>BFEA01000121.1:0-51947 GCA_003427395.1 Chara braunii
GAGAGAGAGAGAGAGAGAGAGAAATGGATTGGTGAGAGACGGAGAATGAAGAGGGGCGCGTGAGAATTGGGGAAAGGAGGGGAGAGAAGGGCAGCAGAAGCCACAATAGGACGAGGGGAGGAAAGAATTTGAAGAGGTGCAGAGCGACAGCGCGGGTGGAGTTGGAGGAAGAGGAGGGGGCGCATGGCGCAACGTTATGGGAGGGAAGGGACAGTCATGGATGGGGGAAAGATGGGGGGACGGGGAAGGGGGGAAGGGCTAAGGTGGAGGGTGGAAGGCCCAAAATCGCGCCGTGAGGAGCGTTTTTTTCTCTATCATTTCTTTCCCCAAATGTGTGCTTTTGTGTGTGTGTGTGTGTGTGTGTGTGTGTGAGAGAGAGAGAGAGAGAGAGAGAGACGGGGCAAGGGAGGAGGATTAGGGGAAGTCAGCCTTTTGCATCTCTTTTTTTGCGTGTGAGAGTGATAGGGACAGGGAAGGGAGGACAGTTACGGGAAAGTAGGGAGTGGGATGAGAGAGAGAGAGAGAGAGAGAGAGAGAGAGAGAGAGAGAGAGAGAGAAAGGATGGGGGGGACTGTGCCAAGCTGTCCATTAAGTGACTCTGACACGTGCTACGTTTCTTTTTTGCCTTTTGCCTTCCTGGAAATTTTCCAAGATGCACGCCGAAATTATGGCTCTCAGGGCAATGCTACTCCTGACAAGTCCCCCACCCGAAGAGCAACTGCCAAGCAGATTGAATGCTGATTGTTTCATTCATACAATGCAAAACCTGCTTAACATCAGCAGCACTCCTATAGTTCGAGGCACCTTCCGACACCTTCCCCGGGCCAATCATCACTGACATCATCGGAGCCCACCAAACTGAGACTCACCCACAAGCGCATGCACTTGCACACATAGCGTCAAAAATCAACAAGCAAGCACGGGGCATACATGCAAGATCGCTTGATCGCAAACATATCCAGTGAACAGAGCAAACAAAGTCTGATTCTGAATCTTTACCAAAAACATCAACGGGACGACGGACTGGATTTTCTCAGAACAGTCCAGAGTTCTTGCACAACACAAAACAAAAACGATGCTGTAGAGGTAACAACTCCCCAAACAAAACACGCAAAGATAAAAAAAAGAATGTTCGGTGGTATTCCGTGCTATTTTCTTGCACGCGGGTTTTCATCTGCTCTCAGGCTCTTCTTTTTCTTATTGTGAAAGAAGCGACGTATGATAGGGCAGTTCCTTATGCGTTTTCTTTCTTTTGTGCTTTTTTCTTTTTCTGTTTTTGCGGGCGAAGCCGCAACGGGTCATCTAGTGTACGTGATTTTCTATGATCATGGGGAGCCATCTGATCAAGGATTCTCATATGTTTGATGTAAAATCTAACTCGGTTGTCACGACGAAAATTTGTTCGATGTTCGATGTGATTGAGATCTTTGGCGGGTTGTGCATGGGTTTTGTGTTGCGGGTTCCGTTTTGTTTCATTTCGTTTCCTTTGCTTTTTTTTGTTTCGTTTTTCTTTCTTTGTTCTTTGACTTTTTTGAGGTCTTATGAGCATGATGTCTGTTTTGGGTCGTTTTTTGTTATGTTGGACGTGATGGACATTTTGCTTTTTTCGTTTTCGTTGTTTGGTTTTTGTTAGGTGTTATGGTCGTGAGGTCCATTGAGATCTACGGTTCGATGTGCATGGGTTGTTGCTTCCTTTTTTTTCCGTTTTGAAAGGAAAAGAAAAAAGAACACAATCTTACCGACTTACTTTTTCATCATTGAGAGGTTTATTGTACTTTTTCGTGGGCATGTGCCCTTTAGATGCAGAGATCGGATGACGTAGATCACCTTTGGAGCGCAGGGAGAGCTCGACTGCAGTAAACTTCTACCAAGGTTTGGTTTTCGTTGTCAAGCGGTTTACCGGTATACGTTTTCGTGGGTGTGTGCCCTTTGGATGTAGACATCGGACGGTGGTACTGCACCATATACGGTGACATGTACTGCGTTGGGTACAAGCCGACTTTGGAGCACACAGATCGATCGTCAGATGTCGAGATCGGGCAGTAGGATTTGGTTTCCCTTGTGGAGTAGTTTACCGGTTTACTTTTCTGTGGGTGTGTGCCCTTTAGATGTAGAGATTGGACAGTGGTGATCCCCTTTTTTGTGCGGGGAGAGCTCGACTGTGACATGTACTGCGCTGGATAATAGCCAGATGTGGAGCATGGGGAGAGCCTGAGCGTGAGATGTGGAAATCCGATGGTGGTTATGCTTGGAGCATGGGAAGAGATCTACCGTGAGATGTAGAGATCTGATGGTAGGATTCTATCGCCTTCTGATCACCGACCGCCTGTGCAGCAGGTGGTGGCCACCTTCGGAGCAGGGAAAGCCTGGTTGTCAGGTGTAGAAATCTGATGGTACGACTGTAGCGCGTAGTGCTGACTTTTGGAGGTCAGGGAGAGCCCGACCATGATATGCATTATGTAGTGACCACCTTTGAACAGGGGGACAACCTGGTCGTCAGATGCAGCGCGTAGTGGCCACCGTTGCAGTGTGGGGAGAGCCCGACCGTGAGATGCACTTGGTGGTGGCCACCGTTGGAGCACTGGGACAGCCCGACCGTGAGATTGACATCGGATGGTAGAGGTGCACCGCGTAGTGATCACCTTAGGAGCACGGGGAAAGCCCGCCCTTGAGATTTAGGGATCAGATGGTTGGATTAGGTTGTGGATCATGGCAGAGCATGGGAAGAGCCTGACCGTAAGATATGGAAATCAGATGGCAAGATTGCACCGCCTAGTGGCGACCTTTGCAGCACGCGGAGAGCCCGGATGCGAGACGTACAGATCGGATGGTCGGATTGTACTGCATTGTGGCCACCCTTGGAGCACGGGAAGAGCCCGACTGTGACATGTGGAGATTGGATGGTTGGACTCCACCTCATGCTCAACACTTGAGAGTAGATACTGAGAGTTTTCAGCTTGCGCATCATGTAGTGGCCACCTTTGAACATGGGGCCAACCTGGTCGTCAGATGCATCGCGTAGTGGCCACTGTTGCAGTGCGGGGAGAGCCCGACCGTGAGATGCACTTGGTGGTGGCCACCGTTGGAGCACTGGGACAGCACGGCCGTGAGATTGACATCAGATGGTAGGGCTGCACCACGTAGTGGTCACCTTAGGAGTAGGGGGAGAGCCCGCCCTTGAGATGTAGGGGTCGGATGGTTGGACTAGATTGTGGGTCATGGCCACCTTCCGAACATGGGAAGAGCCTGACCGTAAGATATGGAAATCAGATGGCAAGATTGCACTGCATAGTGGCAACCTTTGCAGCACGCGGAGAACCCGGATGCGAGACGTACAGATCGGATGGTCGGACTGTACTGCATTGTGGCCACCCTTGGAGCACGGGAAAAGCCTGACCGTGACATGTGGAGATGGGATGGTGGGACTCCACCTTGTGCTCAACACTTGAGAGTAGATACCGAGTGTTTTCAACTTGCGCGTGTTCACATTGGGTGGTGACAACTTGCTGAAGGAGACACCATCCCGCATGTGAGAAGAGCAACTGCTTTCACAATTTCAGAACATTGATAGTATAGGTTTCATATTCTGATAGCGAGATGGCACGTCCTGGAATTGTGTGGGAGAGTCATGTGATAGTGATGTCTTGCAGTGGCCGTTGGTCAATTGTTGACACCACGAAAATCGCACGTGAACAACAACATAGGTAATCGTTGTCATTTTATCCAAACGTCGGGCATGTCGGATTGTGTGCGAAGAAGGACCAACAGCTTGCGAAGGACCCCCTATACGCAAGAAAAAACTCCTAAGTAGGGCCAACAACGAGCTTGCAAATCACCCCCTATACGCAAAAAAAAATCCTCGATGGAGCCGATCGGCTGAGGGCTGTGGGGGGAGAACAACGGAAATAGAAACTTAATTTGCAGACGTGTGATCACCCGGTTATCAGGAGGCATGGCAAGTATCGAGAATGCTATGTTGTATGAGCGAGGAATAGGCGAGGCATGTTGCTGGGATTACAGTCTGGTTTGGTGTGGATTCTCTTCTCCGAGTCTACTTTGTCATTGCACATGTGTATGGGAGAATAGGGATGTGACGAGCGCGAGGCTGAGGGAGAGCCGAGGGAGAGGGCAGAGAGAGGGAGAGAGAGGGAGAGAGTGAGAGCACACACACACACTCATTCACTCTAAACGACTGAGGGTTGGACGCAAACACAATGGCAAGGGCACAAAGTCGAAGTCTTGAATTTCGAATGCCGAAACAACAAGTCATACTGAGAACGAGTACAAAAGCTGAAAACTGGTCCGGTTTAGTGTGGATTCTCTTCTCCGAGTCTACTTCGTCATTGCACATGTCTATGCGAGAATAGGGATGTGACGAGCGCGAGGCTGAGGGAGAGCCGAGAGAGAGGAGAGAGAGAGGGAGAGAGTGATAGCACACACACACACTCACTCACTCGACTCGATTGAGGGTACAAAGTCGACGTCCTAGATTCCGAATGCCGAAACAACAAGTCACACTGAGTATGAGTACAATAGCTGAAAACTGGTACGAGACTCGTCCCCGTACTGTACGGGGAGCCGGTATAAGTACCGATGATACGTACAGTACCGGGGGCTTTTCCGCAAAAGACTCCGAGGGCAGAACTGAAAAATGCGGTATTTGAAAGTGGTGCCCGAATTGCAGCATGGCGCCAGTTGTCCAAAATCCGACGGTACCAAAGGAGGGGTTTTGGAAAAAAAGGGTGCCAGGCCGAAAACGGGATGCAGCAGAAACAACAAAAAGATAGACCAGGGATCGAGCCCTGGGGGAGTCCGTAACAGTATCCCCTCCCTGTGAAAGGCAACGTCCTGATTGCCAAAAAAACAAGGAAACAAAAAGAGCTGTGAAGGACGAGACGGGCCCGATCACTGGTTGGAGAAGGAGAAGGGGAGTGATGCAAGTCACAGGGTATTTTGTTTGGTGTTCTGCATAGGTGAAGGTATAACGTGACTGGGTGGGTCTATAGGGGAAGCTAAGCAATGTTCAGGGAACATGGGATTTTTATTGATGTTCTACTGGGTAGGGGAAACGATGTTTAGGAGAACAGGGAATTTCTATTGATGTTCTAGTGGGTAAAGGAAACAATGGTCAGGGGAACAGGGAATTTCTATTGGTCAGGGGAACAGGAGCCTGTGGGTAATATGATAGGTGGAGGTCTAGGATATGGGCGGTCAACGAATTGGGGTGGAGATTCATGATATTATTTCAAGTATTCGACGTGGAAACCGGGTGGACGCAACTCGTGTTGGGGGGGAGTTGGAGTTTGTAGTTGACGTCGGAGGTTTTTTCAATGATGGGGAAGGGTCCGAGCCATTTGTTCGAGAGTTTCTTTGATAATCCATGTTCGGGTTCAAAGCGTTTGGCGGAGAGCCAAACTTTGTCCCCTACTTTGAATTGCAAGTCTCGTCTGTGTTTGTTGGTCTTATTTGCTTGTTGTTCTTGTGTTCTTTCGAGGGCTTCGGTTGCTTCTTTGAGGAGTCGATTCATTGTTGCTACCCATTTACGGAGGGAAGGGCAGGGTGTGGAGGGGTAAAGTTGCGAGGGAAGCAGGAAATCAGAGGGCAAGCGCAGATTGTAGCCAAGGTCAAGGTAGAATGGAGACATGCCAGTGGAAGGGCAGACAACGTTGTTGTAGGCGATCTCGGCGGCGGTGAGCTGATCCCAGTCGTGTTGATGGGGATGAAAGTCCTTCCGTAGGATTCTTTGGAGAGTATCGTTCATCTTCTCGGTTTGTCCATCGGTCTGTGGGTGGATTGCAGAGCTATACTTGAGTGTAGTTTCGTAGGCATTGAAGAGTTGTTTCCAGAGTTGTGAGAGGAAACGGGGATCACGATCGTTGATGATATTCTCGGGGAGGCCGTGGTGGCGTGCAACATGGTCGAAGAAGAGTAAGGCAATGTCTTTGGCGGTGTGCGAGGTGGTGCAAGGAATGAAGTGGGCGCGTTTGGTAAGGCGGCAGGCAATGACGTAGATCCAATCATCCTCGCAGTCGGTCTTAGGGAGACCGCACACGAAGTCCATGGAAATGGACTGCCACCGGTGAGTGGGGATGGGCAATGACAGCGTGACACGTGGGACATGAGCGAATGTGTGTTTTGACGTCGGCGAGTAGAGACGACCAATAGAAGTAGCGGGAGATGGTGTCCAAGGTTTTTTGGAAATTGAGGTGACCTGCGGTCTTGGCGTCGTGGTGCTCAGCCAAGAGCTGGGTACGGAGACCACGTGTGTCAGGGATGCACAGTCGGTAAGTGCCTTGATGTCGATATAGAGGAGGTTATCATGGAGGGAGTAGTCGGGGACTGGGTCAAGATCGCGGAGCTTGTTGTAAATGGCGGCAAAGTCTGGGCAAGAGAGGTAGCCTTGGGTGAATCGGTGATGGAGTGATGGGAGGAGCTGGATATGGGTCATGAAGGTGTAGACTTTCTCAGGGGGCTTGTGGTTGGGTCATCGAGAGAGGGCATCAGCAACGCGGTTGCTTTTGTCGGGGGTATGGCAAATGGTGAATGTTAAATGGGCAAGGAAGTTGAGCCATAGAGCTCGACGTCGGGTGATGTCTTTCTTGGTGAGGATGGAAGAAACGATGGTGTTGTTAGTGCGGATGGTGAAGTATTGCCCGTCGAGGTACGGGCGCCAAACTGTGAGGGTATAAATCACGACGAGGAGTTCCTTCATGTTGGAGGGGTAATTCATCTCCGCGGGAAGGAGCTTCTTGCTTGCGAAGGCGATGGGGTATTCATCGGGTGGAGCCTCGGGGTGAGTGGGCAAGTCCTTGATGGAGGGGGTCCTGGCGGTGTCACGGGGGTAATGTTGAGACAGTACAGCTCCAATGGCGAAGTCGGAGGCATCAGTGGTGACATAGAAACGGTGAGTGGGGTCGGCGATCTTGAGGACAGGGGTCGTGGTGATGGTTTGCTTGAGGAAGTCGAAAGCGTGTTGGGGACGATCGTTCCAATTGAAGGGCTCGTCCTTGCGTGTGAGTTCGTGGAGAGGGTAAGAGATCTCCGAAAAGTTGCGAATGAACGGGCGGTAATAGTTGGCAAGGCCGAGGAAGGAACGGAGTTGGAGGAGAATCTTGGGCGGGGTACTCGACGAGGGTTGTGACCTTCGAGGGGTCCATACGAATGCCTTCAGCGGAGATAATGTGGCCAAGGTATTCGACGCTCGAAGCGACAAATGTACATTTGCTGAGATTGGCGTATAATTTTTGATCTCGGAGGATCGAGAGGACTTGGCGAATGTGCTGAAGGTGGGACTCGAAGGTGGGGCTAAAGATGAGGATGTCATCAAGGTACACGGCGACACATGCTTCGAGGAGGTCACAGAAGATGTGGTTCATGGTGGACTGGAATGTGGCAGGGGCATTGGTGAGTCCGAAAGGCAATACAAGGAACTCGTAGTGCCCGAACCGAGAGTGGAATACGGTCTTGTGCGTGTCCTGGCAGATACGGATCTGGTGGAAGCCACTGTGGAGGTCGATCTTGGTGAAATATTTGGCTCCACGGAGGCGGTCAAGAAGTTCAGATATCCGGGGGAGTGGGTACTTGTTCGTGATGGTGGTCCGGTTCAAGGCACGGCAGTCTGTGCACATGCAGAGTTCCGAGGTGTCGTTCTTCTTGATGAAGAAACAACTCGTTCCGAAGGGGGAGGAGCTAGGCTTAATGGATCCTTTTTCAAGGAGTTCATCGAGTTGGCCCTTCATTTCTTCGGCCTCGGGGACGGAGAGTTGGTACGGAGGGAGGCAAGGAGGAGAATGGTCGGGCTCGAGATCAATGGTGTGGGATACACCTCGATCGGGATGTAAACCGGCGGGCAAGGACTCGGGGAAGACGTCCTTGAATTCAGAGAGGAGAGCAGTGATGTGAGGATCGGAAGGGGTGTCTTGGTCGGGTTTGTCCGTTGGAAGCAAGTCCTCGGGACGCTCGTGGTCGATAACAAGGCAATAGTAAGCGAAGACAGGGTGTTCACGAGATATGTGAAGGAACTGGCGAGGGGAGACAGGGGGTGGGTTAGAAGGGGGGAGAAGGTAAGGAATATTAAGAGGAGAGTCGAGAGGTTGGGTGAGTCGGACGAGGTGGAAGGAGTAGGGCATGAAACGGTCAAGCCATGGGGTCCCCAAGACGATGTCGCACATGAGGTGCATGACATCGAAGGAGACGTGACTGCGAAGAGGACCGACAGTCATGAGGGTCTCGAGGATAGTGCTATCGACAATGATGGCCGAGTCCTTATCCCCTAGTCGGATGGTGATCGGGAAGTCATAGCTGGTGGAAGAGAGGCCGGCTTTGCGGTGGCACCAATATCAAGGAGGGCCGGAAACTTCACCGTCAATGCGCCAAGGGAGACGGCGATAAACTTGAGCTGGAACTGTGCGGTTCTGGCACAAGCAGAAGAGATCATGGTGTTGAGGTGGCGTTGTTCCAAGCCTATTCTAACAAGCTGATCATGTTGTGCTTGTTCCTCAACGAGATCAGAAAAGGTGGTAGATAAGGGGTTAGAGGAGAGTAGAAGAGCAGGTCCCAGTGGGGGGCTTGACCGACGGGATAGCAGACGTCGTTGGGAGGGGGGCAGGCGAAGTAGACTGCGTCGCGTGGGGGTCGTCCGATGGGATTTGCGTCAGGTGGGGGTAGGCAGACGGATAGTGGATGCCAATTGGGCCACCGGTGGAGGAGAGACCGTTACCAATGGGAGAGCCGATAGACAAGTTGTCAATGCCAGGGGAGGATTGCAAGAGACAGGGGGACAGTGTTCAGGTGGAGGAGGGCCCGACTGTCGCGGTAGAGGGAGAAGTGGGAGTAGAAGGGCCGGGTCCTGCGGAGCGAGGGGCCTGTGAGTAAAGCGGCTAGCGTTGGGGCAGTTGGTATGTTATTGACCTAACTGGCGGCAGCGAAAACATCCGTTGTGTTCCTGGAGGTATATGCGTTATGCAAGTGTAAGTTTCTGGAGACGACGGGATGCCAATTGGGCCACCTGTGGAGGAGAGATCGTTACCAACGGGAGAGCCAACAGACAAGTGGTCAATGTCGGGGGAGGATTGCAAGAGACAGGGGGATAGTGTTCAGGTGGAGGAGGGCCCGACTGTCGCGGTAGAGGGAGAAGTGGGAGTAGAAGGGCCGGGTCCTGCGGAGCGAGGGGCCTGTCGAGTAAAGCGGCTATCGTTGGGGCAGTTGGTCTGTTATTGACCTAACTGGCGGCAGCGAAAACATCCGTTGTGTTCTTGGAGGTATATGCGTTATGCAAGTGTAAGTTTCTGGAGACGGCGGGATGGAGAGGAAGAAGGCGGTCGGGAGGCACGATCCTGGCGTTCCATCCTCATAAGGTGGGCGGCCTAGAGGTCCTCCGAGTCAATGGTGAATTGGGAGGGGTCGAGAGAGGCAGTGTCGAAGTTGTCATCGGAGGTGGGTGGAGTGGTGTCGTCAGGGGTGATGTTATGGAAGAAGCGAGGGCGGGAGGGAGCGGGCGCGGACTGGTGATGGGGGTGGAGGAGTCGATCGTGGTGAAGCATGCGAGAGAGGGCGTCGGCTAGGGGCATGTCGGGCTCGTGGGCGAGGGCGATTGCAAGATCTTTGTGGCATACTCGCTTAATGCGGAAGATGAACACAAAGTCGGGAATGACGGTGGTGGGGAGGTGATGGCGGAGAAAGCGGATGTATTGGACGTAGGGGTCCGTGGGACCGGTCTGGCGGAGGTGACAAAATTGTTCGAGGTAGTCATCGATGGTTTTCTGGGGGCGAAAGGTGGCTGTGAGAAGGTTGGCCCATTGAAGGAAGGAGTGACGTGGTCCTCCAGAGGCGCGGGGTTGCTGACTTCGGCCATCCACCATTTGGCAGCATTGTCGAGGAGGCGGGAGGCGGCAATGGGAAGCCAGTGGACAAGGGGCATGTGGTGGAGCTTGAAAGAGTTCTGGAGCTGGGTAAGGAAGAGGAAAACGTCCTCGTGGGGAAGACCTGAGAAGATTATGATGTCGACGGATCGGGAGGAACGAGGGATTTCCCCTTCGCTGGAAACGATTCGGGCGAGGGTGTTGAAGTTAAGGTTATCAAGGGTAGTGTGGTAGCAGGTGTAATCGATTTGGTTGTTGTCGTCAAGGAGGTAGTTGGGGGGAAGTTGTGGCATTGCGGGGTAAACCCCGGAGGTGACTTGGGAATAGGTGGGATGGGGTGGGCGTGGTGGAGGTCGTCATGATGGGTTGTGAGATAGTATGGGAGTGGGGGGGGGGAAGAGGGGTGACGTGGTTAGGCGAGGAATGAGGCNTTGGCTGTGATCGTCGTCATGTCTAAGACGTTAAATAATTCCTGAGGAGTTATGGGGGATCTCCTTAAATGCCTCCTGATCAGCCAGATCAAACCCTGTCTCTTATACACATCTAGATGTGTATAAGAGACAGGTATGGGAGTGGGGGGGGGGAAGAGGGGTGACGTGGTTAGGCGAGGAATGAGGCGGTGTGCTGGAAGCGCCGGATGAGGGGGGGGGGAAGGGTGGAAGAGGTAGGGGTGGTGGATGTGGTGGTAGAGGTAGTAGGAGTGGAGGAGGTTGGCGGGGGGTTGTGGCTGGAGGCGGCTGTGGACGTGGGGGTTGTGGTGGTGACCACCTGGATGTAGGGGGTAGTGGTTTGGGACCCGAGGTTTGTCAAGCAGCTTGAGATGTCAGCAAGGAAGTGGAGAGTGTTCAGAGGGAGTCCTCTACGGACCGAAGGATGGAGAGGAGGGATGGGGCGGGGGTGTTCACCCTGATGGCTTGTTTGCCAACGAGTTCGCGGTGGATATCCTTCGCGGAGTCGTCGCGGAGAGAACTCATGTTGAGGCTTGAAGCACCTTCGACCATTGGAGAGGATGAAGGCAGGGTGGCGGAGGAAGATGGAGCAGTGGAGGTGGTAGCAGCGGATGTGATAGCGGCAGCGGCGGTGTGTTGGGAGGTCTTGGTTTGGCGTGGTGGCATGTGGAGAAGGGGGGGACAATTCCTATTTACAAGAGTAGAGCGTCAACAAGTGATTTAGCAATGAAGCTAGCCGAGAATCGCAGAGCAAGAATTAATTAATTTGAATTTATTCAAAATTAATTCGAGAATGTATTTTTCAATAAAATACAAAAGCGAAATTTTCAGGAATTTCCAAAAGAAAAGAAATATGCGAGGATCTGGGTCCTCGGCAGGCCTAAGGGGGCCCCTGCTGCAAATGTGCCCGCCTTAAGTGAAGGCGGGCCTAAAATCTCGAGAGGCCCTAAGCTGTCAAATTCGTATTTGGGGTCCAAGCAATTTCGTCGCGCCTGTTGGTTGAGGAAAACACAGGCCGAGCAACAAAGAAATTCCACGGCCTGCTAGGCTTTTTCGAAAGTGCAAGCCTTGGGCGAGATTCGCAGCCTCATACACAGACAGTTGGGAGGCCCAACTGAATGAGGCCCAGTAGCTGAACCAGAGGCGCAGCATCCTGGGGCCTACCGAAGCTTCTGGGCCGAGGCGCAGGCCATCCAGGCTGCAAAGGCAGGCAGACTCTTTCCATATAGGAAAAAGCTCGTTTCCTGGAGGTCGTTCAGGCACTCGCATGCTAGCGGCAACGCTGCTGGAGCGGACGCTCGTGGGCTGCTGCTGGCGTTGAGAGGCGAGGTGCAAGTGCGTGTGGTCGTGCAGGGAACAGGGCGTTGCTGAGGGCAGCGCCATAGCCCAGCGTCCGTAGCTGGCTGAGGGCTTGGTTGTACAGTGAGGCGCAACGGTGGTCTTCGGGTGTACAAAGGGAAGACGTGGGGGGGAAGACGAGGGGGAGAGAGAGATAAGGATGATGATGATGATGATGTGAGGGCACATACCTGGTATCGGCGATGGTCTGCATGGGGGACATCTTCAAGTACTTCAGAGGCTGCTGACGTCAACAGTTGCATTGTCAATTAGTAGGCTAGTAGTAGCTGTGTAGGGAGTAGGTTGGGCGCCGAGCGCCAAGTAGGGAGATAGGGACTGGATACATATGTTGGTGGTGGCGAGTGAAAGCTCTCATTGACATTGGTTTTTAGTGCTACGATTCTCCATTGGTGTCATATTGGTGCAATGCTGCTTTCTGAACACTATGATACAATCTGGCTTTCAATATGATTGTGCAATCTGATTATTGTCATCTCGCTATTGCTAATTTTCCTTGGAATTTGGTATCGGAGCTGGTTCGAACTGCGCTCATTGGTTCTTCTCAATAGTTGTTCGGTGCTTCGCATGAGGTGTGGGGCAGTGATAAGGCTTGGGCGTTGAACGTAAGGCGGCCCAGGGTCGAGTGGGCGCGCCAGGAAGCTATGAGGTGATATTAGGGGTGTACGCTGGATGATGAGAGCTCGCTGATGGGGCATTTAAGCCGAGGTGGAATTGCATTCTGCTGTTTGTTGTGTCGAGGCAAAGACCGGTCATCATAAATGCACATCAGGTTGCCGGTGAGAAATCTGTGTTTGGGGGCAGCATTATGAGGTACGTTGCTCTCTTCCTTGTCTACCCTCTTCATTACTTCTTACCGTGAGGAAGTGAATTCTGTCTTGAAAGTCCTCTCAATGTGAGGTGTCGCGAGCGCTCAACCTTGAGAGTCGACATTCTTCCTCGGCAGCAAGCTGGTGGGAGACGGGCGATGAACAAACGCTTTCCAAACCGTCTTTAAATATTTCTGCCGAGGACTCGGTGTTGATTTTGGCTGTGATCGTCGTCATGTCTAAGACGTTAAATAATTCCTGAGGAGTTATGGGGGATCTCCTTAAATGCCTCCTGATCAGCCAGATCAAACCGGGTGTAAGGCTCGTTGCATGTGAGGATAAATAAAGTGCAGGGGCTGGCAGGTTCGACATTGACTTGGGGTACAGGGGTGGGCCAGATTGCACACCTTCAGACACGCTGCTCAACCAGATGCTCAGGGCGTTGACACAAAATGACAACTCAAGAAGGATACATGGAGAGGGGGGGATTTTGGTAACTGTTCGCGGTGGCACTAATTAGAGAAACTGCCATCCAACATACATCTCAACAGGTAGGTTATTTTTATTTTTGATTATTTAGTTGTTACGTACTTGTTAACAATTGACAGACAGATGCAGATAGGTTAGAATTTTCCTTGTTGCATTGCAATCTGTGTAAGAATAATCTTAAAATAGAATTCAAATTTACCTGTAGGACCTGACATTAGTTGACACCTAACTACCTTACTGTTTTTGTCCAGGCCGACCGAAATTAGTGGTGAATTATACTCGGTTGTGTGTCATGCTGAGGTAGGATTCAATGTGGATTCTAGTTTAGAGGAGGTGTTGCTGCAACAGGTCTTGTCTTTGTTTCACTATTTGCTTTACCTTTTATTAACACTTCATATGTGCGAAGTTGCATTGCAATCTGTGTAAGAGTAATCTAAAAATAGAATTCAAACTTACCTGTAGGACCTGACATTAGTTGACACCTAACTACCTAACTGTTTTTGTCCAGCCCGACCGAAATTAGTGGTGAATTATACTCGGTTGTGTGTCATGGTGAGGTAGGATTCACTGTGGATTCTAGTTTAGATCACACACACTGTAGCTCATGAGTGATGCAAGCACTAGTGAGGAGGAGTTGTTAGTGGATGACCGTAGGACCACTCGTAGAACTGCTCTCAGTCGACCTTTGACTTTCCTAGAGTTAGGTCCAGGAGGCGGGAGGAGTCTGGGGAAAGAGGCTAGAGAGAGCAACGGCGAGGAGAGCAAGGAACACCGCGACCATCGCTAGGTCTAGAACTATAGCTAGCACAGGTGCAACCATGGCCACCTCTTCCATGTCGCATGCCTCTACACAGGCCACTTCGTCAGGAGTCAGTCAGAGTGGTTCTCAGGTTTCCGTTAGCCAAAGTGTTGGCTTGCAAGTCAGCCAGCAGGCTTAACTCACGCCGGAGGATTATGAAATCCTCCAAGCAGAAGAACTTCAGGACGAGCTGCAGCGGCAGTTGGATGAAGCAGCAGAGAGAAGAAAAAAAGCTATAATGAGGAGAGCTAGACTAAGTAGTAGATTGCAGGAACTAGGCAAGCTAGAAGCACCAGATGAGTCCTCACTTGATCTCGCTATGCAAGCATTGCGGAATTCGCTCTTGTGTGTGGCGGAGATGCAACTTGTTCAGCAGGAAGTGTTGGCTGAAATTGTGGCAAGCCAGAAACGAATTTTGGCTGCACTACAGGTTCCTCGCCCAGTGATGAGGCAGCCTCAGTTTGTTGTAGCTCCCCCGTCGACTGCTGGTCCATAATGACGCCGTCGCCGGTTGGGCCCTCGTTCTCACCTATGTTTGGCATGCCCCCTCCAGGTGGTTATGTAGCGACTAGTGGTCCGGTCCAGAGTCTCTGCTGTACCATCGACGGCAGGTTACTACAATCCCAGTGTCAAGCCAGGGCTAGGTTAGTGTGCAGCAACCTGTTATGGTGGCTATGCAGCCACTGCAGCAATCTCCTAGGCCAATGCAGCCTATGCAGCGGTTGCCCAAAATACCCTTGGTGAGACCTAAGCCCTTCTCTGGCGACAGGAAGAAGGATGAGGACTTGGATACGTGGGTGAGGACGGTGCCTACCTATGTGAGGCACAAGCTCACCAGGCCGGAGCAAGAAGTTGTAGTGGCTGCCTCCTTTTTAGAAGGGTCAACAGCCCGCTGGTTGAATGGCCTAGTATTGCAGCAGGGTTACGGTCAGAACTTCGATGCATGGGCCCAGGCCCAGACATTGGAAGACTTCGTACGGTCCGTGTATAATAGGTCGCATGACCCTCAAGGGGATCAAAAGGCCACAGAATCTTTGTGCTAGAAGGAACAAGAATGTTCGTGAGCTCATGGATACCGTAGAACGTCTACTCGTGGTACTTGGTGTGCGTTTTGACCATCAGGTTCTCCTCACGGATTACCTAAGATGTCTGCCTTCAGAGGTGAGGACAAAGTTGGTAGATGAGGCCTATGTTGAACAACACAACTTCGCTTCTGTCAGCAAGAAGGCCCTAGATATAGAGGCAAAGTTGGGGTCCGCGCATCAGAGTCAGGGAGATGGTAGGAAGAAGAGACTCCCCCAGGACAGGAAGAAGAAAGGGCAACTAATGTTCATCGACCACGATGGTCAGACGACATAAATTGACGACTTCCTAGACCTTGGGGAGGAGACAGAGCACGATGGGGCCAGCGAGACTTCAGATGGGGGAGTCGTGGCACTAATCAAAGAAAAGGTTAGAGGGACGGGGAAGAAGAAGGTAGGTCTACGGGTCAGGGCGACCAAGGAACGCCCGCATGGGTGAAACTTGGTTGAGGTGTGGAGCGACCGAGTTGCTAGGGGTACATGCATGAACTGTGGCAACCATGGCCACACTTCCAAACGTGCCGAGGCAAGAAAGTCCTAACGAAGGTAGCCTCTCCAACGGTGGTGGGACTTTCTTCGAACTCTGGCGGTGCTTCTGCGAGCACTTCACAGGGAAACACCTCGGGCCAGTAGGAGTTTTAGCCGCTCTTACTTGCGCTGAAGTGGTAACGTTGCCTTCTCCACTTCAGGCGTTGGCCAGGGCTAATGACCCACATATCGCCCCGCAGACACATTCAGACCCACGGACGCTCTGTTCGAGAGATGTGTCTGAGGGCCTAGAACAGTTAGAGATTGAGTGGTCAGGGAAGGGCCCCAAAGACTCTTGGGCGATGATCAGTAGAGGTCCAAAAGATGAACACTTCGTGGTAGAGGTTGGTGTAGGTGGTCAGAAGGTGGGGGCCTTTGCAGACATAGGCTCTACACGAAACTCCATCAGTCGTGCTTGTCTGGATAGACTGCGCTTAGGGGACCAAGTGCAGCGGCTTAGCAGAATTGTAGCTTCTACGCTAGCCAACAAGCACTAGATGGTAGTTAAAGACTATGTCAAGGATGTAGTCTATTCCTTCTCTTATGGAGGACGGGAAGTGAGACATAAAATCTCATTCCTCGTCAACGACGAACTGCCCTTCAATATGCTACTAGGCATGTACTACCTCGAGGTTGCTCAACCTGAGTTTGATTGGGATAGAAAGGTGTTGTTACATAAGCTGCCAAATGGTAGGACCGTTAGACTGCAGAAGTTTAAAGCTAGCAGTCTAGTGGAAAACTACGGCTGCATGTGTGCCTCCTCTTTCTATAACTATTATAAGTGGAATTGTGAGGAGGGCATGTATCTAGTCTTTGTCTCTTAAAAAGGCGAGGCCGTTAAAACACCCCCAGAGATAGAATCAGTCGTCGCGCAATATTTCGACCTTTTTGAGGAGTCCACAGGCGTGGTAGAAAGGAAGGTGGTCCATGCAATAGAGGTTGTCCCAGCGAAGTACCTAGCAAGGTACCTAGAGGACGCATCTATAGGATGTCTCCTGCGAAGTT
The DNA here is from genome assembly GCA_003427395.1 of Chara braunii. NCBI lineage: Eukaryota > Viridiplantae > Streptophyta > Charophyceae > Charales > Characeae > Chara > Chara braunii. Next base: position 16,378 of record BFEA01000121.1, read on the forward strand.
GGATGAGCTCCGCTGCCAGCTCAAGGAGCTCACAGAAAAGGGATGGATTCGGCCTAGTATCTCCTCTTACGGTGCGCTAGTACTAATTGTTCCTAAGAAGGGAGGTACACTGAGGATGTGGATCGACTATAGGGGCCTCAATGCAATCACTATTAAAAACGCAGAGCCCCTACCCCGCATCGACGACCTATTGGATGCCGATACTTTACTAAGATAGATTTAAAGTCCGGATACCATCAAATTGCCATTAAACCAGAGGATCGACACAAAACCGCTTTTCAGACCAGGTACGGTCTGTATGAGTTTGTGGTGATGCCCTTTGGCCTATGCAATGCCCCTGGGACATTCCAGCACGCCATGAATAGGATATTTCACGAGTACTTAGACAAGTTTATCGTCGTGTACCTTGACGATATTCTTATCTTTAGTAGGACTATAGAGGAGCACGTTGAGCATTTGAAAATAGTGCTAGGTCTCCTAAGACAACACCAATACAAGATTGACTTGGAGAAATGCAAGTTCGGTCGCACCAAGATCTTGTACTTGGGTCATGAAATCTCTGCGGATGGGTTGAGGACGGATGATGCTAAGGTGGCCAGCATACGAGACCGTTACTGAGGTCAGATCATTTTTGGGGATGATGGGCTACTATCGTCTTTTTGTGAAGAACTATCGTACTCGAGCTTCCCGATTAACATATCTAACTCGACTTGACACCCCTTGGGAGTGGACTGAAGAGTGTGAGGCGGTCTTCTGGAAACTGAAGTATGCTCTGACAAACTACGAAGTCCTCAAACTGTCTGATCCTGATAAGCCATTTGTCGTGACCACAGGTGTTAACCAATATGGCATAGGCGCAGTCCTTGCGCAAAAGGAGGGGCCAATGTCGAGCTAGCAAAGTCCACGTATGAGTGTGAGCTCTATGCCCTGTGTAAAGCGCTGGTTCATTGGAGACATTATCTCCTAGGCAGATTCTTCTACGTGAGATCTGACCATGAGACCTTGCGCTGGATCAAGACACAGCCGGTGCTCTCTGATGCACTCAAGCTATGGATACAAGTGATAGACATGTATGCAACTTGATCCAATCAAGGGAGAGTACAACAAAGTGGCTGATGCACTATCTCGTCGGGCAGCTTATGTGGGCGCGTTAGCTACTGAATTTGGCATATCTAACGATCTAACTTGATCATTGGTGGAAGCCTATCAGCAAGATCCAATTATGTCTGAGATCATCCATAAATTCCAAGCGAAGGACAAAGTGACTTCGGATGAATTTACGATGGTAGACGGCTTCCTGTTTCTTGAGAAGGTAGGGAATAAAAGACCATGTGTGCCTAATAGAGAGTCTTTACGTAGTTTATTTCTAGGTGAGTGTCATGATGCAACTGGTTATTTTTGTTATAAAAAGACTTCAGCTAACTTAGTGCAGAAATTTTGGTGGCCCACTATGATGCAAGATGCGAAAAAGTACGTTGAAACCTGCCAGGTTTGCCAAAGGGACAAACCTAGGACTCAGGCTCCGCTTGTGCTCATCAAGCCCTTGCCGAGTCCTGAAGGTTTTGGTCAGAGCGTGTCCATGGACTTCATGGATACTCTTGTGACCAGTAGGTCTGGGAAAAGGCACATCTTCGTAATAGTAGACCGCTTTTCTAAGTATGCAAGACTTATCGCTATGCTAAAAACTGTTAAAACTGACTATGTCATCAAGCTGTTTCTAGATAACTGGGTTAGGGATTTTGGACTACCTACGTCGATAGCAAGTGATAGGGATGTAAGGTTTACCAGCGAACTGTGGCAGGCGACAGCTGACCAAATGGTTACCAAGCTGCAAATGACGTCAGGGAATCAACCTGAGTCAAATGGCCAGGCAAAACAAATAAACCGGGTAGTACAGCACCTGCTTCGACATTATATTAAGCCAAGTCAGGATGACTGGGACGAGAAGTTACCTCTCATCGCCAGCCTGTACAACAATGCTGTGCACAGTACTACTGGTATGACTCCCAACCAGCTGCACCTTGGTTGGAAGCCCAGAACTGCACTCGACTTTCTTCTACTAGAAAGGCAACCCACTACAGCACCTAGCAGCATAGAGTTTGCTGTCACGTATGAACAGAAGCTGCAGCAGGCCGTCGAACATATTAGAAAGTCTCGGGATGCTATGATTGCATCTGAGAATAAACATAGACGGCCCTCTAACTTTCAGGTAGGTGATAGAGTCTAGGTAAAGTCATTTGAACTAGGTCAGGAGTTGGGGATTTCACGCAAACTGATGCCACAATACTTTGGGCCCTAGGAGATCTTAGACATTGTAGGGGATCAACCAGATGGGCCTTCATACGTGATTCGTATTCCTGCACACTTGCGTACTTACCCTGTTTTCCATGCATCCAAGGTGGCACCTTTCGCTGCCACAGATCAGTTTCCCTCCAGGAGATCAATGCTGCTCCCAACCATGGATGGGCACGTGGACATTGACGATATCATCGAGCACAAGCTGATGCCTGTGCCCAAACCTCCAGGAAGGGGCCGACCACCAAAGGCACAGATGCAATACCGAGTGCGGTTCATACATCACATTGATCCACAAGAAGACCGGTGGTTCACAAAAGAGGAATTAATGAAGACTGTTCCCCAAATTATCTCAAGTTACGAGAGAAAGCTGAAAGGGAAGCAGCCTATTACATAAGGACTTCTCAGAGGACTATCGAAGAAAAGGAGGGAATGTGAGGATCTCGGTCCTCGGCAGGCCTAAGGGGGCCCCTGCTGCAAATGTGCCTGCCCTAAGTGAAGGCGGGCCTAACAAATCCCGAGAGGCCCTAAATTGTCAAATTCGTATTTGGGGTCCAGGCAGTTTCGTCGCGCCAGTTGGTTGAGGAAAACATAGGCCGAGCAACAAGGAAATTACACGACCTTCTAGGCTTTTCCGGAAGTGCAGGCCCTGGGCGAGATTCGCAGCCTCATACACAAACAGTTGGGAGGCCCAACTGAATGAGGCCCAGTAGCTGCACCAGAGGCGCAGCATCCTGGGGCCTACCGGAAGCTTCTGGGCCCAGGCCCAGGCCCCCCAGGCTGCGAAGGCAGGCAGACTCTTTCGATATAGGAAAGAGCTCGCTGCCTGGAGGTCATTCAGGCACTCGCATGCTAGCGGCAGTGCTGCTGGAGCGGACGCTGGTGGGCTGCTGCCGGCGCTGAGAGGCAAGGTGCAAACGCGTGTGGTCGTGCAGGGCGCTGCTGAGGGCAGCGCCATTGCCCAGCCTCCATAGCTGGCTGAGGGCTTGGCTGTACAGTGAGGCGCAGGGGTGGTCTTCGGGTGTACAAAGGGAAGACGTGGGGAGGAAGACGAGGGAGAGAGAGGGAGAATGATGATGATGATGATGATGTGAGGGCACATACCTGGTATTGGCGATGGTCTAGATGGGCGACATCTTCAAGTACTTCGGAGGCTGCTGACGTCAACAATTGCATTGTCAATTAGTGGGCTAGTAGTAGCTGTGTAGGGAGTAGGCTGGGCGCCCAGTGCCAAGTAGCGAGATAGGGACTGGATACATATGTTGGTGGTGGCGAGAGAAGCTCTCATTGACATTGGTTTTCAGTGCTATGATTCTCCATTGGTGTCATATTGGTGCAATGCTGCTTTCTGAACACTGTGATACGATCTGGCTTTCAATGTGATTGTGCAATCTGATTATTATCATCTCGCTATTGCTCATTTTGCTTGCAAATAATTAATTCCGAGAAAAAAAAGATATTAGTTCAGTCGCGAATTAATTCAAACGAAAGGATTTTTGAATTACAAAAATTCCGAAGAATAATTAGTCAGAATAATTTTCGAAGTTCGTAGTTTTCAAAAAAAAATTGAAAACGAGTTAATTAAAAATATTGTCGAAAAGAAAATGCCAGAAAATCTAGGCTACCAGCCGGGCCGCCCGGGTACCGGGTGGCCAGCCCGTGCAAGGTCCCAGGAAAAAAAAAAAAAAAAAAATCCAAAAATTCTGAAAAAAAAAACTATGTTATGCAGAAAAATAAACTGAACAACTTTTGCCTCAGGGTCACATTGAAATTCTTCACCAAATTTAAAATAAAAAATAACATTCAAAAAAAAATTTATTTTTTTTAATTGTTTTGGCCCAGCCGGGCAAGTGACCCCGGGCCACTCTGGTAGCCTATCAGGAAATGATTTAATTAATTCTGAATTATTTCGAATTACAAAAATTTCGAGAAACAATTGATTACGAAGAAATGCGTAATTTCAAAATTTTTGAAAAATAATTAATTATGTAATGACCCGCCATAACACAGACTGAGAACACTGCTGATTTCTGAAGTTCTGCCGATGGAATGGATGCCTTGCCAAGATTCCCGCATTATGCTGTGTTTTCTAAGTCTGTATGTGTGCGTGCCTGTTGACTTGCGTGCCTGTCTGAGTGCTTGTCGGCATGAGTGTGTGTGTGACCCGTAAGGGTACTTGCTTGTTTGGCAGGCCCGTAGGGCCGGTACTTACCTGTGGCCGTGGCATTGAGGGTGGCAGCAGGGGAAAACACTCGAGTAGCGGAGGCAGGGGCCCCCGACACCTGGAGCAGCGGAAAAGCACTCAAGTAGCAGGTAGGCCGGTACCGCACCCAGTAGCAGTAGATGTGCCGGGTACTCGAGGCGGAGCAGAAGAAGAGAAAGTTGGCATTTTTAGAGGCCCAGTAGCGGTAGGCCGGTACCAGTCCACACAGTCTGAATCTAGAGCCTGTGCGGGCAATATCAGAGTCTGCAACGATGTTTCCCTCCGAAAAGGAGGAGGTACCGGTTGCTTGGGAGGCCGAGCGGCCTGGAAGTCACCGCCCAGGAGGCAAGCAGGCCGCTATATCAAGAGGCTGAGGCAATAGCTCAGCCTCATTCTTCAGTGTGCAAGTTTGGCGACACGCTGCTGGAGCGCTGGCTGGAGTGGCGCTGGGTACTACAGCGCTGCTGGGAGGAAGAAGCTGGGAGATTCCACCTTGCCTATGATGGAGCTTTACTGGTAGGAGGAGGAGGGAGAAGGGGACCAAGGAGGAGAGTGGCGAGGCACTTACTGGCTATGGTAGACACCATCTTCAATTCCTTGCTAGGCTCTGCATCAGGAAGGCCCCAGTGGGGGTAGTGCCGCATCAAGGAAGCTCGGGATAGAGTCAGGAATGGTGGCTGAGTGGGCAGCGGCATAGCTGCATGGTGATGACCTTGAAGTGGGGCAGCGGCATAGCTGCTTTGGGTTGTCCTTTGGACAGGAGGCTGAAGCCTCAGTAGTCCGCTATAGCCTCGGCCTGTATGTAGAGAAAGAGGAAGGGTTGCCATGGCTATGGTGGACCTCATGTTGTGCCTGGAGTAGAAGTGGGATCCGGACATTGGTTCTGGTTCAGTCATTCAACATTATTATTGTTATTTCTTGTGTGAATAAGAGGGAGGAGATAAGGAGGAAGGGATTGGTTGGCGAAAAAGAAGAGCCTTGACATTGGTCTATGCTGGAGTATATCATCTTCTTCTTCTTTCTCACTTCTTCTTCTTCTTTCCCTTTCTTTCCTCTCAAGATCAGTCAATTTCTTTTTCCAATTGGATGGCGTTGTACTTTCAGATGAATGTATACTTCGAAATTGGCCAGGATCGTAACATTGGTCTCAGAGCGGATTCTACTTGCTGGCGAGAGTTGACTTTGCTGCCATAACCCTAACCCTAGTGGTAAGGGCTAACCACTTAGGGTTAGGGCTGGAAGTTAGGGTAAAGTGGGGCAGCGTGGTGAAGGGAAGCTGCTCCCACCTGGCAGGGCCGTGTAGGGTCGACACTAGACCCGGCCAGGTTGCTCGAGTGCATTTTTGTGGTGGTGAGACAGAAGGTGGGACTTCGTGATGCAATTTGAGAGAGGCGACAGTGAAGGGCACATACGGACTGCAAGTTGCTCCTTTGATCTTCAACATCGATGGGGGATCCGGCTTTGTACTTTGGGGTAGATGTTGACCCTCCTAGATGATACAACACTAGAGTAGAGGATGCTAATTGGGTCAGGAGGACTATGTGAGAGGGGGGTGAGTTCTTTTATCTCAAGAGCCGGACCACTCAGGTAAGTGCCGTGCCGCCAGGGTGCCCATGTGTGTGTGCATGGAATTGACTGCCTGTTGGTGTTTTCTGGGTTCTTCTTCCATTGTGTGTGAGGTGTGTGAACTGCCCACTCACCTGACGAGTGAATGAATGGAGTATCTTGCTTGCCATGCTATATCTCTCTACAGTGCTTTGTTTATTTCATTGAATTCATTCTGGACGACTGTAGTCTGTAGGTTCTTTCTGGGGCAAAATTTCATTTTGCAATTCGGTAGGGACATAGTAGGTCTTTGTGGAACTCTTGTTGGTTGGGACCCGGTTCTGACTCCACTGGGACCGTTTGGGACTCTCAGGCCCAAACAAGAAGGGCCCCTCAGGCCAAATTTGTTGACGTCAGTTACCTTGCTCTATCTGATTGGGACTCGGACTTTATGCTTTCGGACCAGGACACTCGCTGCGGAGGGGATCTCCGTTGAGACGTTGTCAGGCGGTTGCCTGCCAGCCAAGTATCTCCCTTGACCAATAAAGAGAATTTTCCCTTTTTATTACTTCGATTTTCGCTTGCTTTTTTTTGTATGCATGGGTGTGCCTGAGGAACTTGGAAAATTTTGGCTTCTTTTGTTTTCGGACTAACGTTTGTACCAGCTGGAGGAAGGCAATCTATGCCAGGTTGTGAGTGGGGACGGGAGCAGGCCAAAAATCCGAACCTTCCAATCGACGCAAAGGAGATGAGAGAAAAGTGGTGGACTTTGGGCCGAGACGCCAGGGGGGCCGAAGACTCTAGCTTTGACTGATGGCGGCAATTGGGCGACCACAGACGGGAGCGGCAGCCGGGATATGCTATAAGGGACAGGACGTCGGACGTCTAAATCAGATGGGTGGCAGTTGGGTAGAGGAAAGACCCTCTCTTTGGCGACTCCGAGAGCTCAGAGGTCGGGTATGAGGGGACGGGAGGCTCTTTGGCGCGACGACCACGGCCCACGTGTCTGTTCGGATTGCTGACTTCAATATGGTAGCACGTCAAGGAGAGGCGTACTATGGCTGCCATGCAGGGGTCACCCCTTTATCTTCTGCAATGGGATCAGGGAAGTCTGGTTCGGCCGGATACTAACATAGGGGCCGGTCTCGGTCGGCGCCTACGAGAGCAGGGCAGAAATTGGCTCGATCGCTCAATGAATCGAGATGGTTTATGGATCGAACTGCGCGAACGACGATACGAAAAAATGGAAGGGGAGAGTAAGCTACTCACAGACTAGCCTCGACTGTCGGAGGTTTCGAGCGTGGAATGTCCGAATAGGATTCACCAACGGGGGGGGGGGAACGTGAGATCAGGGGAGGAGTATTCGTCGCATCTGGGCGGTTCGAATGAAGAAAATAGGAGATAGCATAATGACGGGGAAGATGCTGAAGAAAGGGGGGGTGGAAAATTTGGTGGGTCGCTCGCTCTCCCAGGGAAGCTGATGGCTGGAACAGAGCGGGTCTATGGCGGTTGTGTGCCCCGTCATGATCTTGATAACTGAAACAAGGCTGGGCGCGGGCCTCGTGATCTTCTTGATCATTGCACAGGAGACTATCCCGCGGGAAAGGGCGAATGAGGTGCGCGGGAGAACTTAACGGACGTTCACCTGAGAGCAGGGCGGAGGGAATAACAGAACGGTTGGTAATCGCCCGCGCCTGTGTCTGTGGGAGGGCGAACATGGGTAAGCGGGAGGACRAGAGCTGAGCAATGGAAATGGAAGAAAGCAAGCAAGGTGGAAACAGTGCGCAAGTTGGATCGACCGCGGTGCAGAAGTCCTGAGCGACAAGCGAGGGGAAGATGCTATTGGTGGAGGAGTAAGTTGGGYGGATCAGCTAAGGAAAAGAACGAAGAAGGGACGAGGGGCAGAGAGGGAGCGAGAAGTTGAAAATTTCGTGAAAATTTAGTTATTGGCGCCATGGGTTGAGCATGCTGGGCGGGAGCCGGAGGAAGGAGTGGGGAGGAAAAGGGAAAGTATAAAAGGGAGGGAGGGAGACGAGTTCGGAGGACGTACGTAGGCGCTCGGGATCTTGCGTAGCGCACGGCGCTGGGCTTATGCTCTTGCGAACAGAGAGAGAGGTAGAGAGAACAAGGTCGAACGAGCAAGAGGAAGAAGGGGAGAGAGATAGAGAGGGATAGGTCGAGGACGCGCACGAGCTTATATGCACGGGACCCGACGTCCGTCGGGAGGTGTGCCCGTAAGTGCAGCGACGTCGGGACGCACGCTCGAGAGCGCGAAGGTGCAAGAGTGAGGGGAGGGATAGAGAGGGGAAGGTGCGGGAGTGAGGGGAGGGATAGAGAGGGAAAGAAGCTTGGAGAGAGCGAGCTTATGAAGAGGGAGAGTTCGCGTGGGAAAGCGCACGACGACTCTGGGAGTGTTTGGCGCGCGCGGACCATTAGGAAGAAGGTGAGAGTGTTAGAGAGTGGTTATGAGTCAGGGGAAGACGGAGGTGAGGAGCGCTCGGGAGCGAACGTCCGGGAAGTTCAAGCTGCTCCCCTACGATTGCCAAGCGGTGCCCGATCTCGAATCCTCTCTCGGAGAGGAGCCGGGGAGAAGGGAGCAAAGGGGAGATAAGCGAAGGATCACTAGCGTGCGGGAAGGAGGGAAGCCTTCGTGGCGTCCAACGTAAGTCTGAAGTGCTTGGTCTCGCGACTAGCTCCAGAGAGAGAGAGAGGGAAGGAGAGGGCTGAGAAGACAGAGGGAGGCGGGTCGAGAGGAAGAGCTCGTAGCATCCTGCCAGCGCGCGGGGCGGCTTCCGGAGAGGAACTGCGAGGGAAGAGAGCGAGCCCCGGAGAAAGGAAGAAGTCTACCCCGGCGGTTTGGCGAAGACCAAAACCGCGACAGAAGGGAACGAGCTCCGAAAAGGGGAAGGGCGCGACTGATAGAGAGAGAGAGAGGGAGCCGACCGCTTAGTGGCGGTTGCTTAGAAAAGATGAAGGGAAGGAACGAGCCAGTGAGTGCGCGGGCTAACAGAGAGAGGGGATTGACGAGACTGCGAAAGAAAAGAACGAACGGCGGGCTTCGAAAGAGGAGCGTGCGCGGACTACGAGTTGATAGAGAGAGAGGCCAAGGCGGTGTGCCGTCGAAGAACCGCTAAGTGTGAGAGAGAGAGAGAGAGAGAGAGAGAGAGAGAGAGAGAGAGAGAGAGAGAGAGCCCGGGATCTTGACAATCGGGCGTGCCTGCCAATTTGCTCCTGGTATTGGGGGCATACATATGACGCGCGTAAGCACAGCCGGCGAGTGTCAAAGGCTGTAGACGCCAAAGCTCGGAGGGAAGGAAGAGAGAGAGAGAAGAGAAAGAAGAGAGAGAGAGAGAGAGAAGAGAAAGAAGAGAGAGAGAGAGAGAAGAGAAAGAGGAGAGAGAGGGGGAGAAAGAGAGAAAGAGAGGAAGAAAAGAGGCGAAGAAAGACAAAAACCGAGGGAGAGAGAGAGAGAGGGAGGGCAGACAACGAAGCTGCGAGGTCCGCTGTTGTCAGCCTTCCTTGAGCTGCTGGTTCGGATGCAATGGGTCACTTCCACGGGCCTCGTCTGGGGCCAGCCGGTCCGAGTCTGTTCTGAAGAATGCTTTTTGTATTCCCTCGGGGCCAGCCAGGTCCGAGTTTGTTCTGAAGAATGCTTCGCTCGGGGCCAGCCTGATCTGAATCTGTTCTGAAAAGTGCCCTTGATGTTCCTTCGACATTGGCTTGGTTCGAGTCTATTACAAAAGATGCCTTTGATGTTCCTTTGGTACTGGCTTGGTTCGCGTTTGTTCTGAGCAATGCGTTCGCTTGTCCACGGGCCTCGTCCGCTCGAGTCGGGCGGCTGAAAAACGCCTTTGATGTCTCGCGAGCCTTGCTTGGGTGAGTCTGTTCGGAAAACTGCCTTTGAAGGCCCACGAGCTTCCTTCAGGGATTGCATATTCGAGTTGGTTCGGTAAAGAGTGTCGTAGGTGTTCAACGGCCCCCCTTTCGGGGCGGGCCAGGTCGTGTCTGTTCGCAAAAAGGGGGAAAACAATAACAGAGATATCGGTAAGATCACAGGTCTAGTCTGTTCGAGAAAAGGGGGGAAAACAATTACAGAGATATCGGGAGGATCACAGGTCTAGTCTGTTCGCCAAAAGGGGGAAAAACAATAACAGAGATATCGGTAACACCACAGGTCTAGTCTGTTCGCCAAAAGGGGGAAAAATAACCGAGACATTGGTAAGACCTCCCTCGGCGCAACGGTCTTTCGAGTTTCGAGGTGTTTAGGGGGTATCGGTCCGGCGTAGCCGAAGCTTTTTCGAGGGACTAATGAGGGGCCTCTAATTCGGAGAGTGCCCTCTCTGAGCGGCCAGGGCGGAAGGTGCCTCGCTGGGCGACAAATTGGCGACGTTGCCGGGGATGTGCTTTCTCCCACGGCCGCGGCCGGCTCAAGAACTCCGGCGTGAGGGAGGACTGGCGTGACAGGTGGTGGAGGGTTTTTCCTTTTGGGGATTAGGATTGAGTTCTTCGGGGTCTGTCGGCGTCGACTACTTCGACTTTTTTCCTTTTTGGCATCGACGGTCTTCAACTACTACCTTTTTTGGTCCACGCAGCGATTTTTTTGACATCATCACCTTTGAGGACACCTTGTTCTTTGAGGCGGCATCAGGTTGTGGGCTCTATCGGGGTCTTGTTTCCGCGTGGGGTTGCTGGGTTGTTTGGGGCGAGAGATTTGGGGTGTTGGGATCTCTTGGTTTTGCAGGTCCGCGCCGGCCCCACTTGCGACTTCGGCCTAGATCCAGGTCAGACTCTTGCTAGGGAAAAATTTGTGGATTAAGAGGGCGAAACAGTTTGCTTGTGGGGTTTGAATGAGGGTGAAAAATAACCAAAGAGGGGGAAGAAGAGCCGTACGGGAAAATAGTGTGAGCGGGTCCGCTCGTGGGGTAGAGGGATTGGACACAAGGGGGAGAGAGGAAAGGGGGGTTCGAGGGGGTCCGGGAGCGTCGTCGATCTGGGATCCGAGGGGGTCGTCGAATATCCTTGACCCACACGGGTTGTGGACAGCAACCACACGGGGCGTACCTCCCGCGCGGGAAAGGGTCTCACAAGAGGGGGCTGGATTTTCTGTTCTTGACCTGCGCGGATTGTGGACGGGGCCCGTGCGAGACACGACTCCCGCAAGGGAACGAGGTTCTCAAGCGGGGGCTGTTCAGGACTTGGGGGTGAAAAGAGTGGTGCTTCGGGTTCCGGGGCAAGGGGTAGAGGGAAGTTCAACCGCCATTGAGAGTGAGAGGGATGGGGAGCTGCCTCGGGGAGAAGAGGCGAGAGACATGTGGGGCGCCTTGGACGAGGAGTCGGATGCCGAGTCTCGGGTAGACCGGTGTCTTGCCGATTTCTTGGACTCAGATCTCGAGGATTACTAGGATTACGAAAACGAATTTTGAAAAGGGTGAAGACTACAAGGTACGTGTTTGAAGCGACCTAACCTGAGAGACTCTCTTGCTACAACTCTGCTTCCCCACCCCTTTTTCTTTGGATACCCCGATTGAATTCTTCGATTCCAAGAGAGAAAAGAGTCAGCCGGTGGCGAAAAGGAAGAAGGGAACGACGTGAGAAGAGTTTGCGATGCAAGCAGGAGAATGGGAGGGAGTAGACAGGCTAGTGATCCTTGATCGATAGGCGGATAAAGTTCTGGGACCCGGGTAATTCCACGCTCGAGGTGGGCCGAGTAGGGGCGTGGTACCGGATAGGCTAACTCAGGACTAGGTGTCGGTTTAGGGTGCGGGTGTGTGACTACGGTCCGACTCTGGAGAGGGGGTTGCCACCCTTCTTCGGGGATAACCTATGTTCGCGGCTAGTCCCTATATCTGGAAGTGGGAGGACCTCTCTGGAGGGGAGGACAAGAAGGTAGCCGAGTGAGACGACGTTCCTTCTCTGGTCCGTTTGATCCTGCTGGGCTCACAGGCACGTTCTCCTTGCAGGGTCGGGGTGGTCTCTCGAGTGGCCAAAAGTAAGGTGACATGAATAACCTTCTTTGATTAGAACGAATGAGCTTAGAGGCAGAAATTAGTAAGAGTAGCTACGGTGGGGTCGACGTGTGGTGCTATACCTTTCGTCTGTGGATAGGAGATTTTGACGTCGCCATTTACGTAGAAGAAGGGCAAGATCGGGGGGAGAATTTCCTCCGCGGATGGGAGGAGGCGGTCGATAACTCTCGTACGGAAAGAGGGGAGCTGTGAGGATACGGGTTTAAATACTTCTACTCGCTAGGGTACCGGACTTATCCTAGGGGAGGTCGACCTGCACCGGTGATTCCGAACGCTTATCTCGATGGGTCGGACGGGTGGAGAGTGTCGATCGCGACCATAGAGGAGATAGTGGGGAGCCTATGAGCCTAGGGGTTTTGGAGTTTGAGCCGGCGGGCATTAGCATGGGTAGCTATGGGGGTGTAGACGTGTGGAGTTTTACCTGTGGATCGGAGATTTCGACATAGCACTTTATGTAGAAGAAGGGACAGATCGAGGGGAAGCCTTTTTGAATAGCTGGGAAGAGGCGGTTGGCCATGCTCGGCTGGAGAGGGAACTTTTAGGACATTACGGGATAAGATACTTCTACTCACTGGGGTGCCGAACCTTCCGACAAGGGGAACAACCTGCCCCCGTGATACCAGAGGCATACCTGGACGGGTTGGACGGTTGGAAGGTGTTGGTGGGGATCATCAAGAAGGTAGTGCAAAGCCAGGGGGGGCATGGTTAGGATTGTAGAAGCAATTGACGACGGTAGAGTAAAAGTTGAGAAGGCGGATCTTCTCAAGAAGCGAGAGTGCTTTAGCGTTCCCCTGGATCATCATACGGAGAGGTACCTAGCTGGGCGTGAGAGAGGGGTGGACCTTGAGAAAGGAGTTTTTCTTTGGGCGCGGTTCGCCGTAGGTATCTGGGAAGGTGATCAATGGACCAGGAATAGACCTGGAACGGGGGAAAGGCCCAACGAGCGGCGGTTCGGGCTGAAGGCACGATCTATCTAAGTCGGGAGGCGTGGGTTGAGTACGTCACCCACTGGGCATTAGGGTGGTATTGGGCGGACCACTGGGAGGTACGCGCAGGGCCTATTCTGAGGCGGATCTTCGAGGAGGTGCCCCTTCGGCACAACCTGCCGTTCTGCTTGCGAGTAACTTGTGCTCAGGACGAGGAATACCCTCGTGCTACGGGTTGCGTCCAAGCTATATTTCCATCTTACGTCTTCAGGAGAGTGTGGAGAGAGGGCCGCGTATGAGAAAGTGGTGAGGTCTATAAGGCGGGAGAGAAGGACGGGGTTGTTCTCTCGTTCGCTTCATTGGTTCTACTCCTATTGTGTGGACAACCCAGTGCGATACGAAGTAAAGGCCGACCGGATCCGAGAGAGGATCTCTCTAGAGTCGGAGCGAGACCGTGAGGGCGGGAGAGACTACTGTTACCAAAGGGTATTTGGAGTCCGCCAAAAGGTAGGATAGCATGAATGGTTCTATTTGACAAGGACATCGGTAGGTTTGTCGAGTCCCCTCTAGACGAGCAAGGAGGGTATAGCTTGATTCCGAGCAACGGGGGAATCCTCGATTGGAGGAGGTTAGAGGGTGGAGAGATCACGGTCGGCGGAAATTTCGTGTGGATAGAGTCGGAAGAAGTGAAAGTTAGGACGACTGAGGTGCATCTCAAAGTCACCGCGATAATCTTCGTCGAGCCGGGGACTTGGTCAAAGGTTATAGTACCCTTGGTCTTAGGCCAAGGGGGTGACTTGGACCTATTAATCGGAGAGGCTAGAGAAGTAAGGAGAAGGTGGATAGATAGGGCCCGGAGGGAGCTTGGGTTTGTAGCGATACAGGCGGAACGGTTCGCCCGGGCCGGTGAGCTCCCCGAGGGCGAGTTATCCAGTAACCACGAGGGTCCTGGGCTTTGTATTCTTAGGCACAAATGAGGATAGGGTGGTAGAACTCCTGGAAAGAGGAAGTTTGGGACTACCATTTGGAGCCCTATGGGTACTATACACTCACTGTGTCGACCAGGGGATCCCTCCGCGAGGGAAACTCTGGGGCATTCTTAGGAGGTTAGGGTCTCTCGAGAAGCCTATCACCCTCTTGCCTGAGAAATACCGCGAGTGGGTCTTCAAACGACGTTAGTAGATGGTAAGGCTTGCGCTCAATGAAAACGGGGTGGTAGAAACTATAGAGGCCAGTGATGGAGGCCCGGTCTTGATCCCGGGGGACCCTCACGTGACACCCTATTGGATGAGTGTTGAGAAAGGAGTAGTCACCAAAGAGGGCGCCTACGTGTGGGTTTTGAGCTCGCAGACTTACTTGGAGAGAAGGGTTGAAAAAGGGGGGTCCGCCTCACCTCGGTCGGTTCCTCGAGGTTCAGGCTACGGTCTTCCTTGACGAAGATACGTGGACCGAGATTTGGAGGGGTTTAGTGACCGGCCTAGAGACCCATACGGAGTATCGCGAGTCCGCAAGGAAGTTAGCGAATAACCTGGTACTAAGCAGTTACGAGGAAGGGACCTTCAGGTCGTGGACGCATGTGTCCTTCGCCGAACCGAGTGAAGTCCCTCGAGCTTCTGGGGTGTTACACGAAGCCCTGCCCCAATTCCTGGCGCGTTCGCTCCTGCGGGACTCGAGAGTGGTCGCGATACTCCAAGCTGCTCGACAGACCGGGGTGCGGACGTTGGGGTTCCACCTAGGGGAGAGCTAACCCCTATATTCGAAAGATTGAGGGAATTTGAGGGGGTCCGAGCTCACGTTGCTGACGTCCTATACACCCGCCTTTTTGGGGAAGAGCAAGTGGCTAACCGGAGAGGATACGAAGCTCGGACGGGGTGATGATAAGGGGAATTCCGGGAAGGCCTCGATAGAGCCTATAAGAGGAGGAGGGGAGGTTGTCCACATCACGTTGTCCAAGGAGAGCCAAAAGAATCAGACAAGAGCCATTCGAAGGGAAGTGGCCGAGATCCTCCGAGGAAAGGCGTTCGTTCGACTGTCGGTAAGTAGCGGGGAAGGCTTGGGGATTGGCGAGGCCAAAGTATTCCTTTCTAAGGAGGGTCTCCTGGAGGTAGTCCGTAGCTTGAAGTTGGGGGAAGATCCGCTCTTAGACGCGTGGGCGATACGAGACCGTCTAGAGAGTCTTGTGGAGGAGGTAAGTCCTCAAGAGAGGTACCAAAAGATATACCAAGTGACCTACGCAGGTTGGGAAGAGGTACCCCTGTTTTTCGACAGTGACCCCGTCGGAGTCCCTCGTTTTATCCTCAAGCGAGTTTATCCTTCCGAAACAGTCAAAAGGGCGGTGGAGCGTAGGATCTCGATCTTGAACCAGTTTCGGTTCACAAGGTCGGATCTGCACTCCCTACTAACGTGGTGCCTACAAAATCCGTACAAAGACAATTGGTCGTCGCTAGAGGGCCTGGGCTACGCCTTCGAAGGCTGGAGCCAACACGTGAGGGTGTCGACCATCTTGTGGAGATACTTAGGAAAAAATATGTGAGGCGGGGTTGGAAGGATTAAACCCTTCGGATCTCATACGGATAGCGATTGCGTGTCAGCGAAGGAACTTGAGGCATGAGTGAGCCTGACACCAGAGAACTGGTGGGTCTAGACAAGATAAAGGAGGAGTTGTATATGATCCTGACCCTTTGTTGGGAGGAGGAGAGAAGAGCGGGGCCGGTGTCTTTGCGCAAGATCAAGTTACTGGAGATGACCACAGTTAAGATACTCGACGATTTAAAGGAGGAACTCCTCTCGGGAGGTAGGTAGGCATGAGAGCTACCTACACCTCTAATTCGATAACCTGGGAGTTGGAAACACGGGACGATGGCCCCGAGGTCGAAGTGGAAGGGGGAGCAAAGCTTAGCCCAAGCCTTGGAGAGGACCGAGTGGCTCGAGCCGAGAGGAGTTTTCCTCGTCGAGATCCGACGACTAGCCGTGTGGAAAAGGAGGTCTTGGACCTCGTTAGCTAGGTTTTCGGTTTTTATTAGAGAGGCGAGAGTGGTACGGTTCTCTACAACTTCGAGGGAACCTTTGATAGAGGTCAGGAGAAGGTTTGAGGAGGACTCTAGGTGGCTTGGGAATCCCCTCGAAGCCAGGGTGCACCTAGTTGAGGCGCGTTTCTGAGATAGGACGGGATAGTACGAGAAAGCTTTACGTCGGACGATACTCAATCAAGGTGAGGGCTCTCGAGAGAGGTGTGAGGACTCGCTAGTCGAGGCAACAGAGAGGTTAGCTCGGGTGAGGTAAGCCTGTCAATGATTAGATACGACAGGGGGAGCCATGTCGGGACCTTAGAAAGGGCTTGGAAGTCGGGATCTAGGTATGGAGTGACCCTCCCCAAGGTTGAGGAAGAAGGTGAGGTTATTACGGAGTTTTTCGAAATCTATGGGAAGGAAACACTAGTGCATTTCTCAATAGTCTCGAAGGAGGGTACTCGTACGCGAAGGGCTGAGATTTTCTTGTCTAATGACGATAGGCAGTTCTTTGCTACCGAGTTAGCAGGAGGAAAGGACCCACTGGGTATCGCAGGAAAAGCCCAAGACCGACTTAGAAAATTGAGAGGGGGAGCAGCGGAAGGGCATGTGTTAGATAAGGTTGAGTACCGAGGGAGGGGAGAAGTCCCACGGGCAAACCACGGTCGGACCTGGGAAGTTCCTGCTTGGGCTTACCGTTTGCTCTATCCCAACGACGCCACGGTGAGAAAGGTCCAAATGAGAGGACAAATAATTGAAAAGGGACACGAGTTGTTCACCCTATGTTGGGAGTCACTAGAGCTTACAGACTTCGAGTGGTAGGCATTAGCCGACGACTTCATCAAGCCCCTGTTCTCAGGACAGGCCGGAGAATTGGATAGAGATTTGATTAGACGGTGTTCGCAGAAAGGGGTGAGGGGCATTTCAGATCTGGAGATTGCCAACCTTGCGCTAGCCGCTTGTGAGGAGAAAAAAGTGTGTGACTCTTGGTGGACTGTGACTAGCGAGGAATCCGATAGTGATAGTGAGGAACGAGAATCGAGTGAGGAAGAAAGAAGCTCGGAAGAGAGTGACGAGGCGCAAGAGCAAGAGAGTGACTCTAGGGAGGAAAGCGACTAGAAATTTGTGCATGGAAAGTGTGGTTGAGCACGGAGTCGCCCGATCTCCTAAGATCGCTGTCATGGGGCGAACCGAGGAGGATACCGAGCTAGGAGCAAGATTGAGCAAGTCGGCCGAAGGATTGACCGAGGGGGTAGAGACTGTTGGTAGGGCCTTAAAGAACCTAGAGGAACCCCTAGGAGAAAAAGCTAAGGAACCGCGTACGGATTCAGAGGAGCGTTTGCACCGAGAAATGGAACCACGTGTACCGGTGAGAGAAAGGGTGGCAGAAGCCACGAGAGGCTTCCCGGTTGAAACCCGATGGGCGGGCCACGCAGACACGGAAGAGATAGGGCTGGGTGTTGGGCAATAAGGAGGGGCGAAGAAGGTAGCCTAAGGACGAGGGAACCGGGGAAGAACGACTGACCGAGATTGGGGGAGGGCCGCGAAGATGGACCGGTAGGGAGATCGGTTCCACATGGGTACAGGAGGAGACAGTTGGAAGGAATATGGGACGATTCGGTGATATATGGAGAGGGGTTAGGGGCTTGGAGTTCGCGTGCCGGGAGCACGAAGATCTGGGTGATAAAGGCCGCCATGAGGAGGACCCATGGGGACCTCCGAGAGCTCGACCTCGGATGGAGGATATGGACCCTTCCTGGTACAAACCCTACGATCCGACAATAGATGGGCCGGCGGAAGGTCCATATTTCCGTCGATATGACGACCGCCGAGTCCCTTACTACGATGTGAACCTGGGATTGGAGTCGCTCTATTTTAACGGGAGGGACGTGACCGGGTTCGTGGAGAAATGGGAGAGTTACGCCTACCGGAAGAAGTTCTCGGAGAAAGATTGGATCGACCACTTCATACAACATTCGGATCCAAAACTGGACCAGGCCATTAGGGCGGTGTACCCGTCTGATGGGAGTTGGAAGACCTTCAAAAGCAGCTTATTGAGGATCTTCGCATGTGACGATATGATCCCCACGATAGAAGGGTTGCGTTGAGTCGCGAGAGGGGAGCAAGAGAGCCTGGTGGCTTTTACTCGGAGGTTCAAACGTTTATCGCAAGCTTTGGTGGATAGAGGGATGCTCTCGGAAGTAGACAGGTGTGTGATGTTTATGTTGCACCTGCCTGAAGAAAAGAGGAAGGAGGTCCTCGAGAAGGCCCCTAAAGACTCCGCGAATTTCGAAAGAGTCGCCGAGGTGGTCTTTACGGGAGGGGGAGTGGACGTACGAGAGTACATGAAGGAGAGTCTGGACATGGCACTCCGGAGTGTGCGCACGCAAAGGAGCGACGGTCCCCGCGGGAACGAAAGGCAGCCTCCCTGGCCTCCTGGCCAACGCTGGGGAGGAGGACCCCCGGGTTGGCGGAACAAACCCGGTAACCAAGGGAACTGGAGAAACGACCGAGAAGCTGGAGGGAATCGGGTCTCGGAATGGGGAAATTCCCGTTGGAAGGATGCAAGGGATGGAAGATGGGGAGACCCTCCCCAACCTAGGGGCACGGGGACTCGTCCCGTGGTGAGTCAAGCTAGGATGCCGCAGCCTCCAGGCCCTTCCGCGACCATGGGAGTGGCGCCTCAAGTAGCCCTCGCCCTAACAATCCGCCGCCTCGAAGCGGGTGTGTCTATTGCAACGAAGATGGTCACATCAAGCGGGAGTGCCCTTACCTTACGGAAGCCTTGAGGTTGGGAGTGGTAAAATTGAATGAGAACAAGTGGGTGGTCTCCTTCTATCCCTCGATGAAGGTAAATGTGGACAAAAGGATAGCCCTTCAAGAGGCAAGATTAGGGAAGAAGCCCGAGGTTGGGGGAACCTCCAACTAGTCCCGCGTCCAAATGACGGAGGTACCGGGGGGCGTGTCCATAAGGGAGCCCCAAGTGTCGAGCATTTAATTCGTTGAGACCAAGCCCGAAGAAGAAGGGCCTTGCCTAAGAGTAAGGACCCAAGTTGGGTCCGGGCCATCTAAGAGCAAGGAGTTCACGACAGAGAGCGGAGGAAAAAGGAGTGGTGACGATGACCAACCGATGGTCGACGCCAAAGTCACGGAAGAAAAGAAGGGGGAAGAGCCCGCGTCACCTAAATCGCCTAGGAAGAAGGGACTGAAAAAGTTCGAGATGAAGTGCACCTTGGACGAGATAGACACGGTAGCTCCCTTACGAAGGACTCTAATGCAACCAATGCAATTCACGCTCCTAGAGTATTTGGCGGCTAGCAAGAGCGCTAGGGACAAATTTCCTGAGCATCACCAAGAAGGTGAGGATTCCGCTCGCGGGAGGGCCCACAGTTCCGGGGGATGGACCCGCCAAGGAGGAGGTGCAGTCTTTCCGAATTACGATGGAAGAACTACCGGCTAGTTTCTTCTCGGAAGAGGAGGATAAAAAATTTTATGTGCTTGGGAGTGGGCAGCTCCAAGCCGTAGTGAGTGGGAAAAAGATGAGGGCCCTGGTGGACAATGGGTCCGAATCTACCATGTGTAGGGACTCTATCGCAAATGAATTAGGGTTGGAGGTGGATAGAGGGGTGTCCATGTCCATGGTCGTTGCAGACAACAATCTCCAATCGGCGGAAGGGGTGTGTCACAGCCCCTTGATTGAGGTCGCAGGGGTGGAAGCTAAGGTTTCAATTTTCTCGGTGAAAGAGTGTTTTTTCGAGTTGATACTCGGGAGAACTTGGCTAAGCGCAGTGCACGCTACGGTCGACCTTCCCGACGGAAGTCAGACCGTCTCGATCCAAAGTTCGGACGGGATCAGAGTGGTTCTGAAGACGGTGGATGCTCAAGATGAGCGGAACCGGACAAGTATCCGAGGAGGAAGGAAGCCCAGTCACGAGTGTGTCGGGTCCGGTTGGAAGAGTCACCTTTTGCCGATAAGGAACCCCCGGGGGACCGGGTGGACATCGAGGATGTTGGGGGACGAATTATAATTAATGGGGTTGGGTACGAGAAAGAGGACGAGGAGGAAGAATTCGGTGGGTGCGGAAGGCTGTCTTTTTTGGAGGAATCCCCCTAGCCGGCGCAATCAAGAAGCATAAAACCGTGGCGGAAAAAGTAAAGCCCGCTGCAGTCAACCGAGATAGAACGGGGGAAACCGCGATATCGGAGGAAGAGATCGTCGATATCATCAGAAAACGGAAGAAGACCGAAGGGCAGAGAATTATTGTCGACAGGCTAGCAAAAATGGACATAGGGGATGGGAACCTCACCAAACGAGAGAAAGAATATGTGGCTATGACCCTAAGGGATTGCGACAAGGCCATAGCCTTTGATGACTCTGAAAGAGGGAGGATAAACCCTAGGTACGCCAAGCCCGCCCGGATCCACACGATCCCCCACGTGCCTTGGAAAGATAGGCCTCCGTGGAAATATGCGCAAAAAGAGGAGGAGGAGATAGTGGTCTTTATCAAAGAAAAAGATAAGGACGTTTGTTGCGGAACCTTGTGAAAGCGCCTACTCTAACAAGTGATTCTTTCTTAGAAAAGGAGGTAGCAACAGATTGAGGTGGATCCAAAATCTCCAAAGGACCAACGCGGTCACCATAAGGGATGTAGGGTCTATACCTGAGGCTGATCTACTCGCGGAAGGGTCGGCGGGTCATTCAATGTACTCGATCTGCAATCTTTTCTCGGGCTATGATGAGATCCCATTGGACTATAGGGATAAACATATGACCGCGATGCACACACCTCTGGGGTTAGTTCAAATGATGGTGGTGCCCATGGGATGGACCAGGAGAGTGGCCGTATTCCAAAGGGCCATGATCGCGGTTCTCAAGGAATTCATACCGGACAAAGTGGAAGTTTTCCTTGACGACTTTTCGATAAAAGGACCAGTCCAAAGGGATGAGACGGAGGTCTTTCCCGGCGTGAGGAAGTTTGTGGTAGATCATATGGTGGATGCAAGGGAAGTCCTCACAAAATTAGAGGACGCCAACCTTACCGTGAGTGGGACTAAGAGTCGCTGGGGAGTATCGTCAATCAAGATATTGGGTTTTATCTGCGACAGGGATGGGCGGAGGCCCGATCCCGCGAAATTGGAAAAATTGATGACCTGGTCATCACCGCTAAAATCAATCACTGAGGTTAGACAATTTCTAGGGGTGGTGGGCTATTGGAGGATATTTATAAGAGCCTACAGCGAGAAGGCGGAGCCGCTTAGACGACTGCTTAGGAAAATTGAGAATTGGGTCTGGGGAGAGGAGCAGGTTGCGGCCATGGAAACCCTCAAAGAGGGAATTCCGCGAAGGAGGACGAGTCCTTGGCGTTCCGTTTTTCGAGGACGAAGAGAATCGCCCTTTTATAGTGTCTACGGACGCGGGACCCCATTCCGTAGGAGGACTTGTGTCGCAAAAGGATCAAGACTGGAAAGAGAGACCCCTTTGATTTGAGAGTCGGGCCTTGAATCCCGCCGAAAGGAACTATAGCCAATTCAAGAAGTACTGGGAGTTTTACATTGCCTAAAGACCTTCCGCCACTACATCTACGGGAGGCGGTTCCTCCTAAGATTAGATCCGACCGCGGTAGCCGCCGTCCTTTAAAAGGACTTTTCGCTAACCGGCCCTACTATTGCTAGGTGTATGATCCATATCAGGCTTTACAATTATAGGGTCGAAAGAATCTCCGGGGCCAAAGATCAGGTCGCGGACGGGTTGTCCCGACTCCCCATCCGGGAAAAGGATTATCCAAAGTTGGAGGAAGTGACTCTATCAATGGCCAAGGACGAGGTAATCCAAGTCGCCGCTAATAGGGCGCAAGTGGCAGTAACCGCTCGAGAGGAAGAAGTCCCTAGGACGTTCCTCGCTAACCTGTACGACGTGAAGT
The DNA here is from genome assembly GCA_003427395.1 of Chara braunii. NCBI lineage: Eukaryota > Viridiplantae > Streptophyta > Charophyceae > Charales > Characeae > Chara > Chara braunii. The sequence goes on from BFEA01000121.1 coordinate 38,302, forward strand.
ACCGCGATATAGGGTTGTACTTAGCGGGTAGGGAAGGAGGCACCGAGGTAGTCAAGAGGGAGGCGCTGGGGTATTGCCTACGAGGGGGCCACCTCTTTAAGAGACCCACCAAGTTTGCAATTCCCATGAGAGTGCTTTGCGATCGGGAGGAAAGGAGAGTTGTCATAGGAGAGCTACACGATGGGGTCGTTGGAGGACATAGAGGGGTGAAAGGAACTTTTGATAAAGTCCGTAGGCTCTATTGGTGGGACGGGCAGTACGGAGAGGTTGAGAAGTACCGTTCGACCTGTGAGGCTTGCCAAAAGAGGGCGACAGTTCGCTACAAGGAACCCCTAGTCCCATCGCTCCCCACTGTTCCGGGCGAAAAGGTCCATGTTGACCTAGTAACCATGCCTAAAGGAGTCGGCGGGCTTCGGTACATAATCAATGCCCGCGATGACCTCACTGGATTCGTAGAAGCTAAGGCCATTAAGAAGAAAAAGGCCGAGGAAGTGAGTGACTTTCTCTTGGAGTACATTGCGAGGTACGGATGTGTCGGAAAGGTAGTTATGGATAGGGGATCAGAGTTCCTAAGTCAAAAGGTCAAAGTGATATTGGAGAAAGCGGGGATTAAAGCGGCCTACACGACAACCTATCACCCCCAAAGCAACGCCCCGGTCGAAAGAGGTCACCAAACGCTAGTAGACGCCTTGGCCAAATGGTGCAAAGGGCATACGGAACAATGGCCAAAGTATTTGCGCTATGCAGTTTGGGCAGACAACATCACGGTCAAATCAAGTACGGGGTATCCACCCTTACACCCTTTGGTTCGGTAGGCATTGTCCCCTGCCCATCAAGTTCCATGTCAACCAGACAAGTGTCTCGTGGAAGACCAACATGACGAGGGGCGAATTGTTGGAGGCACGGATACAACAAATAGCCGAAAATCTTGACGTCGGACTTACCGAGGCAGGAAAGAACATCGAGAAGGAGAGAGTGAACGGGAAAGAAAGGTGGGACAAGAATTTGCGGGTCCGTCAAAAGACGATAGGGACTAGCGACCTCGTCCTAATGTACGACTTGTCGCTAGAAAAGACTTGGAGCCGAAAACTAGCCAACTGGTGGAGGGGACCGTACCGAGTTCTAAAGAGGATGGATGAGGGAGCTTACCTGCTCGCCGAATTAGACGGGACTAGGCTACGGGACCCTATCGCAGGGGCTCGCCTCAAACTCTTCCGATGGAAGGGGACCCTTAGGGAGGAACCAAAGAGGAAGGGGAAGGAAGTGGTCGACGCAGAGGTAACCATCAACCACGAGAGAGGAGAGACGTCGAAGCAAGGAGCCTCTCCGCGACCGCTTAAGAAGGGGTATAGGGTTCGGAAACCGCTCCTGCCAAAAACTCCTAGAAGGAAGAAACGACCGAGGGAGGACGGCGGAGATACCGACCGGTTAGGAAAACGCAGATTGAGAGAAAGGAGCGCTTCGAGAAAAGCCTTGAGAGTCAAACGCGAGAGGGAAGAAAGAAAATGAAAAAGAGAGAGGCGAGAGAAGAGGATGACAAGGCGGAGACGGATATAGAATCGCTTGGTGGAAAGGGGAGTGTGATGTACCGTAGGTAGAGAAAACATGTATAGTGATTCCGAAAGCGGGGAGGAAGTGCCATAATACATGTGCCATAGTTAGAGAAAACATGCTGTACCATGGTTAGAGAGAACATGTGTCAGGATTCCAAAGGAGGGGCTGTGCCATGATGAGGTGATAGGGTTTAGAGACCCAAAACGTTAATGGGAAGGGGAAACGAGGAATGAACGTAATAAGGAGGGGGTAACGCGAACTATAGGTGGGCGAGACAAGTATGTTAAAGAGATAACCACTCGGTATGGGGCGAAGGTTAAGAAAAGGGGCTATGAGAAAGCTCGCCGGGGACGGCGAGAATTGGGGTGTGGGCTGGTTGTTGGGCGGCTGCCTACCAGCCAAGTATCTCCCTTGACCAATGAAGAGAATTTTCCCTTTTTATTACTTCGATTTTCGCTTGCTCTTTTTTGTATGCATGGGTGTGCCTGAGGAACTTGGAAAATTTTGGCTTCTTTTGTTTTCGGAGTAACGTTTGTACCAGGGGGAGGAAGGCAATCTATGCCAGGTCGTGAGTGGGGACGGGAGCAGACCAAAAATCCGAACCTTCCAAGCGACGCAAAGGAGATGAGAGAAAAGTGGTGGACTTTGGGCCGAGACGCCGGGGGTGCCGAAGACTCTAGCTTTGACTAATGGCGGCAGTTGGACTACCACGGACGGGAGCGGCAGCCGGGATATGCAATATGGGACGGGACGTCGGACCAAGACGCCTAAATCAGATGGGTGGCAGTTGGGTAGAGGAAAGACCCTCTCTTTGGTGACTCCGAAAGCTAAGAGGTCGGGTATGAGGGGACGGGAGCCTCTTTGGCGCGACGACCACGGCCCATGTGTCTGTTCGGATCGCTGACTTCAATATGGTAGAACGTCAAGGAGAGGCGTACTATGGCTGCCATGCAGGGGTTGCCCCTTTGTCTTCCGCATTTGGATCAGGGAAGCCGGGTTCGGTCGGATACTGACATAGGGGCCGGTCTCGGCCGGCGCCTGCGACAGCAGGGCAGAAATTGGCTCGACCGCTCAATGAATCGAGATGGTCTATGGATCGAACTGCGCGAACGATGATACGGAAAAATGGAAGGGGAGAGTAAGCTACTCACGGACTAGCCTCGACTGTCGGAGGTTTCGAGCGTGGAATGTCCGAATAGGATTGACCAGGGGGGGGGGGACGTGAGACCACGGGAGGAGTATTAGCCGCATCTGGGTGCTTCGAATGAAGAAAATAGGAGATAACATAATAACGGGGAAGAAGCTGAAGAAAGGGGGGGTGGAAAATTCGGTGGGTCGCTCACTCTCCAAGCTGATGGGTGGAACAAAGCGGGTCTACGACGGTTGTGCGCCCCGTCATGATCTTGATAACTGAAACAAGGCTGGGCGCGGGCCTCGTGATCTTCTTGATCATTGCACAGGAGACTATCCCGCGGGAAAGGGCGAATGAGGTGCGCGGGAGAACTTAACGGACGTTCACCTGAGAGCAGGGCGGAGGGAATAACAGAACGGTTGGTAATCGCCCGCGCCTGTGTCTGTGGGAGGGCGAACATGGGTAAGCGGGAGGACRAGAGCTGAGCAATGGAAATGGAAGAAAGCAAGCAAGGTGGAAACAGTGCGCAAGTTGGATCGACCGCGGTGCAGAAGTCCTGAGCGACAAGCGAGGGGAAGATGCTATTGGTGGAGGAGTAAGTTGGGYGGATCAGCTAAGGAAAAGAACGAAGAAGGGACGAGGGGCAGAGAGGGAGCGAGAAGTTGAAAATTTCGTGAAAATTTAGTTATTGGCGCCATGGGTTGAGCATGCTGGGCAGGAGCCGGAGGAAGGAGTGGGGAGGAAAAGGGAAAGTATAAAAGGGAGGGAGGGAGACGAGTTCGGGGGACGTACGTAGGCGCTCGGGATCTTGCATAGCGCACGGCGCTGGGTATATGCTCTTGCGAACAGAGAGAGAGGTAGAGAGAACAAGGTCGAACGAGCGAGAGGAAGAAGGGGAGAGAGATAGAGAGGGAGAGGTCGAGGACGCGCACGAGCTTATATGCACGGGACCCGATGTCCGTCGGGTGGTGTGCCCGTAAGGGCAGCGACGTCGAGACACACGCCCGAGAGCACGAACGTGCGAGAATGATGGGAGGGATAGAGAGGGAAAGAAGCTTAGAGAGAAAGCGAGCTTACGAAGAGGGAGAGTTCGTGTGGGAAAGCGCACAACGACTCTGGGAGTGTTTGGCGCGCGCGGGCCATTAGGAAGAGGGTGAGAGTGTTAGAGAGTGGTTACGAGTCAGGGGAAGACGGAGGTGAGGAGCGCTCGGGAGCGAACGTCCGGGAAGTTCAAGCTGCTCCCCTGCGATTGCCAAGCGGTGCCCGATCTCGAATCCTCTCTCGGGGAGGAGCCGGGGAGAAGGGAGCAAAGGGGAGATAAGTGGGAGATCACTAACGTGCGGGAAGGAGGGAAGCCTTCGGGGCGTCCGACGTAAGGAGGAGTACTCTGAAGTGCTCGGTCTCGCGACTAGCTCCAGGAATAAGAGAGAGAGAGAGAGAGAGAGAGAGAGAGAGAGAGAGAGAGAGAGAGAGGGAAGGAGAGGGCTGAGAAGAGAGGGAGGCGGGTCGAGAGGAAGAGCTCGTAGCATCCTGCCAGCGCTCGAGGCGGCTTCCGGAGAGGAACTGCGAGGGAAGAGAGCGAACCGCGGAGAAAGGAAGAAGTCTACCCGGGCGGTTCGGCGAAGACCGAAACCGCGAGAGAAGGGAACGAGCTCCGAAAAGGGGAAGGGCGCGACTGATAGCAGAGAGAAAGAGGGAGCCGACCGCTGAGTGGCGGCTGCTTAGAAAAGGTGAAGGGAAGGAACGAGCCGGCGAGTGCGCGGGCTAACTGAGAGAGGGGATTGACAAGACTGCGAAAGAAAAGAACGAACGGCGGGCTTCGAAAGAGGAGCGCGCGCGGACTATCAGTCGAGAGAGAGAGAGGCCAAGGCGGTGTGCCGTCGAAGAACCGCTAAGCGAGAGAGAGAGAGAGAGAGAGAGAGAGAGACAAGCACACGGCTGGCCGTGTGAACATTGCTCGCTTTGATGTCCTGCGACCAGTATTTGTTCGATTGTATCTTTGCCAAGTCGGTCTGCTAACCGGGTCCCTGGGCGGGGTACGCTTGGTAAATAGAAGTGGTGCGGCAGGGCGCTACGGCGGGACGAAGCCCCGCCATCGTCCTTTCCGATAAGAGCGTTCTCCCACTTGGCGCGCGCTATGGTCACCGCGTCAATTACCGGAGCTTTTTAGCCAGCCCGAGTTGCCTGGGATCTTGACAATCGGGCGTGCCCACCAATTAGCTCCTGGTATTGGGATACGTAAGGTAAATGAGTGAGCTCCGCGGTTATTTCCGACGAGCGGAAGCACTCAAAGGCTGCAGATGCCAAAGCTCGGAGGGAAGGAAGAGAGTGAGAGAAGAGAAAGAAGAGAGAGAGAGAGAGAAGAGAGAAAGAGGAGAGAGAGGGAGAAAGACAGAAAGAGAGGAAGAAAAGAGGCGAAGAAAGAGAAAGAACGAGGGAGAGAGGGAGGGCAGACGACGAAGCTGCGCTGTCCGCTGTTGTCAGCCTTCCTTGAGCTGCTGGTTCGGACGCAACGGGTCACTTTCACGGGCCTCCTCCGGGGCCAGCCGGTCCGAGTCTGTTATGAAGAATCCTTTATGTCTTTTCTCGGGGCCAGCCTGGTCCGGCTTGGTTCAAGTTGATTACGAAAGATGCCTTCAATGTTCCTTTGGTACTGGCTTGGTTCGCGTCTGTTCTGAGAAATGCGTTCGCTTCTCCACGGGACTCATCCACTCGAGTCGGGCGGCTGAAAAACGCGTTTGATGTCTCACGAGCCTTGCTTGGGTGAGTTTGTTTTGAAAACTGTCTTTGAAGGCCCACCAGCTTCCTTCAGGGATTGCATATTCGAGTTGGTTCGCTAAAGAGTGTCGTAGGTGTTCAACGGCCCCCCTTTCGGGGCGGACCAGGTCTAGTCTGTTCGCAAAAAGGGGGAAAACAATAACAGAGATATCGGTAAGACCACATGTCTAGTCTGTTCGCGAAAAGGGGGAAAAACAATAACAGAGATATCGGTAGGACCACAGGTCTAGTTTGTTCGCAAAAAGGGGCAAAAACAATAATAGAGATATCGGTAAGACCACAGGTCTAGTCAGTTCGCCAAAAGGCGGAAAAACAATAACCGAGACATTAGTAAGACCTCCCTCGGCGCAACGGTCTTTCGAGTTTCGAGGTGGGTAGGGGGTATCGGTCCGGCGTAGCCGAAGCTTTTTCGAGGAACTAATGAGGGGCCTCTAATTCGGAGAGTGCCTTCTCTGAGCGGCCAGGGCGGTAGGTGCCTCGCTGGGCGACAACGTTTTATCAGACTTTTGGGCACCACTCAATTCTCTCTTGCATTCCGCTGTACACCTTGAATCTGATTTGGTGTGTCTTCACGGAGCTGAATCCGGCTAGGCTTGAGAGGACCTCGTACGTAGTCAGTCCAGACTGTGTGGCTGGATCAGATCTCTCTGATGTTTATTTCTTTTTGTTTTGATTGCTCTCCAGTCCAAATGAATTGCCGCTCCGGCTAGGAGTTCTACCTTCTCTTCTGATTGTTTTCAAAGTTGTTTCTTTGACTTGGTTCGTTAAATGCCTGCGTCTACACGATCGCAAACAAGAGAGAGAGAGAGAAGAGAGAAGCTTCTGAGAGTTGCTCTTGAGGGAGTGAGGAGAGGTAAGAGGAGTGTTCATCCGAGAAGTGTGAGGAAGTACGGACCCCTCTTGAGAAACTTGCTAACAACCTCATCCTCCACTATGGCATCTACAGCAGAATGGAAGCTGCAAATGGACGTTGCCCCCGAGGCAGAAAAAGCGCAGTACCGATTCTTCTACGAGAAAGCATTCAAGAGGGAAGAGGAGGAGAAGGAGAAGGAGACGGAGGAGAAGGTAAAGGTTCATGAAGCCACTTTTTGTACCTTGCCTGTCCTAACCGATGAGGAGGCGGAAGAGAAAACCGTTCCACTCCTCCAGGCTTTGGTGGACGTCCAGGCTGTTGAGGACCATACTGGCCAACTCGCCAAAGTGTTCGACGAACTCAAGACATTGCGAGAAGACATCGTGACCAGCTGCAACAGTTCGCGAACGTGCAGCCAGCCCAAAGTACCCTTCCACCTGCTTACCCTGCTTCTAGTGCTGCGTGTCAGTCTGTTCTTGCCCCTCTAACAATGTCTTCTTCTTCTTCATCTTCTTCTTCTTTGAGTGTGGCCAACAGCCTATCTGGATCTGCAGCAGGTCCAGACCCCGGTGCTGCTGCAGCTCCAAATAGCAGTGCAGGGCATTCAAGAACTGTTGCAGTCCCGAGTTTGGACCCAGCAGCTGCTGGTCAAAGTTGCAGCTTTCCTCACATGGATAGAAAGGCGGCGCATATTCTGTCTAAGTATGACGGAAAGGACAACATCGAATCTTGGATCAGCTCCATGCGATCCTACTTCGATGTGCTGGGGACACTCCCAGTTACTCAGTCGTCGGTCCTAGGGACCAATGTGGAACCCGCCGTGAGAGGATTCTTGGAAATCCAAGTTGTACAAGCAGGCTATAAAAGAATAGGCCTGAACAAATGGTTGAAGGCTACGTCGGTAGCCACACTCGAAGAGCTCTTGATCAAACAGTACGCTAATCCACATGCTGCAGCCAACGCTAGACTCAAGCTTGACAAGCTCAAGCACAGCAAGTGGACCGGCACCATGCATAACCTGCAGCAGTATGTTAGTAAACTATTTGCTACTCCGGATCTGGAGATGACTGCGCAGTCTTGCTTGGATGTGATAAAAGGCACGGTCCCCTCTACTATAACACATCGCCTGGGGCTCGGACTCATCGCATATACAGATTGGCTTACCCTCATGCGGGACTTAGTCAAACTGGAGACACAAGACCTCCCGGGTGGATCGGGTGGCAAAACGACCACCGGCCGCAAACGGTTTCCGGGCAGCATTCGTTTTTCAGCGCACGATCTACTTGAGGATGACGAGGAGACCTTCGCAGAGGATCCTTCTCTTGATGACGATCAAGAGCAAGGCTGCGAGGCACCTTGCTCTTCGTCAGCCCATGAGTCTGAGTGTGTGAATGATGATGAATCTATGAATGCCTTCAAAAAGACTGCCTTCAAAAGTAAGGGACCGAGGACCACAATGAAGAACAATACTAACACTATTCTTCTTCCCAAGGGAGCGAAGATTCCACCCAAACCGGAAGATCCTGCCCCAAAACCATGGGTAGATCTCCGGATCAGCGAAAGTGAGTGGAAACACAGGGTGAAGAAAGGGGTTTCCCTGCATTGCACCAAACCGGGACATTCAGTCCAACATTGCTTCAAATTGCAGCAGGGAAACCAGCAATGGGGGTAGAGACATCATCAACACACTCTACAGATGAAGAGGCTGAACGTGTAAGTGCAGATCCTCCGCTGGATTCTGATCCCACTCATCAAACCCCTCTTGAGACCCCATCTGATGCTGATTCCAAGGCGGAGAAAATACACATTCTATACAGGGAGCCTTGGGTAGAGTCAGAAGAAATTGACTTCCATGCTCTCTTGACGCGCTGGGCTCTTTTGAAGCAAGAAGGCACGCAAGGGGGGAAGAAGTTGATCTTCTTCAAACTCTACATTAATGGCCGTTACATCCGTGCGTTGGCTGATTGTGGTGCAACCGCCAACTACTTCTCACCGCATGACATTTGTAAGGCACGCTTGAGGATGAAGAAAGTGACTTTGTAGAATCCTTGCCTGACCCAAGTAGGCAACCAAGAGGTTGTCACCTCTACGCATGCAGTCAAAGGTATGCGCACTACCTTTGATGCAGACCGCGCAATCACGCATGAACTGAACTTCTATGTCCTTGATCAGTGCCCCTTCAACGCCGTTATTGGCTTGGGCTGGTTGCAAGCCCAATGTGAAAGAACCACGTGGAAGGACTCACAGTTCATGGTCAAAGATGCCATGGGAATCGAGCGTCCAGTCCTCTTGGATGAGCCGCGGGAGTCCCAAGTAACTTCTCTCAATGCAATGCAATTCTGCAAAAAGTGGCGCAGGCACAAAGTTGATCAGCAAATGCATATAGCCTTTGTTAGGCCTGCTCATGTGCCTTCTATTTTTGCTGTACATAATGATTCTACTTCGCATGTCGTTTCTACTTCTGAGGCAACTACTTCTACCTCTACTAAATCTACTTCTAGTCCAAATGACTCTACTTCCAATTCAGTTGTTTTGGCTGCACCTATGCAATCCGGTACGCTTGCACATGAAAGTGATGATCCCCCTTCGGAAATTCCATCAGCAATCCGCAACCTTCTCAACCGATTTCCTGAAGTCTTGGCCGAGCCGCATGGAGTTCCCGTGCGTCCGGTCCGACACAAGATCGAGTTGATAGAAGGTAGCACTCCTCCAAAAGGTTGTGTGTATCGAATGGGCTCAGGCGAATTGGAGGAGCTGCGAAGGCAAATCGATGATATGATTGGGAAGGGATGGATCAAGCCAAGCGAATCCAAATCCGGTGCACCGGTTCTGTTTGTCCCGAAGAAAGGAGGCAAACTACGGGTGTGTATCGATTACCGCGGACTGAATAGTATCACAAGAAAGAATGCATATCCTTTGTCGCATATTGATGATTTGCTTGATGCTGCAGGAGGGTGCAAGGTCTTGAGCAAGATCGATCTCGAGTCTGGCTACCACCAGATTGAAGTCGGACCAGCACAAAACTGCATTCAAAACTCGCGATGGGCTGTAGGAGTTTACCGCCATGCCCTTCGGCCTCACGAATGCACCAGCCACCTTTCAAAGTTTCATGGACAAGGTATTCCACAATCAGATTAATCGGTTTGTTGTTGTTTATCTGGATGACATACTAATCTTCAGCACGTCGATGGAGGAACATATGAGACACCTTGAGGAAGTGTTGCAGATCCTCAAGGATGCGCAACTTCATCTCAACTTGGAGAAATCTGAGTTTGGGAGGGACAGCGTCATCTACCTTGGACATCGGTTGTCTTCTGCAGGCCAAGAGCCCGAGGCAACCAAAGTTGAGGTCATCCGCAATTGGCCTCAACCGGCCAATGTCCGTGAGTTGCATTCTTTTCTTGGTCTTGCGTCGTACTACCGTAAGTTTGTACCCAAATTCTCTATCATCGCCCGTACGCTGTCCAAATTGACAAGTAAGAATGTGTCTTACATATGGGATGGGGAATGCACAACAACCTTCCAAGTGTTCAAGGAGGCTTTGGTGTGTCATCCGGTGCTCCGCATTGCAGATCCCAAACTTACATTCGTAGTAACTACGGATTCAAGCTTGTATGGGATTGGCGCAGTGCTGCAGCAAGATGACGGTGATGGCTTACGTCCACTTGAATATTACAGCAAGCGCATGCCAGTCACAAGGTAGCTGCTTCCACTTACATGCGGGAGCTCTATGCCTTGAGAGAGGCACTAGATCATTGGAAACACTACCTCTTGGGTCGTCATTTCAAAGTGTTATCAGATCATGAGACTTTGAAATGGATTCAGACATTGATTAATCCGTCAACCACATTGATGTATATGATTTTGAACTTAAGCACAAGAAAGGTTGTTACAATCGCGTTGCGGATGCTTTGTCTCGCCATCTTGAGTACATGACTTGCCTTGTGGGTTCCTATGATCTCCGTAAGAATTTGAAAGAGGAACTCATTGAGCATACTGCCAAGGACCCGGAACTCAGTCCCATCCTTGAGCAGATTCGGGCTGACCCTAGCAGTCAGCCTGATTTCCACGAATGTAAGGGCTTACTTTTCCGACGTTACGAGAAGCACGACCGACTGTGTGTACCCAACCATGAGCTGATCCTTCCTCACTTCTTGGACTTGGCTCATGGTCGGAGTGGACACTTCGGTTTTGAGAAGACATACGGAAGTCTACTGCAAAAGTTTGTATGGCCTGGAATGAAAGGAATGGCACGAAAGTTTGTGGCTGAGTGTGAAGTCTGTCAACGCATCAAACTGTCTCGGCAGAAACCCTATGGGCTGCTACACCCTCTTCCTATTCCTGATGGACCGGGGGAGTCGCTTTCCATTGACTTCATGGACATGGGAAAGAAGAGTAAGAATGGATATTCGCAACTGATGGTGATCGTTGACCGCTTCTCAAAGTTTTTGAATCTGATCCCATTACCACCTCACGCCCCAACTGATCTTGTGATCAAGGAATTCAACAAGCGGTATATTCTGCAATGTGGGCTCCCGAAAACTCTTGTGAGTGACCGGGACACCAGGTTCATAAGTGCAGATTGGAAGGACTTCACCTCCCAGACCTATGACATGAAACTCAAGATGACTTCTGGCCGACATCCCGAAGCCAATGGACTGGCCGAGGAGATCAACCAGACTGTGATCCAGCTTCTCCGAGCTTTAATTGTGCCTGATCAGAACTCTTGGGATGAGGAATTGCCAATTGTGCAAGGATTGTACAACAATTCCATACACTCTTCCACCGGGATGACACCTAACCGGCTGCACCTTGGGTGAAGATTCGAATCCCCTGTCTTATCTGTTTCCTGAACAGCCACCTGGGCTGACACCTGGCCAGCCAGGTTACAGCGCTAAGTTTGATCGTTTGCTCAAAGTTGTTGTCGCAGCTATGGAGAGGCCACGCAGTGCTATGATTAAGCATGCAAACAAAAAGCGTCAGCCTGACCCTTTCACGATGGGAAGTTATGTCTGGGTCAAGATGTCTGAATTTTCTGAAGAGGAAGGCGTATCACGAAAGCTTCTTCCTCAGTATTACGGTCCGTGGAAGGTGTTGAACCGGGTAGGAAACGATTCCTTTGGTCCCTCTTACACAATCGATGTGCCCCCTCACCTACGTACGTACCCAGTCTTTCATGCGTCCACGCTGTTTCAGTATAAATCACCCGACACTTTCAAGTACCGAGAGTCAATGATTCCTCGCGCAATCCAAGGCTGTCACGGGGTTGATAGAATTGTTGAGCACAGTGGGAAGGGAAGAAACAGACAGTACAAAGTCCATTTTCTGTACCACCCGTTGAATGACTTCTATTGGATCGCTAAGAAAGACTTGCTGCAGAGTGCCCCGCGAGTAGTTAACACATATGAGCGACTGATTAGTTCTGAACAACAGCCTAAATTCACTGCTACCCTCACTCCTACGGAACATACCCAGTCTCTCTTTGCTATTTATGCTTATGATGCACTATGCAAGGACTCTGATTGAGTTACTCGCTCGAAGGGACCTCGCTCTTGAGGGGGGGGTAGTGTAATGACCCGCCATAACACAGACTGAGAACACTGCTGATTTCTGAAGTTCTGCTGATGGAATGGATGCCTTGCCAAGATTCCCGTATTCTGCTGTGTTTTCTAAGTCTGTATGTGTGCGTGCCTGTTGATTTGCGTGCCTGTCTGAGTGCTTGTCGGCATGAGTGTGTGTGTGACCCGCAACGGTACTTGCTTGTTTGGCAGGCCCGTAGGGCTGGTACTTAACCTGTGGCCGTGGCATTGAGGGTGGCAGCAGGGGAAAACACTCGAGTAGTGGAGGCAGGGCCCCCCCTGCACCTGGAGCAGCGGAAAAGCACTCAAGTAGCAGGTAGGCCGGTACCACACCCAGTAGCAGTAGATGTGCCGGGTACTTGAGGCCGAGCAGAAGAAGACAAAGTTGGCATTTTTAGAGGCCCAGTAGCTGTAGGCTAGGTCTAGGCCGGTACCAGTCCATCCAGTCTGAGTCTAGAGCTTGTGCGGGCAATATCAGAGTCTGCAATGATGTTTCCCTCCGAAAAGGAGGAGGTACCGGTTGCTTGGGAGGCCGAGCGGCCTGGAAGTCACCGCCCAAGAGGCAAGCAGGCCGCTATATCAAGAGGCTGAGGCAAGAGCTCAGCCTCATTCTTCAATGTGCAAGTTTGGCGACACGCTGCTGGAGCGCTGGCTGGAGTGGCGCTGGGTACTATAGCGCTGTTGGGAGGAAGAAGTCGGGAGCTTCCACCTTGGTTATGGTGGAGCTCTACCGGTAGGAGGAGGAGGGAGAAGGGGACCAAGGAGGAGAGTGGCGAGGCTCACTGTACTGGCTATGGTAGACACCAATCTCCTGGCTAGGCGCTGCATCAAGAAGGCCCCAGTGGGGATAGTGCCGCATCAAGGAAGCTCGGGACAAAGTCAGGCATGGTGGCTGAATGGGCAGCGACATAGCTGCATGGTGATGACCTTGAAGTGGGGCAGCGGGATAGCTGCTTTGGGTTGTTCTTTGGACAGGAGGCTGAAGCCTTAGTAGTCCGCCATAGCCTCGGCCTGTATGTAAAGAAAGAGGAAGGGTTGACATGGCTATGGTGGACCTCATGTTGTGCCTGCAGTAGAAGTGGGATTCGGACATTGGTTCTGGTTCAGTCATTCAACATTATTATTGTTATTTCTTGTTTGAATAAGAGGGGAGGAGATAAGGAGGAAGGGATTGGTTGGCGAAGAAGAAGAGCCTTGACATTGGTCTATGCTGGAGTATATCATCTTCTTCTTCTTTCTCACTTCGTCTTCTTCTTTCCCTCTCTTTCCTCTCAAGTTCAGTCAATTTCTTTTTGCAATTGGATGGCATTGTACTTTCAGATGAATGTATACTTTGAAATTTGCCAGGATCGTAACAATTAGAAATGATTTTGAAAAGGAAATGTTGAAAAAGAAATGTCGAAAAAGAGTTTCATTAATTCTAAAATATTTTCGAATTACAAAATTTTGAAAAAGAATTAATTAAATTTGTTTTCAAAATTTGAAGAAGAAATGCTGAGAAAGAAATGATTAATCCTATGTATTTTTAAAAATTTTGAAAAAGAGAATACGTTTGAGAAAGAAATGTCGAGAAAGATAGTTGATCGAGTATTTTCGAATTTACAAAAAAAAAAAAAAATGGTTCTAGAAATAAATAAAATGAATTTTGATGTAAATCGAGGGCGGAGCGATCCTATCTACTATTGATTGGGTAGGTAGGGCACGGGTAGATTGATGATGATGATGGTGATGATGCTTATTCTATGGTAAG
>BFEA01000121.1:52265-67967 GCA_003427395.1 Chara braunii
CAGGGGGGGGTAAAAGAAGAAGAGGAGGAATGGGGAGAAGATCGCGCGGCGGGGGAAGAACGGCGCGGAGGGGGGGAGATCGAGAGTCGGGGAGGGGAGGTTGCGCGGGAGCAGGATTGGAGTCGCGACGACGAAGAAGAAGAGAACGAAGAGAAAGAAGAAGAAGAAGAAAAGAATAAAAAAAGAAAAAAAGAAAATTGTCGTCGATTACTTATCTGCGTGGAGGTAGCAACGGCAATGACGAGGATGGTACGGCGTGGCGACGAGGACGAGGGCCGAGACGAGGACGAGGGCCACGACGATGGCGACGTGGCACGACGACGACGATGATGACATGGCACGACGACGACGATCACGACAATGACGTGGCACTACGACGACTATCACGACGATGACGTGGCACTACGACGACAATGACGATGATGACGTGGCACGACGGCGACGATCACGACGATGATGCTGATGATGGCTAGGTGGTGATGACGAAGCAGGGTGGGTCGGGCGGGTTCGAACCGCTCCGATACCAGTGTGACGAGCACGAGGCTGAGGGAGAGCCGAGGGAGGGAGAGAGAGGGAGAGAGTGAGAGCACACACACACACTCACTCGCTCGACATGACTGAGGGTCGGATGCAAACAGTGGCAAGGGCACAAAGTCAAAGTCCTGGATTCCGAATGCCGAAACAAGTCACACTGAGTACGAGTACAGTAGCTGAAAACTGGTACGAGACTGGTCCCCATACTGTACGGGGATCCAGTATAAGTACCAGTGATATGTATGGTACCAGGGGCATTTCCGCAAAAGCCTCGGAGGGCAGAACTTGAAAATGCGGTATTTGAAAGTGGCGCCCGAATTGCAGCATGGCGCCAGTTGTCCAAAATCCGACGGTACCAAAGGAGGGGTTTGGAAAAAAAGGGTGCCAGGCCGAAAACGGGATGCAGCAGAAACAGCAAAAAGATAGACCAGGGATCGAGCCCTGGCAAAGTCTGTAACAAGGGATGCTTTGCTGGATGCTGTTTCAATCGGTCACATAACATTCTCTTTTGAGTGGTTCCTTGCATTACGATTGGAAAGCAATGATCAATTCATCAACATCATCTTGTTGATTTGTGTTTCGATGTCTTCATTTTCCTTTTTGTTGTAGTGAGATGTATATTGAGCTGATCAGAACAGATACAGCTTTGATCCTAGCCAAATGGTTGTCAAAGGTGCCTCCCCTTTCCATTTGTTGCTACATTTCTGGTCCTTGAAACGTTATTGTGCATGTAAGCTAGGGTTTGCCTGTTCTCATGGGTCTGAAATGGCTTTGTGCTACTCCTGTGCAGACACTTCAACAGTTCAATCTTCCTACGGTCACTGTTGGAAGAGGCCGAGGTGTGACCATTAGCCAGAACTTGGGGTCAAGGTCATCATTGCGCTTGTCTGGGATCCATCCAGGGATGGGTGGATCATTGGCTTCTGCTCAGGCAGGAGCAGTGGGAAGAGGAGCAGCAGCAGGTGATGGAGGGTTTGTTGGGGAAAGGCAATCATTGGATGACCTTTCAATCGGGGAAGGAACATCTCGAATGCTTCCTGACGTCAATTCATCTTGCAACGGGACTACCTCTGGAGGGGTGCCCGATAGTCCAGACCACTATGATCCGGATCAGCCACTTTGGACTGAGGCCCGCTCCTGTTTGAGTGAAAGGGGCAGTGCTGGAGTCAACCTTTGCAGTCCAGATTCGAGCCGCTGGGTTGTGGGACTTACCAAGGGTGTTCGAGGTGGTTCTCGTCATTTGCCATTGCCATTGGGTGGTGGCGTTGGTAGTGTCAGTATTGCCAAGGATGTTGGTGGAGTGAGCAGGAGCAGCTGGAGGGTGACAGGCATGGGTGGCCGACATGTATTACAAACGAAAAGTGGCAATGGTTGGGGCTGTGATTCTGGACACCTGGACTCGGAGGTGCTCTCAGGGGTCCAAGGAAGGCTGGAGGGAGGGGGCATGAGAGAAAGTGGAATGGGAAGGGGAGTGAAGAGAGGCAGGCATGACCTTGATGGAGTGGAAGAGGGCTGTGTTCTGCACAGACCTGGCACCTGGAACAGGCCATGGAGCAGTTGTAGTGGTGGGAGCAGAGACAACAGAGATGGGGCTGCACCGGCTGTGGCTGATCTGCACCTGATGTCTGCGACTGATCCAAATCCTTACCTTTCTGGCCGAGGACGGGGATCTTTAGTGAGAAGTTTCGATGGGGGCCGGCTGGAGCAGCAACAGCAGCGGGGATCGGCTGGCAAAGCTGAGGAGATGGGAAACTTTGGTCCAAGGCATAGTGAGGAAATGGGGGAGTTTGCCAACAATTGGATGGCTAGAAGTGGGCAAGGATATGTGCCAGGGACGAGCAGAGTGTGCCATGCCAAGAAACATGCTGAGAAACAAGCCACAAAGACGCTTGGGTTGTTCAACATTCCACAGGAATTGAATACTCTGGAAACGATTCTGAATCATTTCAGGAAGTTTGGTAAAGTGGTTGATGTGCGCTGTCAGCACGATGGCAGCAGAGCTTTTCTGCAATTTGCAAGAACTGAGGATGCAAAGACCGCGCTGCATGCCCCCGAAGCCGTGATGGGTAATAGATTCATAAAGCTCACCTGGGCAAAGCGAGATTCGATTCCCACTGCAGATAAAAGGGCAAACACTTTTGCACCTGAATTGAATTATGGTCAGGGCACAAGAGCCTCACCATCAGCTCCACCTTTGTCTATCCAGAAAGAGAGAACAGAGAAGAAGGCAGAAACATCCAGCGAGCCTGGCGCAGCTGCTGGCGGCTGCTGCGGTGCCCCATCAGCACATTCCATGCCATCCACTATGGCAGCCCTATCTTTGTCGACAGGGGGACGTGTTGGTGCAGTATTGAACCTTCAAAAGCAGGATGGCGCCACGGTTTTTGGCGGTTCAGCTTGGACTTTGGCGACTGGGTCAGCAAGTGGAAGTGCAGGAGCATCCAGCGGCTGCGATGGTGCCCCGTCAGCACATTCCATGCCATCCACAGTGAGACGTGTTGGTGCAATATTGAACCTTCATAAGCAGGACGGCGCCACGGTTTTTGGCGGTTCAGCTTGGACTTCGGCGACTGGGTCAGCAAGTGGAAGTGCAGGCGCGTTGCCAACTATGATGCCGGTGAACGCCAGTGGGGACAAGAGCTTCCCTTCGGATCAGCAAAAACAGAAAGGGAATCTGGAACTACTCATGGACATACAAAAGAAGCAAGAGGTTTTGCTGAGGATGCAGATCCAGCAGAGGAAGTTAATAGTTGAGAGGCTTGCCAAGAGAGCACAGGTGTGCCCATATGGCTGCCCATTCACATGATGGTTTTGTTTTCTTTTGTGATTAACATCGACAACTCTGGGAAAATGGTATGGTGATCGGTGTTGAATAGCGGACTGTTGGCCCATTGCCCTCTGACTGGGAAGCACATTCCAGTAGGTACCTATGCATTCTCCAGGCCGTTCTACCCTCATTTTCCAATATGATTGCATGCCATTTGTTGCTGCCGTTGTCATCCTCATCCTCATCGGTTTTTGCACACCGTCATCATCGTCATTGTTCAACGCTGCAATTGTGTTATCATCCTTTCTGACCCCTGATTGACAAATCAGTTCTTTTAACTTTTCCATTCTTCTCCTTGCCCGGCTTCTGCTTCTTCCTCATTCCTGTTTCTTCTTACTGATTCCTCTACTTTCCTCCTGTCTTCTTCTTCTTCTTCTTCTTCTTCTGATGATGATGATGATGATGATGATATTTTCTTCCTCTTTGTGTTCTCCTTGCTCTTCTTCTCCATCTTCTTCTACGACTACTACTAGTCTTACAGCCAGGACTACTACAGCTGCTGTTTGTACTACCAACTACTTCGTCTTTCCTTCCTCGCCTTTTCTTTGTCTCCATTTTCCTTTTCTTCTTTTTTCTTTATCTTCGTCATTTGGTGGGGGTCATCACCTGCTGGGAACTGGGCCAAGCGTCTCTGAGAAGAATATTGTGAAACGTACTCAGCGCTCCCCCACGTTACGACCCGGGTGACCCCTGTCAGCATTGATTGTTTCCCCTGGGAGGTATTGGCTGACAGTTAAGCCCACACTCACCTGCAGCCCCCTTCCTCTATCCAAGCTACATTTTTGTTACGATCCTGGCCAATTTCGAAGTACAGATTCACGAGAAGGCACAGTGCCGACCAACTGCAAAAAGAAAGGAATGAACTCGAGAGGGGAGAGAGGGAAAGAAGAAGAAGAAGAAGAAGATGTCGACCAGCAAAGGCCAATATTAACTCCATTACTCTCGCCAACCAATCTCCTCCTTTTCTCCTCCCCTCTTTATTTAAACAATAAACAATAATAATAGTCATGAATGGCCGAACCAGAATCAATGTCCAAATCCCTCTTCTACTGCAGGCTTCCACTCAGGCCGCCATGCCTACCTCTGCCTCGAAGCTTCTTGATGTAGCTCTAACCCAACGAGGCATTCCAGATGCAGCGCCCACCAAGGTGATGAAGATGGCGTCCACCATAGCCAGGTAAGTACTTTTGGCGCTCCCCCTTCGTAGTCCTCTTCTTCCTGCTCTCCAGCTCGAGCTCCTCCACCATAGCTGAGGTGGAGAGCTGGGCGCTCTTCCTCTTCCGCAGCGCTGGAGTCAGCAGCGCTCCAACCAGCGCTTCAGCAGCGTGACTCCAAACTTGCACGCAGCAAATGAGGAGGAGCACTTCAGTCCTCCTGGAGATATAGCGGCCAACTTGCCTCTTGGCGGTGACTTCCAGGCCGTGCGGCATCCAAGTGACTGGTACCTTCTCCCTTTCGGAGGGAAACATCATTGCAGACTCTGATATTCCCCGTACAGGCCCAAGACTCGGGGTACTTGGACTGGTACCCGTTTAGACCTAGCCTACGACTACTGGGCCTCTAAAAATGACAAGTATTGTCTTCTTCTGCTCGGCCTCGAGTGCCCGGAACACCTACCACTACTTGATGTGGTACCGGCTGCTACTTGAGTGTTTTCCCGCTGCTCTATGTGTCAGGGGCCTATTCCCGCCACTTGAGTGTTTTTCCTGCCGCAACCCTCAATGTCACAGCCACATGTAAGTGCCGGCCCTAGGGGTCTCCCAAGCAAGCACCCTTGCGGGTCACACACACACCTAATCCGTGAAGCACTCAGACAGGCACGCAGACCAGCAAGCACTCAGACACACACGCAGACTTAGAAAACTTAGCAGAAAGCGGGAATGTCAGCAAGGCATTCATTCTAGCAGCAAAACTCAGAAATCAGTTGTGTTCCTAGTCCATGTTTGGACAGGTCCTTGCACTGCCTCCCCCTCAAGAGTGAGGTCCCTTCGAGCGAGTTACTCAATCTGAGTCCTTTACAAACACATCATGACCAAACATAGAGAAGAGGTTCCCTGAATACTCGGTAGCAGTGAGTTTTTCATAGATTTTGGAACAGCATCGGAAACTATATGTCGTTGGTATGCTCTAACAACATGAGGTGCGCTGCACAGCAGTTCCTTCTCAGAGATCCAGTAGAGATCATCCAACGGGTGATACATGAAGTTAACATGGCACTGTTTGTTACATCCCTCACCAATATGCTGTACAATTTTATTTATCTCGTGACCGCCATGGATTGCACGAGGGATCATATTCGCACGGTATTTCAAGGATTTAGATACGTAAACAGTTTAAACGCGTGAAAGACCAGGTACGTGCAAAATTGAAGAGGCCCGACAATCACATATGACGGGGTAAGCCCATCATTGCCAACCTCATCCAGGACCTCCCACGGACCGTCATAGAGAGGGAGAAGTCTGCGTGACACGCCTTGCATCATGGATCATGGCACTGTCGCTTAGTCATCGCTGCAATGGCAACTTCGAGTAAGCGATCGGACTTGGCACAGAAGCCAGGCCTGCAAGGTTTTAGGCCAGCCGACGGTTCAGAAAATGAGTAGGAGAGCGGATTACGAATCTTCCATCCGTAATGCAGCCTGTTTGGCGTCATGTCAGTGGAAGAATGAATGGAGTTGGTGTACAGCCCCTTGACCGAATACAGCTCTTCATCCCATGTTTCCTGATCCGGAATGATTAAGGCACGAAGAAGTTGTATCGCAGTCTGGTTGACCTCCTCAGCCAAACCGTTGGCTTCAAGATGTCGACCAGATGTCATCTTTAGTTTCAGACCAAGGAGTTCGGACGTGAAGTCCTTCCAATCAGCACTTATGAAGCGCAGGTCTCGATCACTTTGAGTTTTCGGGGTCTCGGACTGCAGAATATCACCAGGTCAGTTGGGGCGTGGGGTGGCAGTGGGATCAGATTTAGGAATTGGAAAAACGGCCCACAACCACCATCACTTGCGAATACCCATTCTTACTAAACTTGCCCATGTCCATGAAGTAAATCGAGACGGACTCTCCGGGACCGTCGGAAATGGGAAGCAGTTTAATTGCATCTATGCTTTGATCTGTTGACAGGTTTGACATTTGGCCACACACTTCTTAGCAGATCCCTTCATACTAGGCCAATCAAACTGTTGTAGCAGATTTCCGACATCTTTGCAAAACCAAAGTGTCCATTTCGGTCACGAGTCAAGCTCAAGACGTGTGTGTGGAGAGGTTCAAGGTTAGGTACAAACAATCGGTCATTGTTTTGTAACATCGGAAAACCAGACCCTCACACTTGTTGTCGAGCGCATCGGTCCCGCAAGGGGACCCTCCTGGCCGTGTCACGCAGGATTTTGCTAGACTTTTATCACAATGGACCTTTCACTGCTCCGACTGAGTGCGCCAGCCGCACCTCTCGCGAACCCCTACGACAGGATAGGGGCCACGCGAGGCACAACTCACCTCTGCCCAAGGGGCTGACACCACCCTTGGACAGGCGTATCCCCACTGAGCTACCGAACCTTGTGCGAAAGCTACTCCAGTGCAATCGTTGAGGTGGCCCAGTCGAGGGCGTTTCTCGTACGTTGTTGCATAGGGGGTATGCGCGATCGAACGCGTTAATCGGACTCGCGCACGAACCGACGGTCAGGGGGCTGATGTCCCAAGCGCGGCTCAGTGTCGGTCAACTAGGACGGTCCATCTAACCACGCGACACACCTCGCCAAAATGAACCCAAGTTTCACACATAAATCGCGCCTAATCCCTTTTTCGTTTTTGACCGATAATCTTTTGATAATAAAAAAATAGTGAGTGTTGCGCGCGAGACTCCGTATAAATATCACGACGACATAGCCCTTGTCATATCGGTTGGCCATGCATGAACACGCGAGCAATCGCGATGATGGCGTACTATGTAGTACCTATAACCAAATGGTCCATAATGTAATTGAGGGTTGCCTTCGACACTCAAGTGTCGGCTGAACAATTGCGAGTGCGATTGCGAGAACACCCTGCTCAGGTGAGTGGTAGGCGGGTTTCACCTTTGACCAGGGGAACGGGGCTCCGTCATCGGAGCCTGGGAAACAAGTCAAGGGTTTTGACTTTGACAACCGCCACGGACGTTAACGTCCAACTATAAAAATTTTAAGAAGTAAAAGGTAAAAAGGGATCTTCCTTTTCTCTCAATACAGATCTACTTGATCATTACACACCGTTACGGTGAACCACGCAGATACATAAAGCATAAATAACGGGGTTATAGAGCACGAGGCGGTCACACTCACCATCAACACTGGAACTCCCTTCAAAATATACACATGATCGGAAGCAAAGTCAATTTGGACTTCAACTCACAAAACATACATGCAATCACAGCAAGGATTGAACATCGGCAAACCACGCACTAGGCAGGGTCAACTTCAACCACCCCCTGCACTCATACCCCTTGCCTTATCCACGCAAGCCCCAACCTTTGTCCAACCTTTCACGAGAAAACACTCGGTCCTTTTTAAATGGCCATTTTATCAGAGTACGGGTAAAACAGAAGCTAAGTCCTTAGGGTGAGTGGCGAGAATGGATTCAAGTTGAGCCAGGAACCAACAAATCGGCAACCTACCTGCTATGAAAAGATAACAGAAGATGATCCTTCCAGGATTGAGCTGAAACTAGTCTGATCTTGAATCGAAATGATCGAGAGGGACGTGTAACACAACAAATACCAATTCCTAAAAACTAAAACTTTTAAGTGTATGGAGAGCAAACCCCACTATCACATCTCACTAGATTTTTCTCCCAAGAGTAGGTCTAAATTTACCTCTAAATGGGTGTTAGAGGAAATAAGGAAAATTTTGGCAGCATCTCCCCTATTCAGGGTGGATTGCCAAAATCTTTCCTATCAAAATATAATCCAACTCCTCAAAACTAAAAAAAATTGACAGCACTTCCCTTAGAGAAAGTGCCTTTTTAGAATTTATACTTAACTGAGTATGAAATCTGTAAACGATCTTTGACTTTAAAGAGTCAAATTTTGTCCAATTCTCTGATTTGGTAAAAAATAGGGCAGCATCTCCTTTAGCGAGGTAGGCTTCTCAGATTTATAGTAAGTCGGATATAAATTCAAAGATAAAAGTTGAACTCTGCTAAGCATGGTTGTCAACCGGACGTCCAGATCGGGATCCAGACGGTCCGGTTGGGGGGGTCCAATTGGGCCCCATTTCGAGAAAACTCGAAAAATAATTTTAGGGGTCCCAAGGTGATTTTCTGGTGCCTGTGGACCCCCGCAAAATGTTGGCGCAGTTTTTTGTCGATCGTGGGTCAGACCGGACCAGCCCTGAAGGGTGTGTATCGCAGTTTTGGCTTGGGTGAGCTTCAACAAGCCAAGGGGAGGTTGTTGTTCGAGCCTGACAGGGGGAAGAGGCCATTTCAAATTTGTGCGTGCGGTCGTTCGCCCTACTGCTGAAGCGGCCCCCTCCTCCCACGCCATCACCATCTTCAGCTTGTCGCCCAGGAGAGCGTCGTCGAGAAGCCAAAGCGATCTGTGCCATCAGTTGCTGAAGACCTGCCATCGAGGTCAATCTCTCTCTCTCTCTCTCTCTCTCTCTCTCTCTCTCTCTCTCTCTCTCTCTCTCTCTCTCTGAGGCAGGTTCGCCTCTCTCCCTGATTTGGCTCACAGGGGGACGGGGGAAGGCGACAGTGTGGACCCCCGAAAAATGTTGGCGCAGTTTTTTGTCGATTGTGGGTCTAACCGGACCAGCCCTGAAGGGTGTGTATCGCAGTTTTGGCTTGGGTGAGCTTCAGCAAGCCAAGGGGAGGTTGTTGTTTGAGCCCGACAGGGGGAAGAGGCCATTTCAAATTTGTGCGTGCGGTCGTTCGCCCTACTGCTGAAGCGGCCCCCTCCTGCCACGCCATCACCATCTTCAGCTTGTCGCCCAGGAGAGCGTCATCGAGAAGCCAGAGCGATCTGTGCCATCAGTTGCTGAAGACCTGCCATCGAGGTCAATCTCTCTCTCTCTCTCTCTTTCTCTCTCTCTCTCTCTCTCGCTCTCTCTCATGAAGTAGCTTCTTCTCTCTCTCTCTCTCTCTCTCTCTCTCTCTCTCTCTCTGAGGCAGGTTCACCTCTCTCCCTGATTTGGCTCACAGGGGACGGGGGAAGGCGACAGTGTGGACCCCCGAAAAATGTTGGCGCAGTTTTTTGTCGATTGTGGGTCTAACCGGAGCAGCCCTGAAGGGTGTGTATCGCAGTTTTGGCTTGGGTGAGCTTCAGCAAGCCAAGGGGAGGTTGTTGTTTGAGCCCGACAGGGGGAAGACGCCATTTCAAATTTGTGTGTGCGGCCGTTCGCCCTATTGCTGAAGCGCCCCCCCCCCCCGCACGCGATCGCCATCTTCAGCTTGTCGCCCAGGAGAGCGTCGTCGAGAAGCCTGAGCGATCTGTGCCATCAGTTGCTGAAGACCTGCCATCGAGGTCAGTCTCTCTCTCTCTCTTTCTCTCTCTCTCTCTCTCTCTCTCTCTCTCTCTCTCTCTCTCTCTCATGAAATAGCTTCTTCTCTCTCTCTCACTCTCTCTCTCTCTCTAGGTTCGCCTCTCTCCTTGATTTGGCTCACAGGGGGACGGGGGAAGGCGACAGGGAAGGAGACAGGGAGGGCGACGGGGAGGTCGGCAATGGGGGACGGGGAGGACGACAGGGAGGGCGACAGCCCACAGGGGTGGGGGCGACGGGGAGAACGATGGGGAGGACGACGGGGAGGACGACGCGGTAGGGGGATAGGGGTGTGGGGCGACGAGGAGGACGACGGGAGAGGCCGACAGATAGGGCGACAAGGAGGGCAATGGGGAGGCCGGCAATGGGGGACAGGGAGGTCGACAATGGGCGATGAGGAGGACGACTGGGTAGGGCGACAGGGGTGTGGGGGGACGGGGAGGACGACAATGGGCGACGAGGAGGACGACAGGGAGGGCGACAGGGTAGGGTGTGGAGCGACGGGGAGGACAATGGAGGAGGGCGACAAGGACGACGACAGGGAGTGCGACGGGGAGGTCGGCGATGGGCGACGGGGAGGATGACAGGGAGGGTGACAGGTTAGGGCGATAGGGGTGAGGGGCGAAGAGGAGGACAACGAGGGAGGGCGACAGGGAGGGTGACGGGGAGGACGACAGGGTAGGGCGACTCGGAGGATGAAGCGGGAGGGCAATGAGGAGGGCGACAAGGAGGGCGACAGGGAGGCCAGCAATTGGGGACGGGGAGGTCGGCAATGGGCGACGGGGAGGACGACGGGGTAGGGCGACAGGGGTGTGGGGCGACGAGGAGGATGATGGGGGAGGGCGATGAGGGCGACAGGGAGGACGATGGGGACGATGACCGGGTAGGGCGACAGGGGTGTGGAGCGACGGGGAGGACGACGGGGGAGGGTGAGGGGAAAACGACGACGAACGGTCACGGGGTGGTGGGAGACGACAGCCACGGGTCTCTCTCCTCACTTCTCTGTGTCTCTCTGTCTCGGTCTGTCCCACTCTCTCATCACTTTGTCTCTCTCTCTCTCTCCCACTCTCTCTTTTGTAACTTTTGCGGCTCCCTCTCCCTCTCTCGTCAGTTCTACCTCCCTCTCTCTCTCTCGTCACTTTTATCTCCCTCTCTCTCGTCACTTCTATCTCCCTCTCTCTCTCAGTACTTGCGATTTTTTGGGAACTGAATGGTGGAGGCACCTCGTTTTTTCTTTTCTTTGTTGTTATTCAAGTTCAAGCATAGCTCTTCAATAGTTGTAATCAATAGATTCATTACCAATCAAGCAATCAATCAATCAGTCAACCTTCATCGATTGATTGATTGGTTGATTGGTTGAATGATGGATTGGTGGTGGGGGTCGGACTTTCCAATTGCTTTCCTTTCCAGGCACATGTCTCATTCAATCAACCAATCATTCGATCGATCGATCAATCGATGGATCAACCTACAACATATCAATCAACCTATCTATCCATCTATCCATCTATCCATCAATCAATCAATCAATCAATCAATCAATCAATAAATCAATCAATCTCAATCAATCAATCATTCAATCGATGTGATTGATTGATTGATTGATTGATTGATTGATTGATTGATCGATTTTGATCGATCCATCCATCCATCCATCCATCAGTCCGACGATTGATCAATCGATCAATCGGTTGATTGATTGATTGATGGATCGATAGGTTGACAGCTAGGGGTCTCTCTCCTCACTTCTCTCTCTCTCTCTCTCTCTCTCTCTCTCTCTCTCTCTCTCTCTCTCTCTCTCTCTCTCTCTCTTGAAACTTTTGTCGCTCCCTCTCACCATCTCGTTTGTTCTATCTCCATCTCTCTCTCTTGTCACTTCTATCTCCCTCTCTCTCTCGTCACTTTTATCTCCCTCTCTCTCGTCAGTTCTATCTTCGTCTCTCTCTCTCTCCCCCTCGTCACTTCTATCTCCCTCTCTCTCTCTCTCTCGTCACTTTTATCTCCCTCTCTATCTCGTCACTT
The DNA here is from genome assembly GCA_003427395.1 of Chara braunii. NCBI lineage: Eukaryota > Viridiplantae > Streptophyta > Charophyceae > Charales > Characeae > Chara > Chara braunii. Next base: position 64,156 of record BFEA01000121.1, read on the forward strand.
TTATCTCCCTCTTTCTCTCGTCTCTTCTATCTCCCTCTCATCATTCATCTCCCTCTCTCTCTCGTCACTTCTATCTCCCTCTCTATCTTCGTACTTGCAGTTTTTTGGGAACTGAACGGTCGAGGCACCTCGTTTTTTTCTTTTCTTTGTTGACATTCCAGTTCAGGCATAGCTCTTCAATAGCTGTAATCAACAGATTCATTGCCAATCAAGCAATCAATCAACCTTCATCGATTGATCGATTGGTTGATTGGTTGAATGATGGATTGGTGGTGGGGGTCGGACTTCCTGTTTGCTTTCCTTTTCAAGGACAGGTCTCATTCAACCGGTTCATTCGATCGATCGATCAATCGATGGATCAACCTACAATCGATCGATCAACCTATCGATCCATCAATCCATCCATCCATCCATCCATGAATCCATGAATCCATGAATCCACCAATCCATCAATCAATCAATCAATCGACTGATCGATCGATCAATCGTCTGATTGATTCATTGATTGATTGGTTGACTGATGGGAGGGGGCGAAATTGTGGTTGGGAAGCGGGGGAGGCACTAGCTCTAACACAAGTGCTTTGTTTTTCTTGCTCGACTATTTGCAGGATGCCGAAGCACGGCTGCGAGAGTGTAAAGAAACATTATGAGGACTTGGGGGCCAGAGGCCTAGCGGACAAAGGAAACAGGAAACGGGAACAAAAAATGTAAATAGCGCGGGAGGATGGTCGTCGGGACTGCAAGCAGGGCCAAGAAGCATTTCCTTGAAAACAGACGCAATCTTGGGCCGTTGAGGGCGACACTGAGCAAAGAGGAGTTGCAGGAGAGGGAAAGGGGGAGGAATGCCGCAATTACAGAGCTCGAGGGGGCTTGTGCACCTGTTGATGTGTCCTCCAAAGAGGATGAGTGTGAGGCAAGTGAGGGGGAGGCGCCGAATTCCGCAACACAGACTACTGTAGGGGCGTCCACTTCAAAGACCGGGATGAGCCAGTCCTTGATCACGAACAGTGCCGCAGTTGTGGCGAAGAACGAGGAGACGCAGCGCTCGATCGAAGATTGGATGATTGCCCATTGCGACATGATGAAGAGCGAGGAGTGGAACAACATCGTGAAGGCGTTGATGAACGCCCACGAATCCTTCAAGTACGCGAAGAACGAGAAGGCAAGGACCACTTGTGTGGAGGTCACCAAGGGGAGGGTTGCAACAAGGGTGGAGGAAACTGCGGCGGCAGTGGCCTTCCACTGGTTGCTTGCTGCAACTGGACGGTTGGACCTATCGCCGCTCGAGGCCACACATCAACATTATGGTCTCGTTCCCAAAAGGCTCCATCTTTTGGAGGAGTGTTTGCATGAGTATTCAGGACAAGCGCGCGGTATCGTACTATGAGATACTGAAGAGGGCAATCGAGAAGGTTGGGCAGGATGCGGTCATGGGCATTGTCATGGACAATGCCACAGTGTGCGCAGTTGCAGGACGCATGATCGAGGCCGAGGTCCTGCATATCTTCTCGATTGGTTGCACTGCGCACAACATTTTTACTATTCTAATATGTATTTACCTAAATGACGCTTTAAATCTTCATTAACCACTTTCTCCCACTTCGTGGCCTCTGGTGACACAACCGCCGCGAAGCGTTCATCTTTCCCACCCACCCCAGGGTGGGGTGGTGTCGGCTCCATTCTTTTCTTGGCCAGGCAGCGAAGGAAGCTGACGAGCGGAAAAAGGGATTTGAACCCTCAACCTTAGCCTTACTACTCTTTCGTGGACAATCGATCATCATTATGGTCGATAGTTCACTTAATGAAGGAATCTTGTGCATTGACCTTAGCGCTTAAATATCGCACTAAGTTCAAAAGAAGCACGCTGAAGAAATTTGGTCCACAGTTTCAATGTGCTGAGACGGGCGCACCCGGCTCTTGCGAGCCCTTTGGCACGCGTCCCCGGGTTTTGGGGTAGTAAGTGTTAATTACCCCCCCACCAATAAATAGATACAAATAGAAATAACCAAACCACATCAACAAAATGCCAATACCAAGCGGCAGCTTCAAACCCGAAATGGTGTCTTCGAGTAAAATGACCCATGTACTGACGAACACAACAGATAATAAGAAAAATGGTTCCTACGATGACATGAAAGCCATGGAATCCAGTAGCTAAAAAGAATGTAGAGCCATATATCCCATCAGAAATGGTAAAAGGAGCTTCTACATATTCCATTCCTTGAAATGCAGGCGCTAGCATCTTATAGGCAGCAATCCATAGATTAATGTCTTTCATGAGACTGCTGAATAGGCCACTGGCCCGAAATTCATCATAGCTAGCGCTCCTTAGGTTATGAATATCGGTGCATGTCAAAGCAGAGGCCTCAGAAGTCTGGCTAGCGCCCTGCTTAGTCCCATTCGTCGAGCGTACAACACACGAAGAAGTGTTCGTCGAGCGTACAACACACGAAGAAGTGTCCTTAACTCTCAAGTATGCGACGTGCTTGGTTTCGCGGTCCAAGTCCGTCGATTTAGGCTCCTTCCCCTCTGCCAGTAGGTGCGAAGTGTGGTAGGTACTACGAGCCCTCTGCCCCATTCGAAAAGAGATTCGAATGGTTCACCGGTTCCACCGTATGCTCTCTGGGTTGAATTGAGTACGCAGTGCGCTTCTGATGCTGTTGCCACTTCGTGGCCTGGTTTCCTCAATGTCCTGGCAAATGTTTTTAGGATGGGAAGGAGTAGGTCTCGCATCATATTTGTTAATTAATTTTTGGTTTACACGACTTCAAGCAAATAAAGCAGCTATTAAAGCAATGCTTGTGAATCGAGTAGGTGATTTTGGATTAGCTCTTGGTATTATGGGTTGTTTTGCTATTTTTCAAACAGTAGACTTTGATGTGTTTCGATTATTTCAAACAAGAAACTTTGAATGCTTTTGAATCTATGGTGTTAATTCTACTCTCTACTTGTAGTATGCTTTTCATGATCTCATCTTATGATTTGATTGCCATGTATTTAGCCATCGAACTTCAAAGTTTATGTTTTCGAGCCTAGCGGTGGAACTCTTGACTCTATTCGTGTTTTAATGAAATTATGTACCCGTAAAAAATGGCCGGGAAATCCTGGCCTTACGGGTGACACCCTTGAGTTAGTTTTGGTGGAACTCTTGACTCTATTCGTGTTTTAATGAAATTATGTACCCGTAAAAAATGGCCGGGAAATCCTGGCCTTACGGGTACCACCCTTGAGTTAGTTTTGTTGTTTCTGAAGCAAGTTCCTGGGCTTGCGAGAACAGGGATTTTTGAAAGGAGACTTAATCCCACTTCTTATTTCAAGATTGCTAAACTAAACTTGCCCAACTAACCGAGATACCATCTAACAATACTGATGCATTATCAGTGTTGGCCCGTCTGGGAGTGTTATGCGTTCGAGACGGAACGCTGATGGAGAGCTGTATGACGGGAAACTGTCACGTACGGTTCGGAGGGCAGAGACTCACCTCTGACCCCTACCCATTTTAGGTTTTGCTTACTGTTGCCAGTTGAAGGTAAGCCATATGCCCCTAGTGTGAAGTTCGGTCGCACACTTTTATAACTATAGGTGACCTTACGGCCGCCCTCAAAACCACATTCGTAAGCTGACAGTTTTTCCGGATAAGTTAGGCTGGATGAAGAAGCAAACCTTGCGAGAAATATCTTCCAAGTCATTACTATGGCTGTCAAAATCGTGCGCATCAGCATGAAGGTTCCAAATCCAAGTAGTTGTATTAGGTACTTTAGACAGATTTCTAGAGAAATGGCCTGGTTTTGCCCACTTCTCAAAAGAAGTTT
>BFEA01000121.1:92522-112439 GCA_003427395.1 Chara braunii
GGCTGTGGTAGCCATCGGGTTTGCCCTGGGGCGGGACAATAGAAGTTAGCGCAGGCTTTTCAGTCGAGCGCCGGGTCCTGATGGCTGTGCTCTGGGCTAGGTGCAGAGGGAAAGAGGAATGAAAAAGAAAACAAAAAAACAAAACAAAACAAAACAAAAAAAACATAAAAAGAAAGTTTACATTTCAAACTTGTGTCAGAACTTGGACCGCTACCCCCAGCTGTCAAATTGGACGATTCCATAGCTGAGGGGGCACTGGCGTTTTCTTTTTTTTTTTCCCTTCCTTTTCTTTTATTAGTTCTCTTTTATTCAGCCTGTTCGAGTTCTAGCTCCCCGCATAGCTACGTCGCAGGGGAAAGACCAGTAGTTTGAGTTTGAATTGTGAATCGAAAGTGGGTGGCTTGGGCTGCCTGACCTTTTGTGTTAGTCGCTGTGAGTTCGACCGGTAAGGTCCTACCGATGGGGGGGGCCAAAATGGGAGCACGCGTGGACACATCGGTAGGAGACTCATCACCTCCTGCGAAAGGTCGAGTCCCCTCCTAACCATCGGACAAAGGTACCCATCCGGGATAATCCGGTGGCACGTTTTGAAGGGGAAAGGGTGCCCGCCGGTATCTTGTTATGGGACCACTGCGTCGAATCTGCGGTCGCTTCATGCCGAAAGCAAGATGAGACGCGGTTGACAGCAGATGGCGCTGCGGACACTATGGCCATTGAGGTCCTTTGTTTTTTTTGGTTTAATTTATTTTATCTTACCATATTTTGTTAAATTCTGAATTACAAATTATCAAAATGCAGAATTTTGAAAGCTATTCGACTCCCTTGCTTAGAGAGGGGGGATCGTGGTGTGCAGCGATCCTATAAAGGGTGAGGGAGACGAGTCTTTGGCTACTTGCATAGGCAGCCCCATTGCGTCGGGTACTGGTGGAATGAGGAAAGAGGGCTGAGTGGCAGGGTGAGCGTGCGACAGTCCATCTGTTTGCGCGAGTGCTGAGTGTTAAAGTTCGGGTTACCTCGGAGTCGGCGGCCTGGTATCGTGTACGTTCCAATCGAGAGGGGCTCGGCCATGGTGTGTAGCAATGGGCTATATGGATTTAGGCCGAGGTACCTTCAATTCCTTTGGAGGTGGGAGCGAATGTTAGGGGAAGGGCCAATGGTGATCGCCATTTTGGACTATAGCCACTGCAACCAGGAGGCAAGGCTGAATGTAGAAGGGGGAAAGGAAGAGGAGATGAAAGCTGATCAGGGACTGCAGGTGGCTATCACGGAGGCCAAAGACCGTGCCAAGAGGAGGTGCAGGAGAGACGGGGTCACGAATGAAATAGAAGTGACCGTCTCTTACTTGGAAGCAGAGACCTCAACAGATACCATAGAGCGAGAGCAGAGGCACCTTGACCGCGACACGGAGGTCGAGAGTGAAGCGAGCGACTTGGACACGGAGACCCAGTCCTGGCACGGACTGGACCAATGGCGACAGGTCGAGCCTGTAGAGAGCGGCCCAGAGGTCAACTCAGGACGGCGACAACAAGACTGAGAGCTCGGGGGCAGTTACAAAACAGTGACCCTCACGGCAGTCGCACTAAGAAAAAAACAAAGGGGTCAAGGTGTGGCGACGGGTCTCTGAGAGAGAGGGTTCGATAGTTACGGACCCGTGAAAGAGAGAGAAAGTGATCGAGAGCGAGAGAGTCGGGGGTGAAGCGCAACTCTAGGGGGAGAAATTTCTAGCTGACGTTAACCGGGCTAATGCCATGCCTCGATTGATTGAAGAGGAGATAACCACCAGTAGTTGGCCACTGCGGGGGAATGCTAGTGGCATGCGCGCGCGAGATAGAGAGAGAGAGCGAGAGGGGGGAAAGATCAAATGCCGGGATAAAGACAGGGTCATCTCACGTTGAAACTGCTACAGCTAGAAGCGAGCCCACCAACTCGTGCATCGGATTCATTGCCACGGTTCTCTCTGGCGAGCAGACAAGGAAGGCCATATGCGCACATCTTGGGGAGCGTGTGCATGATTATCGTAACTACGCTGGCCATCGCCTATGTGGAGGACAGTGTGAGGGGAGACTGGCACATTGAAGAAACGGGGTTATACGCATTGGGAGTGGGCGTGGTGAGAGTAGTGACGCGGGGTCGCAGGAGACGAAGAAGGGGACAAGCGGCAAGAGTCAGACTAGAGAGAGAGAAATCAGGTGACCGAGAAGCGTGTTGAGCATGAGTGACTGTTGATGTCAGTCACTTATGCTTGAGCTTGGACGCGAGAGATAGTCATCACCTACCTGTGACTTGTGCAGTGCTTCGATGGGGATGTCGACTCGCCCTCCGAAGACGGGAGATTCGACACGTCGAGTTCATGAGAGCGGGACCATTGAGCTGGTGAGCTCGTGGAAGATGCCCCGGGGGTTATCCCACGAGGGCAGCGCGGCTAGGGTCGCAAGAGAGCAGTGGACAAGCTGTAGCGACGATCAGACCAGTTTGACGAGACTAGCTGCCTTCATCAGGGTGACATTGCAAAGTTGTTGTGAGTGTCTTACTCACCTGCACGTGAGCTCTTCGTTGGGCTAGTGGCCAGGGTCTACCCTCTCTGTGGCTGTCATTTCCGTCGGATCTCCATAGTTGGACATTAGTGATGTGTTGTCTGCCTTTACACATGGCCTCTATCGTTCTTTGATTGGTCTTGGGATAGCAAGTGTGTGCCGCTGCGCGCCCTCCGCTCCCATGTGTGTAACCTCCGTCTCCGACCGTTTTATTGAGTTTAACGAGCACGGAGCACGAGTGTGACTTGTTCAAGAAGAGAGTGTATGTGTGAAAGTGTGTACAGGGCCAACTACGTGGTAGTCATCCGTTGACGTCATCTGTGATTCCCTGTCAGGCTGAATACTGTAAAGAGTCTCATGTAATTCAGCGTATAGAGCTATAGGGTTGTCTCAGACCAGGGAGAGATAGAGATAGAGATAGATAGATAGATAGATAGATAGATAGAGAGAGAGAGAGAGAGAGAGAGAGAGAGAGAGAGAGAGAGAGAGAGGTGAATCAAGGGAGGATATCGAAAAGGAGTGAGACAAGTTATACAATCAAGTCTTGTTGACATCATCGCTGGCGCAGAGTCAGCTACTCTAAGCTAGAACCTGTGAGACCACTACGCATTGCAAAGAGAGAGGGATGGCGCACAAATTTCTCTTGCTACTGACGTCATCACCTGTGCGGGGATCACTGTCTCGGGCGGAGGCCTATGAGATCACTACGAGCTGTTGGAGTAAGGGAAATCAGACCCCTATGCTAGTGATGTGCGTTCAGGTTTGAGCGATGCAGTCACTCGAGCAAGGAGGCGATTTTGGCTTGACTACTCCCTTGTGATGGACTGAAAGGAGACTGTTGGGTTGACGTCACCTGCCCACTTGTTCCTCAGTGCTGCATCCGCCAATCGTCCACCTTGATTGCGGTAGTTGCCAATCTTGTGCGGATGTGATGGTGTGAGAGAGAAAGGGGGACTGACGAGAGCTAGTCTTCACGAAGTCTCACTTTATCCTGTAAGGATGCGGCGCCCTGTCATTCCACCGCCTAGGCCAACGATTCGCTAATCGCTTGTTATTTCAGTCAGTGAAATATATGCTACCAGTGCATAAGTAGAAGGAAAGATTGAGCTTCCCTTTTCTTGAACAGTAGTGTACCAGCACTTGATAGGTGTGTCTGTACACTTCTTTTCTTCGGGTGAAGAAATAAGAGATGACCTCCATCAGTTCTTGTCTTTGTTCCTGATTGGTCTGCAGAAAAGCGGAAAGGAGCGGCAGAATCATGCAATGCTCGTTGGGACTGAGAGACTAGGGCAGGGACCATTGGAAGTGCAGGCTGTGCAGGGCAGTCATCGGGCGATTCGATAGATTCTTGCAAAATCCCAGTCAAACAGACGTTATTAGACAGCTACAAATAGAGTACAAGAGACATGACCCTTTGGGTCGGCTTTGGCGACCGGGCATTAACCAAGTACATTTAAGTTAGATCTGAGCAAAGTGATGGTTGGTTTCGTGCAAGTCAGCCTCTGGTCTTGGGCGGTGCATGAATGCGGGCTCATTATTACAGTCTGTTGAAACTCAGGCTTCTTTCGCTGACCGGGTTTCTACCTTTTTCCCCTCTTACATGTGATATGGTAAGTTTAAGATACCACATTTACCCTGAAGATCATGAGCCTTTCTAGTCGGCCGAAAAGCGAGACCGAACCAATAAGTCTGAGAATTGTTCATATGGGTGTTTTGTCTCCTCTGTAAGCTTTCGTCTGTTTAGTCGCTGTGATAAGTCGCTCGAGTCACGTTCAATCAACGAAACCTTACTACTTTGTGTTTTTTTGTTTAATTGGGACAATGAATTGGGAGGACACAGTGGCCCTNACGTTCAATCAACGAAACCTTACTACTTTGTGTTTTTTTGTTTAATTGGGACAATGAATTGGGAGGACACAGTGGCCCTCAGTTTGATTGATTAGAGGGAGAAAGAGACAAGGGTACTGAACAGACAAAGCGGATAGGGTCCTACTCTTCTCCAGCCTGTCCCACTGTGAGAACTCCGAGTTTGGAGCTATGTCTGGCATCTGAACTTACCCCGTACTCTCCAATGCTGGAGAGCACCCGAGAGGCGGTTTGCTTTTGAAAGGTCCGATGGTCTTACCAAAATCCTCGAACTGACGGGGGAAGGATCATCACTCAAGCCTTAGCCCACAATCATTCAGAAATGAAAAGGGGGGAAGGGCTCTGAGAGGGTAAAGGCTACAAACTTGAAACAGTGAACGCTGAGTGATTAGTGCACAACTTTCTCTCCTGTCGGATGGGAAAGAGGGAAGTTACACGGAGGAAAGTGGCATATCTTTTAGTCAAATTTCTTCTTGACGGGGACTAATGAAAATGCTCGTCGGACGAAAGTGCTCGTCTGACATTCAATTCTAATTATTCGAGTAAAGTTCTCTGTGGGAATGCAACGAGTCAGCAAAAATCGTGAAAATTAAAACCTCTTAGTTCATCTGCCGTAATTCTTACACTAGGGCTGTTACTTAACCCGATGATGCCTGCAAGAGGGACTGCCTACAGCAGTGGACATGGTGCTTTAACTGATAGTACCCAGAACTCGGTGTCAATCAGCAAATACTATTGGACGGCAAAGTCACCCTGGCCCTGATGAACATGCCTTGCCTGCAGCAGTGGACATGGTGCTTTAACTGATAGTACCCAGAACTCCGTGTCAATCAGCAAATACTATTGGACGGCAAAGTCACCCTGGCCCTGATGAACACGCCTTGCCTCGTCTGTTCGCATAGAGGATGCTCGATCTGATTTGTAATCATAAACTAAACGGACTGGGAGCAGGAGACTGCCATGTAGTGTTGTCACCCTGCTCAGGGGTTGCAGTCACTCCTAGCAACGGGTAATCAGACACTCCGCTGTCGTGGAGTTTCGAGTAGCACCCTGGTGTCCGGACGCATCAACCCCAACAGGTCTCAGTCGGCCACCCCGAATTCAGTGTCGTATATAGTGGCAACAAAGGCAGATGACACCTTGCAAACATAAAACGTTTCTTTGGAAGACCTGAGTTAGCAAATTAGTTCCAAACCTGCTGCATGGCTTAAGGTGAACATCAGCAGTCGTTCTCTCATTCAAGTTAGGCTTTGGGTAAACAGTGTCCGCTTCAGTGACTTCTGGTTTGCAGAATCATCATTCATAGAGCCGTTGGATAAATGTTCCACCCCCGTTAATTAGAGGGGGAGTAGTGCAGCTTGGTCCCATCCCATGAAAATAGCCCTAGGAACAAGGGAAGCAGTCAATGCCCGGCGTGCATAGACCGGAGCGACACCTACTTACACGTCGGGTCTCGCGTCTGCGTTTGGTCAGCAGTGCTATGCGACCTGCACCGAGGTACCGGGCCCAAGTCCAGGGGTGGTCCTTCCGCCCTGAGTGTGGATCTCACCAAGGCCGTCTGCAGTCATTTCTGACTGTTGCCTGGGTCTTGGAGTGTGAGGGAAATCATGAGGGGAGATGAAATCCTAGCGATGAAATGCGAGATAATTTTGGAAAAGCATGGAAAGTGGGAGGACGAGGCCATTCTGAGTATGGAGTGTCAGAAAATGGTCTTGAGACAGAGTGCAACCCAGAGGATTAAGAAAGAAAAATTAATTGAGCGTGTGTTCTACTTTCGTGATCAGAATGGCAAGTTGCACAATTCCGCCTCGTGGCTAGAATCGGTGGAGTAAGCCAGGGCAAGGCTCAGGTGAGCGCAAAGATACCCAAACTTCCCCCTCATCACTTTACTATTAAGCGATCAGCAATCAACAGTTCCCTTGCAAGGAAGATGAGCAATAGCGAACTTCAGCAATCAAACAGCATCATACATACGAGTCCAGATAGTCTTGACCTCTAACCAACAGCAGAATTGCATCACGAGATTCACCAAATAAGAACACACCGAGAGTTCACAATTGACAATGCTGAAATAGTCCCATCATCATCAACGAAGAACCAGAGTTCATATCCTATCTAGCGCTCGGCGCCCAGACTACATGTGGCAGGTCCTATCTAGCCTATACTACGAAGCCAAAAGATGACGTCAACAACATTCCCGAAGTACGAGCATATGGCGGCCAATGTCGCACGCTTCCAGCACCAGGTATGTCTCGCGCTACACTCACAACCTCGTTCCCCAACTCACAGATGCCACTAGCACCCAAGGACCACCCTGCGCCTCACCCAGCTTACAGCAGCGCAGCTCGGCTATGGCTGCGTGCTCCTTCCCTGCTCGCCCGTGAGAGTGTAGGCGCCAGCCAGCAAATAGCGCAGCAGCAGCGCTTGCGCAGCATGCAGCCAGCACCTGAATGCCGAATGAGGAGGCAGGCCCTTTCCTATATCGAAGTGGCCTGCCTGCGTCCTGTCCCAGGAAGCTTCCAGTAGGCCCCGGTAGCCTGAGGTCCAGCACGACGAAAGCAGGCCTTGGGCCTGAAGTTGTTGCATGTGCCCAACTGCCTTCGGCCTGTGTTTGGCCCGGTACCCGTATCCAGCCCAGGGCCTGCTTCACATACATTCACACAGGCGGCCCAGGGCCTGGGTTCACTCAACCAACTGGCGCTGCGCAACTGCCTGAATTTCCCTGAGTTGCGTGGTGGCCAGAAAAGGGCCCTGAGGGCCTTGTCGAGCCTGCCTTCACTTAGGGTGGCCGACGGGCTGCAAAATGGGGCCTTATGGGGCTCATAGAGGCACTGGCCTCGCATTCCCTCCTCCTTAGCTTCAACAGTCCTCTAAGAAGCTCAATCTTCGATCATAGGGCGCTTTCCCTTCTGCAGAGATCTCTCGTATTGGGTTACAACTTGAGGAGCGGTCTGCATGAGCTCTTCCCTGGTGAACCAGGGGTCCTCCTTTGGATCAGTGTGATGCTGGAACCGAACGTCCCCTGCCTGCTGGTCTTGATACCGGCATCTCTCTGTGATCCACAATATCATCGATGTCCACCTCTCCATCCATGGTTGGGGGAAGCATTGAGCGACGAGATGGAAACTGATCAGTATCTTTGAAAGGTGCCAGCTTGGAGGCGTGAAAGACAGGGTAAGTACGGAGATGACCAGGGATCCGGATAACATAAGATGGCCCATCCGGATCTGTCCCAACGATATCCAAGACTTCCCAGGGTCCAAAGTACTGGGGCATGAGTTTGCGGGAGATCCCGTGCTCCTGTCCCAGTTCTGACGACTTAACCCAGACCCTATCCCCAACCTGAAATGTAGAAGGCCGGCGGTGTCTATTTTCAGACTCTATCATTGCAGCCTGCGCCTTCTGCATCTGTTCTACAGCCTGCTGCATCTTTTGTTCATAGCGGTAAGCAAATTCCAAAGAAGAAAATCTAGGGGCAGTCTAGGCTTGAATGTTAGCAGTAAGCTGTTTGGGCTCACCCCGGTGGCGCTATGTACAGCGTTGTTGTACAAGCTGGCGCTGAGAGCAAGCTTCTCATCCCAGTCCACCTGGTTGGGCTTGATGTAATGCCTCAATAGGTGTTGTACAGCGCGGTTCAGTTGCTCAGCCTGACCGTTGGCCTCTGGGTGATTCCGAGAAGTCATCTGCAACTGAGTTCCCTGCTTTGCAGCAGCGGCCTTCCACAACTCACTGGTGAACCGGACATCCCTGTCACTAATAATAGGCTTCGGCAAACCAAAGTCCCTGACCCAGTTCTCTTTAAACATTCTGATCACATACTCCATTCTGGCTGTTTCCGGCATTGCCACTAATCTAGCATACTTGCTAAATCTATCCATGATGACGAAGATGTGTCGCATCCCACTCTTGCTGGTGATCTGACAATGAAGTCCATGGACAGACTCTCACCAGCCCGTTCCGGAATCGGAAGGGGCTTAAGGAGCCCAAGAGGAGCTTGAGTACGGGGCTTGTCTCTTTGACATACCTGAGAAGTCTCCACGTACAGCTGGGAGTCTCGCATCATCGTGGGCCACCAGAACCGCTGCAGCGGATTGGCTGCGGTCTTCTTGTACCCAAAATGGCCGGTGGCATCATGGCACTCACCTAAAAACAAACTACGCAAAGACTCGCTACTTGGGAGACACAATCGTTTATTCCCGTCCTTCTCAAGGAACAGCAAGCCATTGACCAACTCAAACTCGGCAGAGGTCTTCTTGTCCTTTGCCTGGAGTCTGCGTATGATCTCGGACATAAACTGGTCCTCGTGATAGGCTTCCACCAAGGACTGAGTAACATGGTCCGTTAGATTAAACTCAATAATCAGCGGACCTGAGAAACCAGGTCTACGCGACAAGGCATACGCAACCTTGTTGTACTCCCCTTTCAGATACTGAGGGTCAAAGTCATACTGTTCAGTGACTCGATCCAACGCTTGAGGGCGTCAGAAAGTACAGGCTGGGTTCTCATCCATCTCAGGGTCTGATGATCAGTCCTGAGGATGAAGAATCTCCCAAGGAGATAGTGTCTCCAATGGGTCAGAGCCTTGTAAACCGCATAGAGTTCCTTCTCATAGGTGGACTTAGCCAACTTCTGAGACGGCATTTTCTTGGACATGYACTCTACAGGCCTCAACTTTGGCCCCTCCTGCTGCGCGAGCACGGTGCCAATGCCATATTGGCTGGCATCCGTGGTGACTATGAATGGCTTGTCAGGATAAGGAAGTTTCAAGACCTCGTAGTGCGTCAACGCATGCTTCAAATGTCTGAAAGCAGCCTCGCACTCATCTGTCCATTCCCACAGGGTGTCAAGGCGGGTCAGATCAGTCAAAGGAGCGACCACTATCCTATAGTTCTTAACGAAAGTCCTATAGTAGCCTGTCATTCCTAAGAAAGATCTCATCTCAGTTACAGACTGAGGACGTGGCCAATGACGAATGCTGGCTACCTTCGCGTCATCGGGCTTCAACCCTTCCGTGGAAAACTTATGACCCAAGTACAAGACACGGGTGCGGCCAAACTCGCACTTCTCATCTTGAACTTGTGCTGTCGCAGGAGACTGAGGACCTTGTCCAAATGTGCAACATGCTCCTCGACGGTCTTACTAAAAATAAGTATGTCATCGAGGCACACGATGACGAACTTATCCAAGTAGTCATGGAATATCCGATTCATAGCGTACTGAAAGGTGCCAGGAGCATTGCAAAGGCCGAAAGGCATCACCACAAACTCGTACAGACCGTACCTGGTCTGAAAGGCGGTTTTGTGTTGATCCTCGGGCCGAATTGCAATTTGATGGTACCCGGACTTCAGATCTATCTTACTGAAGTACCGACACCCTTGCACTCTATCTAACAGATCATCGATGCGCGGTAGGGGCTCTCTATTCTTTACAGTGATGGCATTGAGGCCCCTATAATCAATGCACATCCTAAGAGTACCCCCCTCCTTCGTAGGTACGAATAGAACTGGAGACCCATAAGGAGAGACACTTGGCTGGTTCCAACCCTTCTCTACGAGTTCCTTGAGTTGGCGGCGAAGCTCATCAAGCTCGCCTGGAGACATCTGATAGATCTTACCCTTCGGAATACTAGACCCTGGGATAATCTCTATCGCGTGGACGACCTCCCTCTCAACAACCCCTGTCGGCTCTTCAAATAGATCAGGGTACTTAGCAACTACTCCCTCTATCTCCGGCGGCATTTTCACCGGCTCGCCTGCAGCAGAGACATAAACTAAATACATACGCTCCTCCTGATTTTGCTTATAATAATATTGTCGAACGCGACCGCACACATGCACCCAGAGGACTCAATCAGACTACTAGCTTTGAACTTATGTAATCTGGCGGTCCCCTCCACCTGGCAAAGTGTGTTTGACCACTTTTCGGTCCCAATCAAACTGGGGCTGTGCTACAGAGAGGTAGTAAATACCTAGTAACATATCCGTTGGGAGCTCGTCACTTACTAGGAACGAGACACGATGTCTCCAGACCCCTCCCGCGTACGGGAAACAAAACTCAACATCTTGGAGGTAGTCGTTGACTACCATGCGCTGTTTGTTGGCACGGGTCGACTCCACAGGTCGACTCAGGTGCTACACTCGCCCCTGTAAACGCAGCCTCTCAACTCACGCGCGACTGATAAAGTTCCTAGTCGAGCAAGTGTCATAATAGGCCCCGGCCTTGCGGTCGCCAATGACTACCTCGCTGATGAACATCTCACCCTTCGGGGCTTTGACTAGTGTCGTCCAAGAAGCTAGCGGGTCTGATCTAGACCACTCCACCTCTAGCTCCTCTAAGGACTGAAACACATTCATCGAACAGAGGCTCGATGGGTCTGAATGTGCTTGCGGGACGACGCTGGAGTCAGTAGCTTGGGCCATCTCTCGAAATGCTGAGGGTGTCTCCACCACCTCGACCATAGCAGGAACAACTACTATTCCTACTGGCCCGACGTGTTTCCCGGAGCACTGCCTGATGTACTGGCAACGTTGCTACCAACGGGGTGAGAGGATCCCAACACCTGCCCCATCGTAGGCAGGATCTTTTCGGTTACCTTCTTGTTGCGAGGCAGTGGGACAGGCTTCCTAAACTTATAGAGCGGCCTGCCCCCTGCCAGAGTTATTCCCTTAAAACAAAACAGGAGGAGGGTTGAACCACCTAAACTTATAGAGCGGTTCAGACCTCCTCGTTCAGAACCAAAGAAACTGAGAGAACCGCAAGTAAAACGAGGCAACCCAAGGTACCTAAACTTATAGACCGCCTTGGGTCTCCGAAAGTCACTCACAATCAAACCCTCACAAATCAGAGCAGCCAGGACACCTAAACTTATAGAGCGTCCTGACCCTCCATGCAACTCGCAGCACCAGGTCTCCCCAAACTTATGGGGACATCCCAGCCTCCAGAGCTTCAGGCTACCTAAACTTATAGAGCGGCCTAAGGCTCCATGCAATCCAAAAATAAACAAAGCGCTGGGCTTCCCCAAACTTGTGGGGACCTCCCAGCCTCAATGACCCAACCAGACTACATACAATACTACCTTTCTCCCAACCTTCCCCCAGACGCAACCCATTTCATTCGCAATCTGCTTTCAGGCAATCAACGAACTGAAGCTGAGATTACACATACATTCTTTTACTTCAATCTGACTTATGTCATGAAGCCAAACTCAAAACCAAGTACAGGATCCACACAATACACTCAGTCAAACGTAGAGGGATGTACAGGTAGGGGTTATGGTTGGGTCTATAAAAGGAGTCAAAGGATTACCACTCAGTTCTCTGCCTCCAGGACTCCGCTTGAGTCCCGGCAGAGCTCCTGCAATTGGTGGGGCAACCTCCCACAAAGGCCTTGGCGCGGGTTACGGGCCACATGCCCGCCTGCCGCCTTCCTCTCAGAATCAGAGGACTAGACTTAGAGGGAGAAGGGCAGAAAGAGAAGGTTTGAGTCTCACAGATTCAAGAAAGATGCGCTCAGACTCGCTCGAGAGGGCCTTCAAATCTCGATGCGCCTGAGGGCCCCGCAATGGTGGCCAGATAGACGCAGCAACTCGGCCTGGTCAGAACTCAAACGCCGAAGTCAAACTCTCTGACGCCTTCCCGAACAACAACAATGACCTCTTTTCGGCCGTGACATCGTGGGTTGTGATAGCCAGCAGTCGCCGCGGCGGTATACACTAGTACGCCGCGGTCAACGGGAGTAGTCGCTCGCACACAATTCCCAGTCGCCGCCGTAACACACAGCTGCAGTCCGCATCAGCCCCGGGAGGTGCAGCGAGCACAGCAACACCACGACTGTATAGTAATCCGCACAGTCTTCCCTGCGACTGCACAATCTTCGGCAGCAACAGCTGCAGCAGCCTGAAGGGGCGACAGTCCCGCCCCAGGGCTTGACCAGCGGCTGCAGTTGACAGAGATGGAAGTGAGGTATCCGATTTACTAAGTCGTGCAGGCTGTCCAGTTAGCCGCGTGCCAAGTAGCGAGTACACTGGATCACAATAGCCCCCAAATTCGGTGCAATACAGTGGACTCGGATGCCAACTTTGGATGCTCCCCAGCCATTCTAGCACCGTATCCGCAGTCACCCCTACCACTTGGCGCCCAGCACTTAGCCAAGAACGGGTAGACTGCTACTCCCGTTGTCGGCCTTTCACAGATAGAAAGGGATACGGTCGACTTCGAGCTGCCCCTCCTAACAACCCAACTCAGCCAGCCACCTCCTGTCCGGTTCTCCTTCGATCTGAGTCCCCTACCGAATCCTCAACGACTCAGACTCAAAACCCCCTCAGATCTGCACCGAACGACTTCCACTCGGCAACGAGCGGGCGCGAGCGCCTCAATCAGCCAAAGCACCGTCCGCCGCACCCATCGCCTAGTCTCCCTCGTCGCTAGCCAGCTCACGTCGTTCCATGCCGGTGAGGCACGCGGCCGTAGCCGATCCCCATAACTAACCAACTGTGCAAGAATGAGAATGAATCCTCCGCTAAAACACGGAAATATACATCCAGATCGAAACGAGGAGCAAAGCCAATCGGGGGATAGCTATAAGCGGGATGCAAGTGGTGATTATGACGCGAGCAGCGGATTGAGGCGACCAACACGACTTCCCTAATGGGCACAATCGCGGGGCTGAGCCGAAACATGCAGTACCGGAGCTCACTTCGCTAGCACCTTATAATGGGTGGAATGAATCCCTCGTTAAACATCGGGAGGTACACCGTTGTTTGACCATGTACACAGAGGGACTGAAAACAAACTACTTGCATCGAGGGGATGGGCACCACACCGGGCAACAGGTAAGTCTCCGACCTGCGACTGACCTTACGCCACCCTCGTCGCTCGGAACGAGCAAAAATCGAATGAATCTATCGCCGGAACCTTCCTCGATGCATGCGCATCGTTGCCCTGTCGCTCATCCGCCTTCACACCGCGCAGCTCCCGACACTGATACCGACTAACCTACTAACCTATCGCCAAAACTAACGTCGCCATCATGTTCACAACGCCTTGAAACTCCGAATTTACACCCTCCCTCGCCCGTTTTCATCAAGAAATGGGCGAGTTATCTCCTTCCTCGCCCGCCATTCCAACTTGCCAAAGCCTTCGCGCACCCGCTCCTTCGCTAACTCCCTCCACACCAACTCTCTTGCTGATCCAACCGCAGAATCGGGGTCGTGAGCGCCGAAACCTCGATCTAGCACTTTTTCCTTGGCCCTTTTTCACCACCTCACAGGCGGGTTACCGCGTTCTTGCGTCGTCCCGACTCATCTCTCACCTCCCCGACACCTCCGTCATCTGCGTCGTGGTGACGTCTCTCAAAACTGCGCACTTCGCTTGCGAATGCACAGCGTTCAGTCGTGGCCCGACTTGTCGAAAGGAGACAGAGCCAAATGCTCGAATCGGCAGTTCCCCTCCGACTTATACCCACTGGCCTAGGCAACAGCTGCGCGGGCTTCCGCGAATGCCCCAAAGGACTCCAGCCGGGGCAGGCTCCCGCAGGCTTTCCACGATTCGCCCCCTTATGCGAACGTGGCCTCCCCTTGAGGCCAGGTTCAGGAAGGTGCCCCCGCCCTTTTCCCCAATTTTTCGATCTCGTCCTTGTGCAGGGACCATGCCAATCTTCTTTATGTCGTTCCAATTTTAACCGAAGTCCCGAAGGACTCGTGCCGCGCGACGCTCTTCGGCGCGGCTATTTGGTCACACCACCCTCTCCTCTTAGCCCGATCCCCGTCCGGGTTCATCCCCGGACCTCCCCTTGTTTTTCCCCTCATTGACTTCGCGGATCTCCCCCATCTCACTCAGATCTTCCCCCGCGGCTTTTTGGGGATCGCGCGGCCGAAGGCCGCCCCACCCCTATGCATGCACCTGCCCTGCACCCCGTCCGCGTTCTCTCTCGGATCTCCCCTCGGCGACCACGCAGATTTCCTCTGCCTCGCTTGAATTCTTTCCAAGGGGGATCTGTCTCAGTAGCGCCCCCATCCACTTAACTCCCTCCCACATGAACCCGGCCTCTCCTCTTGGGTCTATTCACGTGAGCCTTGCACATGGGAGCCCTGCACGTGGGCTAGGCAAATCTTCTCTATGTCCCTCCCAGATCTCCCTAGTGGCCTCGTCAGCAAGTTGGCCAGCCCAGGCGAAGCTTCGACCTTTCAATTTCGGCCCCTCGGCCCCCATCATCCGAGTCGAGCGGGGTCTACGGTCCCGCAGTATATAGGTATACCCAACGAATCGGACTGCCAGCCCCAAGGCGCGGTCAACCGCCCCTCAACGGCTCCATCCTACGCAGGAAAAACTGGAATGGCCTCCGAAACAAAGAAAGGGGATACTTGGACGGGAAAACGAGCCGCAGGCCCTGCCAATCCTCCTAAAGCCTTGCAGCGCGGACCTGCGGCCGGGCTCCCTCGCCAAAAACCAAAAAAAAGAGAAAGGTGGATAGTCCCGTGGGACCCTCAACCCCTTTTCCTCTCGCCGCTCCATTGCTCCTGCGTCGTCTTCCGCCGGACTCGAACCTCGTACCTCCGCCATGCAAATCCAGTGCCGTAACCTATAGGGCTAAGCCCAAGCCTGTGACTAGCAGGCGAGGTTTCCCATATAAACTGGCACCGCGCGGCGCTCTGGACCAGGATACCGCCCCGGCCACTCTTTCAGCCCACATTTGCACACACGGCCCCCGGGCGTCCGCATTGGCCTACCATCCTGCGACATTGCCATCCCGCGCGCCAGCCTGCGCGCCACCACCGGTCGCACGCGCCAGTCAAAGCGAGCTTTCGCCTCCTAATCAAACCAGTCACCCGCTCCGGGTCGGTCGGCTACCCTGGCCCCCACTCAATCAAAAACATCACACGCGTGCCTTAAAAGTTGCACGCTCACGTACTCCCTACCGGGACAAGGCAGCCCTCTGCCCACCTGCCAACGACCCTCACATTTCCCCGCGCGGGCACTTCAAACTCCAGGTTAACCGAGCCTTTCTGTCACTTGCAAAAAACCAGGGCGGATACCCTTGTAAGGGTATTCGCGCCGACAACGTTCCTCCAGCCAGCGCTCCAGCAGTGTGTTGCCATACTTGCACACCGAAGAATGAGAGGCTGGGCTCTCCGCTCAGCCTCAAGATATAGTAGCACACTTGCCTCCTAGGTGGTGACTTCCAGGCCACTGGACCTCCCAAGCAACCAGTACCTCCTCCCTTTCGGAGGGAAACATCATTGCAAACTCAGATATTGCCCGTACAGGCCCTAGACTTAAACTAGATGGACTGGTACCCACCTGGACCTACCCTACCGCTACCGGGCCTTTAAAAATGCTAACTTTGTCTGTTCGGCCTCGAGTACCCGGCACATCTACTTCTACTGGGTGTCGTACCGGCCTACCTGCTACTTGAGTGTTTTTTCGTTGCTCTAGGTGTCGTGGGCCTCTTGCTCCGCCACTTGAGTGTTTTCCCTGCTGGAACCCTCAATGTCACGGCCACGGATAAGTTCTGGCCCTGCAGGCCTCCCAAACAAGCTTGTACCTTTGCAGGTCGCACACACACTCATGCGGACAAGCACTCAGACAGGCACGTAGGTTACCAAGCACGCGCACACACACAGACCATCAGCAGAACAAAAAAAATCAGTATTGTTGCCAGTCTACCCTTACAAGGGTATCCGCCCTGGCTTTCTGATTACGTGGTAGACTAGAAATAGACAGTGTGTTGGCGCGCAGACTTAAGGCGCGCGTGATCTCTTTTCTTGTTGATGACTGTGAGGCCGGCGTGGTTGCCAACTTGCCACCCAAGTTCTTATTTTCTTATTAAATTAAGGATTCAATAATATTTTCCTTTGACTGGTGCGCTTGACCATGGCATGTGCGTATGTGTGGAGGGCAACGTCGATGGCGGCATGACTTTGTGCAATGAGCAAAGTGAACGGAAGGGTAAAAATGGGAAGACAAGAGACGCACGGCAGGCGCGGGGCTTGGCGGCTGTGGACTAGTTGATAGGCCGAGGTGTGACTGTGGAACGACTAGAGTAAACGCGGGCGGTGTGTGGTAACCGTCTATATAGATGTCCGCTAGTGCTAGACCCAGCCTTGGGCCTAGCACGATTGGTTACGGTATCAGACTTCCACTCGAGAGATTCATGGATCGAGGCCAGTGGCAGCAGCGTAGGTGTGACTGTGGAACGATTAGAGTAGACGCGCGCGGTGTGTGGTAACTGTCTTTATAGATGTCCGCTAGTGCTAGACTCAGCCTTGGGCCTAGCACGATTGGTTACGGTATCGGACTTCCACTCGAGAGATTCATAGATTGAGGCCAGCGGAGGCAGGGTAAGAGTATCTGAGTGGCGAGGAGGAGCCTAGGGGTTGAGGGTGTGGCAGGGCTATCGCCCTTGGTTTTTGCCGACAGTGGAGTTGGAATGGTGCTAGCAATTTCCTTTACTCGTCCGTTGTTTTCCAACATTAAATTTTTCTAAATATTTTATTATTTATCATCGTTATTGTTATTTTTATGTTTCGGCGTTATTTGAATCAAGGAGTGATGCCGAATTTAGGGGCCATCACGACAGTCGAGGACCTTGAGCACGCGCCTTCTTTGGTGGGCCACTTGGATTCTTGCGTGTTCAGAATGATGGCAAATTTTATTTACCCTGCCCATCTTGAAACGCGGATGAGGAATTCAACGTGCATGCGAGCCAATGGGTGTTTAGCCCTTAAGGCGGAAGAAACCTGGGTGGCGGGGACCCTTTGAGGGATGTACCGCCCACCAGCCGCGAGTCCGTTGTGAGAGGTTTGAGTGTGCGTATGCCCACTAAGACCCGAAAGAAGCGGACTGTGCCTGGGCGGGCCGGTCCAAAGCTTCGTGGATGAGTCCGCGGCGATATAGTTTGCCCGGACTGTGCACGTGGGACCCTCCTCCACTTTGGTCTTCAAAATTCCCAGTTGAATATTTGTTGCTACTGCTAAGATTTGCATTGGGCCTATTTCATCTAGGCCCACACTTTAGGTCCTTCACTAGGCTGTGCCCTCCCACTCTGTGAGGAGCCAGAGCATCCGAATGCATTCTAGCGCCACCTGCTGTTCAGGGTAACAGATTCGGCACGTGAGCTTGTTACACACTCCTCAGGGGTCTCCGACTCCCTTTGTGGCGCCTGGATTAGCACGCAGTTTCGGCACTAGCGGGCGCCACGAAACGCTGTGGTAAAGGCCGCAACCGTACTTACACGTGGATCATTCGCCGGACCTGAGTATAGGGGTGAAAGACTATTCGGATCGTCTAGCAGTAGGTTCCTTTGAAACTCCCTTAGGAGATCCGATACTGATGAATGGCTTACCAGTTGTTGCGGGTCTGTTGTGAGAGGTTTGAGTGTGTGTATGTCCGCTGAAACCCGAAAGAAGTGGACTGTGCCCGGGCGATGCGGTCCCAAGCTTCGTGGATGAGTCCGCGGCGATACAGTCTGCCCGGACTGTGCATGTGGGACCCTCCACTTTGGTCTTTAAAATTCCCTGTTGAATATTTGTTGCTACTGCGAAGATTTGCACTGGCCTATTTCATCTAGGCCCACGCTTTAGGCCCTGCACTAGGCCGCACCCTCCCACTCTGTAAGTAGCCAGAGTCAACATCTGAATGCACTCTAGCGCCACCCGCTGTTCAGGGTAACAGATTCGGCACGTGAGCTTGTTACACACTCCTCAGGGGTCTCCGACTCCCTTTGTGGCGCCTGGATTACCACGCAGTTTCGGCACTAGCGGGCGCCACGAAACGTTGTGGTAAAGGCCGCAACCGTACTGACACATGGATCATTCGTCGGACCTGAGTATAGGGGTGAAAGACTTTTCGGATCGTCTAGCAGTAGGTTCCTTCGAAACTCCCTTAGGAGATCCGGTGTCGGGGCAAAACCCCTGACAAGGGTATTTGCCGGGGATTTTGAACGTCGGACGATGTCCAACTTTTTTCTTGAATTGAAGGACTTGATAAGACTGACATTGCCAAAGTTATTCTGACATGACCTACGACTGGAAGATTAGAAGTTTTCGAATTTTTGTCTGGGCGCGTCTGGCGTCCAGAAGAAGCGGATGTGAATGACAAGGTCTCATTTGTCGCTTGCATAGAGACGCGAGGAGATGGGAACGTTAAAGTAAACCTATTCTACCTATAATAACAGTCGCGCGATTCAGGGCCTAAGCAGGTTAAAAAGGGATCGCTGCGACAAGGGTGGGACCGCATCGTGAAGGAATAGTTTTAGGGTCCGCGGGGCTTTGCGCCAAGGACCGGGGCCAATGGCATTGAGGCCGGCAGGGTAGGGCAGCTGCTAAGGCTGTCGACCGCCGACCCCGCCTGCCAACCACGGTAGCAAGCAGGCGTAGCAGGCACAGCCTGCTGGGCGCTGGAAGGAGGCCTGCTGGGCACCGGAAGCCCTTCATATAGAAGGGTTGCTCCTTTCCTGATGTAAGAAGGAGCAAGCCCAGTAGGTACCTCTTCCAGACTATTGCCCTGCAGACACAGGGATCGAAGCTGACCAGCTGAAGTACCGGGCTAGCTCCTTTTGGGAGCACCCCACGACGTGAGGGTGGGCGTGGCCGATTTTCGGTCGTGCGATCTTCGAGATCGCGCAGCTGAAATAAGCCGCCCCGAGATTGCATGGCCCCTTGCACAAGGATGACACGTATAAATCGAGAAAAATAAATAAATAAATAAGAGCAAAAATAAAAATATAGATAAAGAAAAGTTGTAACAGCGCCACTTGACGCCAGAAGATGTGCCTGAGGGCACATAACAGTAACCGTTGGCATAAGCCAACGGTTTTATTATGACCGTAAAAAAAAAAGAAAAAAAAAAAGGGGAAGAAACGAACCGCGCTAGATGGCGCAATGAAGAATGACTGGGCCATTCAAGTCCGAGCGCATTGACTGTCGCCCGTGAAAACGGGCGACCGTTTTTCTGCCAGAAGTCAGCTCCTTCTTTTTTTTTTTTTTTTTTTTTTTTTTTTTTTTTTTTTTTTTTTTTTTTTTTTTTTTTTTTTTTTTTTTTTCAGTTATTTTTCTTTAGATTCTTTTTTAGCTTTTGTTCTTTTTGTTGTTGTTTTTTATTTTTCACGAAACTGGTAAATGCCCGTTCGTTTTTGCGAACGGGCTGCCACCTCGACAGAGGATAAAAATCGAGTGCATCTATTGCCACAAGGTGGCTACGTTCGGGCATGGGTCTTGTGACCTTGTTGTCAAGTTCTGAGGGACTCTCTGCACACGCTCAGGGTCATTTTCCAGTTTGTGAGGGTTGGCATGACGTTTTCTGGTGGCCAACGACGACGGTATCAGAGAGAGAGAGAAGGAGAGTTAGAGAGAGAGGGGGTAAGGGACTGTGCCAGACTGTTTCGTCGGACTTCCACCGACTCGTCAGACGAGCAAATCGAATGAATCTCCCGCCAGAACGCGGGAAAGTACATCCCAGAGACAGTGGCCAAGTCCACTGCTGTTGATGCGGCCACCATACTGTTCAGGTAAGTTTTTTTT
>BFEA01000121.1:116825-142287 GCA_003427395.1 Chara braunii
GGGAAAACCCCCACTTTTCCTTTTTGTTTTTTTATTGATTGATTGATTGATTGATTGACTGGTGGGGGATGGGTCGTCCCCCCAACCCCCACCCAATCACTCTCTCTCTCTCTCTCACACACACACACACACACACGCACACACACACACACACTCACTTGCGCCGAAGTTGCGCGGGGTCCTCTCCCGGGCAACTTGGGCGAAAGAAAGTGAGTGTGTATGTGTGTGTGTGTGTGTGTGTGTGTGTGTGTGTGTGTGTGATTGGGTGGGAGTGGGAGGGGCGACCCATTCCCCACCGATCAATCAATCAATCAATCAATCAAAAAAGAAAAAAAATCTATTTGTTTTGAGTCTGGTTTTGTTTTTGATTTTTGAAAAATAATTTTCATGCTCAAAAAATAAAAATAAAAATATGGGGATGTAGGGAGCAAAAAAATCTACACCCCCATTTGTTTTTTGTTTTTTTTTTCACTTATGTTTTGCCTGCAAAAAAAAATCCGCGGGTCGAGTTGTACCACGTTCATCTCGGTTCAACGTGGAGTTGAAAGGGGAGTTGAACGGGAGTTGAACGGGAGTTGAACGGGAGCTTAACCGTTCAACTCAAAACCCTCGTTGAATCCGATTTCGGACACATAGTTTCTCTGAGTATGCATGGCAGGATGAGGAGGACGAACTCGACGAAGGGTTACGTGACTAATGTAATTTCTGTTCTGACACACAGATACTTGGAGCACGGCGAGATTTGACGACCCCGAGGTACGTGCTGGTTCGCGACACACATGAGGACGATCTTATCAGAGGAGCGGAGCAACTTTTACGAGTTCGAGACGGTTCGCGACACACATGAGGACATGAGTGAATCGGCTTTATCGGATTATTACGAAACGGCGAGGGATTTTTTCCCACTACTCTCGCGGATTTCCGGATTTCCGGGCAAATACGACCCGGACTCATGATGAGTTTTTCAAGTATACCTTGTATTTTCACCGCGCGAGTAATCTCCAATCTCTCTCTCGAGTCATTGTGAGTATCATGATTACCTCGTCCGGCAGGCGTTTCGGCATCATCCAGATCCGGGATACTGAGACCAGACACTTGTTTGGACTCAGTTGGCCTTTCCGAGTCATAGTGTGGAGACTAGCCTCACGGATGGCCTTCCAGTATGGTACTCAAATTTTTAGAGTCACGCGAAGGAGGCGAGTGACAAGCCTGGTTCTTGACGACAACGAGCGCGCACGTTTGGATTTGTTGGAGGCACAGGTGCGCAGAGAACGATAGATTTACCAGGGTCAGAGGCCACTTTTTGAAAATCTTATTCAGATTCCAGAAAACCCCCTTCACATAGACTATCCCGTCGAGGAAGCCACACGAGGTAATCTCAAAAACAAAACAAAAACAAAAACAAAAACACTCCATGTAGTTAGGACCGCCGGATGGATAGTATTCGGATTACCCCGATGATTTCACTATCATGCTTATGAATTGATCGCTTAAAAATAAGCTCACGAGGTAATCTCGAAAACAACCTCGAAAACAGAACAAAGACACTCCATGTAGTTAATATTCGGATTACCCCGATGATTTCAATATCGTGCTTATGCATTGAGAAGTAATCGATCGCTTACAAATAAGCTGATTAAGGTGAAAAGCGAACGTCTGAAAAAGTTGTTAAGCGTAATGACGATGACAAAGCAGCGGGAGGTGGAACACTTCTATGTCGGGTAACTTGGTGTTGTAGATGGATGCTCCATCATTCGTAGAACAGAAAGAGTAAGTATTGTCTAGGAGGACAAAGCGACCAACAAAATTCCATTCGCTCCTCCAAGTAGTAGCATATGGTACAGAAATATGGTCGAACCAAGAGTTCAAACATCGATGAGGAACCAGATCACTTGGTGATCTGTATGGTAGTAGTGGTATTTGCTTGCAGAAGTTATTTATGACGAACTTCCATAGTGATGATAGGAAGGTCAGTCCTAGTTCTTTTCCTCAATTAATAGTCTTGGAATGACAATATAAAAGTTCTTAAGTCATACAGGTCGAAGAGAAACTCTTTGGCAGACCAGCTCGTCAAGTCAATGATTTGGATAAGTGTGATTTTGTTTTAAGGAAAGTGGATTTTGTTGTTTTGGTTCTTTTTAAATGATTACTGGGGACTAGGATTGTATCTGAGAGTTTCACGCTTGGTTGGAACTGTCCTAGTCGATCGGCGTACGCTTCGTAATTGGGAGATCAATGCCCCAAGGAACGAACGACATTCGGGTTCACTCGACGTTAACCAATCATTTCCTATACTGCAGCGAGACGAGCAAACGCCCTCGGCTGATCTACCTCTGCGATTGCATGTAAAAGCTTTCGCATGTGGGTCAGTAGCTCGGTAGGGATACGCCCCTAAGTGTGGTGACAACCCCTTAGGGAAGCAAGCTTATGCCCCGCGAAAACCTGTTTTGTCGTAGGGGACCGCAAGATGTATAGCTGGCGCACCCGGCTAGAGCGACGAAGGAGCGACGCAACCTCGTCCGTCTCGGCAGTCCGCGGAATGTCATACGTCGTTCCCAAGTTGTCTCTTGGAAGTATTATGTGTTTAATCTCATGCGTGATATGGACGGGAGGGTCTTCGTTTCGCGCGAGGGCCGATGCGCTCGACAGGTGGTGCCGTTGCCGGGGATAATGGCAAACTACCGTTGTCCCCAGCGGAACGACACTTGGGTAATTGATGGAGTGGAAAGTTATTTTCTTTTCTGTTTGACCTCAGGAAAAATCAGTAATTTGATCGCAAAAGTAAAGGAAGAAAGAAAAGGAAGGGGGAAGAGAAAATTATGAGATTTAATGAAAAGGTTGATTGATTTATGATTGAATGTGTTATTCTGATTTTTTTTTCGCTCAAGATGTCTGATAACAACGACAATCAGGATGAGAGAAGGAATGATATTCGGGAACTCTCGAGAGTCATTCAACAGTCCCAGGAGGAGCAGATCCCGAATGTTGATGTTCCATTATTTGATGGTAACAACGCCTCGGGATGGGCAGACAAGTTTGAACAGTTTGGGAGTTGTTGTGAATGGTCCAATGAGAAGATGTTGCGAATGGTAAAACGATATTGCAAGGTCGAGTATAAGGATGAGGTGGAGGAATTGGTGCGAGGTTCGCGGGACTGGCCAGAGTTCAACTGTTGGACTTAGCGGATTTGAGGAAGGTTAGTCGACGGAACTTTGGAACGACAAAGCAGTTTCTTACTGAATTCGAGCGGGTGGCGCGGTTAGTTCCTGACCTCCCAGACAAGGATCGTTGTCTTATCTTTCTGGATAATTTCATGGAAGTGGAGCAGCGAAAACTGGTGAGAGGGATGCAGGGACGATATGACTGGCTGAAAATTCGAGAGAACTTGCTGGTCAGGAACTTTGACCAGATTATCTATCGGTTGTTGAAGCAGCAGAAGAAGGATCGAGAGAGGGTACACTTGATAGCAGATAAGGACAAGGAGGTCTATAAGACCTTATCAGACATGAAGGAAATGATGACCAACATGAAGGAGGAGCAACTAAAGCTCCAAGTGATGATGGCCAAGGCAAGGACAGGGAAGAGAAAAGGAAAGGAGCCAGTTACTGAAGAAAGTAGCAGTGAAAGTGACGGTGAGGAGGAAAAAGAACCTCCTCGAAAGTTGACCAAGGCTGAGAGGAAAGCTTTGAACCAGATACGAGGAGGACAAGGTACTTCTCGTAAACGAGGGGAAAATACTAAGGAAATGGAAACGGTGAGCGGCAAGTTGGCCAAGCGCATCAAAGCCAAGGCCAGCTGGCTCGGCCATAGGGTGGTCGAGGCTGTGGTAGAGGCCGCGGAAACGGTAGCAGACGGGGGAAATGGCAGGACTATGTCTGCAAATATTGTGATATGAAAGGACACTTTCTGCCAGATCCTCGCCAAGGATGAGAAGGACCAGATCGTTTTTACGACGATTCGGGGAAAAGTTTGAAGGAGGGATGAGAAAAGAGGCTTTTCGACGGATGAGTCGTCCTCTTCCGGCTACATTCCGCTTAGCTTGTCCTGAAGAAGTAAGTCTTTTTGAATTGGAAGAGACAATGGCTTCTTTGGAAATTGGTGACTATGAGGAAAAAGAATTGGAGAAAAAGAAGGAAGACATTACTCATCGGGCACGAGAAGTGACCATAAAATTGGGCAAGTGTCGGGATTCCGTTGTTCGCTTATGCGTTGACATGGAAGAAGTTTGGCCCAACCTTCCAAATGTGTTCCTCTTTGGTGGTTGGGGAAACGAAGGTCAGGATGGATCAGCACCTGCGGCCGCTTCGGCACCTGAAACAACGTCGATGGCTCGGCCAATGGTGATGTCCAGACCTGTGCTCAAGCGAGGGACACCAACTATTATTGTACAAACGCGAAAGGGAAGGAAGATCTCGCAATCGCAACCTGCGCGAGGGGAGAGTTCAAAGGGACCTCAGGAAGAGGAACTTTCAAGTAGAGGAAGGAGATAAGGAGGAGGATGAGAGATTGCGTGCAGAGGATGTAATGTATGCACAATCCCGATGGAAAAAGGGATTGATTTTGAACAGCTTGTGGACCGTATTTTGGAAAGTCAACGCGATTTGGTTACTCTGAAGGAGATTCTGGTTGTTTCGTCAAAGCTCCGCGAGGAATTTAAGCAGCGCATGACTCGAAAGAAAGTCATGACAGTTAAGTTAAGTGAGATCGTTCCTCCGGAAGCTAACTGGGCGCCTCCTGGAACAAAGATGGACTGGCGATGTGTAGCCACTGGTCTTATAAAAGTTCAAATCGGTCGTGGAGAGTTTTCTGCGCTTGTAGATGACGGGGCTGAAATGAATATCATGAGCGAGAAACATGAGATTGAGGCTGGAATACCGATCAATCGCAATGATTTTGGATTTTTGGTTGGAGCCAGCGGTGCAACTCCATTTTGCGGTACAACTAGTGGCGTAATGGTGACGGTCGGGAAGGTCAAGGCGAGATCGTATTTTTATATTTTACCAAAGGTGGAACACGAAGTGCTTTTGGGAAGATCATTTCAGTGTCGCACGGAGAACATAATCTTCAACAAACATGATGGTACCATGTTTGTGGCTTTGTGCGATCCGGTTTGTGGCTACTATGAAGTAGTGAGGTGCGCGAATACCAGACCGGAAAATTCAAGGAACCGACTAAATTCTGAATCATATACCTTCTCGGGGTCAAAGAACTTGAGGAGGGAGAAAAAGGCGATGGAGGAAGAAGGAGATCCTCAGGAGTTTTCATTGACATTGCCAGAAATCTCGCAAGCAATCGATTTTGTATCAACCCATCCTGGGATTGATCCAAACCAGGTACAGGCCTTGATGGAAGTTGTGGCCGACGAAAGGGGTGCGAGGACCATGCACCTCGTCTATCGGCCAAATGATTCTCATGCAAAGGAGTCTTTGCCATCCGCAAGGCAAGAGCCTTTTTTACGGGACGGAGGCTCAACGTTGGGTCAAAGAGGGAATATAAGAACGTAGGAGAGAAGGTTCGACCAGTGCCAGTTCTGATCACTCAGGAAAAGGAGGTGTATTATAAGGAAGAACGTGAGTGGATCAGAACGTTTAAAAAGAAAGGTGAGAGGGGGCTGTGTCGGTTAACACATGACAGGATCAAGGAGATGATCATTGGAGAGAATGACCTCCTCACTAGGAGGAAACCCAATTTTTTATCGGCGTTATGAAGAAGATTCATCTGGCTTATGCCTTTGATGGTGATGAGCGTGGAAGGCTGAACGTCGATATGATTACGATGATTCGGATCCATACGGTACCGCATCAACCATGGAATGTAAAAGGTCCACGATATCCGAATTCAGACGATCACCAGAAGGTGGTTGATTATCTTGATGGTTAGGTTCGGACCAAAGTGGCTGACTATTCGTATGGGCCATATGCGTCTCCTTGGTTCTGCTTTATCAAGCCGAACGGTGTTTTGCGATGGGTTCAGGACCTGCAAAAGTTGAATTTTGTAACAGTCCGAGATGCGGGCGGACTTCCGAACGCCGACCAACTCGGAATCTTGTGCAGGCAGGCCCATCATCACCCTAATTGATTCATATTCAGGGTATGATCAGTTCCCACTGTACATAGCGGATCGACCTATGATGGTGATGCATACGCCTCGGGGACTGCTTAATATGTGCGCGGCTCCACAGGGTCCGACAAATGTCGTGGCAATTGTGCAGAGATATATGATGAGAGTCATGCAACCGCTTTGTCTGGATGTGACCCCTCCATATATCGATGACTTGGCCATCCCAGGACCTCGAGTTAAGGATGAGACTGAGGTGTTACCCGGCGTTTGGAAGTTCGTATGGGAACACATCAACAATGTGGAAAAGGTTCTGAAGAAATTGAAGGAGTATAACCTCACTGCAAGTGGGGTTAAATCAAGGCATGGTATGAGGAAGGCGGGAATATTGGGGTTCCTTTGTGATGAAACGGGTCGTCGGTCGGATGCCAAAAAGACAAATAAGATTTTGGAGTGACCGACTCCCTTTAGATCAATTACTGACGTGAGAAGCTTCCTTGGAACTTGCGGATTTTGGCGTATTTTTATCCGTAAGTTCGCAGCGAGAGTGGAACACTTGCGAAAATTAGTACGCAAGAATTAGATCTGGGAATGGGGACCGAGGTAGCAAGCGGCCGTTGAGAATATTAAAGCTGAATTTCGAGAAGGCAACCTGATTTTGGGAGTTCCTTATTTTGATGATGTTGAAGGTCGTCCTTTCATCATCGAGACTGATGCAGGCCTTACCGCTTTGGGAGGAGTCTTGATTCAAAAGGATGGGGAAGGACGGGAGTGACCATTGAGATTCGAAAGTAGAACTCTTGATTATTGTTGAGAGGAATTACTCCCAGTTCAAGAAGGAAACTCTCGTTGTGCTTCACTGTCTGCGTATTTTCAGGAATTATGTACTTGGCAGGCGGTTCATTCTACGAGTCGATTCTACGGCTC
Organism: Chara braunii; assembly: GCA_003427395.1. Taxonomy (NCBI): domain Eukaryota; kingdom Viridiplantae; phylum Streptophyta; class Charophyceae; order Charales; family Characeae; genus Chara; species Chara braunii. Next base: position 123,810 of record BFEA01000121.1, read on the forward strand.
TGGCTCAATCGTTGAAGAACTATCCTCCTTCCGATCCAACCATTGCTCGATGGCTGACATACATTTGGATGTTCAATTTTGAAATTGAACGTATTTCAAGCACTCACAATCGCGCAAATGGTTCGAGTCGCGTTGACTGGGACTCGTCGACGGATCAGGCTAAGGATTCTGTCCCTGTGGATGGGTTCTTGGAGAGAGAAGAGTCACAATTAAGTATCAACTCGTATGCTTACTTGGCGGATGCAGTTGCTCGACATGGGAAGACTATTTGGAATGCTCCTAGCTTCCATCATGTGCGGCCTGAGCTAGTGATGGGGGAGCCATTTATTGAGGAAGACCCATGGGGTGAAAGGACATCAGAGCAAATGATGAGCTTGGCTTTATTTGATGAAGTCGAGCTTATCAAAGAGCCGCTGACAATTGAGTATGGGCACGAGCAAGTTGATAAGACGTTGAGGATCGCTGGGGAAATGTCTTTCCTTGTGAATTCTCTAATTTACGAGGACCGCCTGAAGATGATGAATGAAGAAGCAGAAGGCAGCGAGATCAGAGAAGCTTTCAGGGAAGGAGAGTATGATGGGGAGTATAGATTAATGAAAATGTGGTTGAATGGCGAGTTGAGGGAGGATGAGGTGGATCCAGTTGTTCGCCAGAAGAGTAAGGATTTTGTTGTACGATATGGTCATCTTTTTAAGAAGTCCAACGATGGTATTTCGAAGAGAGTAGTATGTGGGGTTGCGCGACAACTTGATGTAATTGCAGCTTTGCATGATGGGGTCGCAGGCGGACATAGATCGACACGAGTCACTTTGAAAAAGATTCAACATCTTTATTTTTGGGAAGGAATGAACAAGATGGTAAATGACTTCTGTAAATCTTGTCTTCCTTGCCAAAGGCGATGTAATCTGCGTTTTGTTGAACCTCTTAATCCACGTTATGTGGCTAAGTCAGGAGCAGTAGTACACCTTGATCTATTGGTTATGCCACCTAGGATTAATAGGTACAGATATATCTTCAATGCAAGGGATAATCTGATTGGTTTCGTTGATGGATGTGCCATTCGCGAGCATACTGGGCATGTTTTAACAGAATGCATCGAAGAATATTATATTCGGTACCCGCTTGTCCGGGAATTTGTCATGGATCGATGCGGTGAGTTTCGAGCTGGGGAAGTGCAAGCGCTTTTGAAAAAACTTGGAGTAAGCTTTAGCTATACTACAAGGGTTCCCCAACCTAATGCGCCAGTTGAACGTGGACATGCCACTCTAACAAATCTGTTCGCAAAATGGTGCACGGATGATCCATCGAGATGGCCAATATATCTGAGAACGACATTCTTTGTTGAGAATGTCACCATAAAGCGGACAACTGGATACGCTCCAGTCACATTGTGGTCTGGGCGGCATGCAACTTTTCCAATCGAAAGTTTTCTATCTGCTTGGCGAAAGCAGAATGTGGAAACGAAGCTTTCAACGGAAGAGTTGTTGGAATTGAGGGCGAGACAGGTGATGGTGACCGAGGAAAGAGTTGAGGAGGCCGCTGCCTCTACTGCAGAGAGTAGACAGGCCGACAAGGAAAGATGGGATAAGGGGCCGCGTGTTCGTAAAGAACCTTTGGAAGTCGGGGATATTGTTCTTCTTTATGATTCGTCCTTGGAAAAACAATGGTCTCATAAATTGGACAGCCGATGGCTGGGACCCTATCGTATTGTTAAGAGATCTGAGCATGGAGCTTATGAGATCGAAGAGATGGATAGGACTCGAGGTAGAAATTGGGTGTCAGGATCGCATTTGAGAAAGTTTATTCCAATGACTTAATAAAGGGGTTTTCGGTTAGTGTAAATGTTTGATAACGGGGGACTTGCCTTTCTTCGTTTAATTTCTTTTTATACTTGGGATCATTAGTTGCTGACTGTTAACTGAGGCCGAACAAGGGGAATAGTACCTATGGACGTTTTGGATTTGGATTTGGTTTTGGGGCCTATGGATCCATGTTTTGTAATAATGAATAATTTATACGACTTCTGTTCGCAGAATTGTGTTGCGGGTTTTTCGAATGGACTGAAAGTCTTTCGATTTGTAATTTTGGATGAATGCTTATCACTTTTTTTGATGTAATGCAATGCAATGCGGATTTATGGATATTTTTGGACTGGAATGTTATGGAACTTTGTGTGAAAGTGTATGTTGTTATTTGATGTATATTCTCGTTGTAAAAAGTTTAAGGACAATGATATGTAAATTGCATTGTATGACTTGTAGGATAGCTCGTGTGGTATTCGCCAAGGCATGTACTGCAATTATTTATCATAGCCTAAAACTTTCGTAATGTTTTTAGTTATCATGTTATGATGAGTCCTGATGCAGTGAGCTCCGTAGATGGTAGTGAGGCCTACGCCGGAACCTTGTTCCTGGTCCAAAATGGGATGTTGTCACTTTTCCTTTTTAAGGAGGGTGGCTACACTATCATTGAAAGGGAGGAAGGTATTATTGTGACTATTGGGATCGTGCTTGTGAGGGTGACGACTGCCGCTCGCCATGGGGAAAGGAGTGGTCACCTTGGCCTTGTGACGGGTGGGGTCGCCTCGCCTCTATGATCGGGTCTGACCAGCCTAGGTCATAGAGAAGGGGTAGTTCAACCTCACAGGTAGGGGACTAGCAAACACATGACACCGGAATCGAAGGGAAAGTGGTGCAGCTCGAGTCTAATGAGGGGCTTGACGTCGAGATGTTATCCTTTGAGGATTACACCACTCCTCGATGCATATCACAAGGCATGCAGGAAAAATATTATGTGTGATGACTCGTAATTGGAGTGAGATACAAAACCTTGATAAGGATTTTTGATAGATGGTTTCTCTCATGTATGCTTGGTTCGGATTCTGTCCGAGCCAACCAGGAGGTTATTTTGAAAGACCCGTCAGGGGGTCAAACCTGACTTTTTTAGATAAATAAATGTATTAGCCAACTCGGTTTAGAAGGATAGTCAAAAGTTTTTTCGGTATCATTCTGAGAGATTAGTTGCCGCTAGTGGGATGATGCTGGGACCATTTAGACAAAGTTCCTTGGATTTTAGTGATTCCGGAATTTGATCCGGTATAAAAATTCAGGTTTTGGTGAAAGGCTTGCCAGAGTCTATATCGGGTACCATTCCAATCAAGGATAATTGGATTTTAGACTACCGAGGAAATGACGCGGATTTTGGTTATAAGCTTTGGCTAATTTTTTTTCGATTAAAAGAGATTTTGTTGCCAATTTTTTTCAGAGAGTTTCGTAAGAATCCAGACAGCCCTATGTTATTGATTAATATAGGGTGAACGACGGGGACGTCGCTCAATGGGGTTTGGGAATGCTGTCGGGGCAAAAACCCTGACAAGGGTATTTGTCGGGAATTTTGAACGTCGGACGATGGCCGACTTTTTTCTTGAATTGAAGGACTTCATGAGACTGACGTTGCCAAAGTTATTCTGACCTGACCTATGACTGGAAGATTAGAAGTTTTTGAATTTTGGTATGAGCGCGTGTGGCGTCTAGAAGAAGTGGATGTGAATGACAAGGTCTCGCTTGTCGCTTGCACAGAGACGTGCGAAGATGGGAACGTTAAAGTAAACCTATTCTACAGCCGCGCAATTGAGGGCCTAAGCAGGCTATAAAGGGATCACTGCGACAAGGCTGGGACCGCATCATGAAGGAATAGTTTTAGGGTCCGCGGGACTTTGCGACAAGGACCGGGGCCAATGGCATTGAGGCCGGCAGGGTAGGGCAACTGCTAAGGTTGTCGACTGCCGACCCCGCCTGCTAGGCACAGCCTGCTAGGCGCTGGAAGGAGGCCTGCTGGGCACCGGAAGCCCTTCATATAGAAGGGCTGCTCCTTTCCCGATGTAAGAAGGAGCTAGCCCAGTAGGTACCTCTGCGAGACTATTGCCCTGCAGACACAGGGATCGAAGCTGACCAGCCACAGTACCGGGCTAGCTCCTTTTGGGAGCAGCCCACGACGTGAGGGTGGGCGCGATCGATTTTCGGTCATGCGATCTTCGAGATCGTGCGGCTAAAATCAGTCGCGCCGAGATTGCATGGCCCCTTGCATAAGGATGACATGTATAAATCGAGAAAAATAAATAAATAAATAAAAGCAAAAATAAAAATATAGATAAAGAAAAGCTATAACAGCGCCACTTGGCGCCAGAAGATGTGCCTGAGGGCACATAACAGTAATCGTTGGCATAAGCCAACGGTTTTATTATTACCGGACAAAAAAAAAAAAAGAAAAAAAAAAAAGGGAAGAAACGAACTGCGCCAGATGGCGCAATGAGGAATGACTGGGCCATTCAAGTCCCAGTGCACTTTACTGTCGCCCGTGAAAACGGGTGACAGTTTTTTCTGCCAGAAATAAGTTCCTCCGTTTGTTTGTTTTTTTTTTTTTTTTTTTTTTTTTTTTTTTTTTTTTTTTTTTTTTTTTTTTTTTTTTTTTTTTTTTTTAGCTATATTTTTTTTAGTTTTTTTTTTTTTTTTTGTTCTTTTTTTTTTTTTTTTTTTTTTTTTCACGAAATTGGTAAATGCCTGTTCGTTTTTGCGAACGCTCTGCTACCTCGACAGAGGAGAAAAATCGAGTGCATATATTGGCACAAGGTGGCTACGTTCGGGCATGGGTCTTGTGACCTTGTACTCGAGTTCTGAGGGACTTTCTGCACACGCTCAGGGTGGTTTTCCAGTTCGTGAGGGTTGGCATGACGTTTTCTAGTGGCCAACGACGACGGTATCACAGAGAGAGAGAAGGAGAGTTAGAGAGAGAGGGGGTAAGGGACTGTGCAAGACTGTTTCGTCGGACTTCCACCGACTCATCAGGAGGCTGAACCCCGACAGTCTAGGATGAGCAAAATCGAATGAATCTCCCGCCAAAACGCGGGAAAGTACATCCCACAGACAGTGGCCAAGTCCACTGTTGTTGCTACGGCCGCCATACTGTTCAGGTAAGTTTTTTTCACTGGTTGTTTCTCTTTTTTTTTTGGTTTTTTTTTTTTTGTTTTGTTTTCTCCCTCCCCATTCGTGGCCGTTGATGTCACGACCAGCAAGGCAAAAAACGGGGAAAGACTAAAAACGAACCAAAACTAAAAACTGTAAAAAAAAAAAAAAAAAGACAAAGCAAAACGAGATAACTTACCTCGTGGCTGGCAAAAGAACAACCTTTTTCAGGCTGTGTGGGAACAACCCAACCCCCCCCAACTCCGAAGCCACAAAAGTTTGTGGCCGCGAGATCCAAGATCTCGCGGCTCACGACGTGCACATGGGGATGGGGCTGAGGGAGCTGGCTAGAGAGGGCAAGAGAGGGAGGAGGAGGCAGTTGAGAGAAGGAGGTCCTACTCCCAAATTGACAACTGCCCTCCTCGTTTTCAGGGGAGGGCAGAGCAAAAAAAAAAGGAGGGTTGTTGCATGCAATAGCATGCACCTGGCCAAAGAAAAAGCCAGGTGCATTAAAAATTAGGAAGTTTTTTTTTCTTTTTCTTTTCTTTATTTTGTGTGAGGACACTTGTCCTCACGTGGTGCTACCTCTGGCAGAATCTGCCAGAGGTAACTGTTAGGCTCCCGTTTTTGAAGGGAGCCTGGAACTTGAAGGGCCACTAAGGAAAAGGCTAGGTACAGCCTTTTCCCCGATGTATCTGCCCTGGGAAAAGGGTCCAGATACATCAAACTGTAAGGGGTTGTATCTTTCCAACCCCTTGTCAGAAAAATAAAAGAAAAATAGATTTGGAAATGGCAGGAACCCAGCTATCTCGTGAGATTCCGAGATAGCTGGGAAAAAGAAAAGGAAAAATAAAATGGGGCAGTTAAAGAAACTGCCCCACACTAAGGTTGTGGTTGTGGTGCGGCCACATTCAACCTTGGATCTTGGCAGATCAAGGGCTCACAGTGAGCCCGCGATTTTGCCTGGGGGCTGGAGTGACGTCCAGCCCTCTTCGGCCACTCTATAACAGGCAGCTGTCCCCCAGCTGCCATACAATGCACTCGTGATGCCAGTGTGTGACAAGCACACTTGAGTGTTGCTGGTTGCTGGAGCTGCTGCCTGAGGCAACGTGAGGAGAAGCTGGAGACCTGCTGAGGAGTGCAAGGAGGAGAGCTGGGCAGCCATAGCCAAGGCTGGGAGCACTCTGCCCCCTCCCCTCTGGCTGGTGCTGGACCCACGGGGCTGACCTAGGGGCACTACGGGACTGCGGCAGTACGGCGCTGTGGAATTTGGGCCTGGGGTCCAAATTACACCAATTTTGGCCAGCTATTTTTCCACTGTAGTGGGGAAGTGCTGCTAAAATTTACAGCGGCGGCCAGCCGTCGGTTCTGGTTTTTTCGACGGTGGTGCGGAAGCGCTGCCGGATTTGTGTGGCGGCGGTTCTGTTTTTTTTCGAGAGGTGCGAAAGCGTTGTCGGATTTTGCGGCAGCGGTTCTCGTTTTTTCAGCGGTAGTGCGGAAGCGTTGCCGGATTTTTGCGGCGACGGTTCTGTTTTTTTTGGCGGTGGTGTGGAAGCGCTGCCGGATTTTTGCGGCGGCGGTTCTGTTTTTTTCGACGGTGGTGCGGAAGCGCTGCCGGATTTTTGAGGCGGCAGTTCTGTTTTTTTCGACAGGGGTGCGAAAGTGCTACCGGATCTTGCGATAGCGGTCCAGTTTTTTTCGGCGGTAGTGCGGGAGCGCTGCAGGATTTTTGCGGCGGCGACTCCAGTTTATACGGCGGTAGTGCGGAAGCGCTGCCGGATATTTTGTAGCAACGACACTGTTTTCACGGCGGTAACAACAATATTTTTGCACTGAGTGGAAGTGGGGCGTGACACAAAGAGGTGCGTCAAGCAGGTCTTGCATTTTGAAGTGGCGTGAGCGTGACTTCGAGGAAACGTAACTTTGGATGCAAGTGGCGGTAACGAAAAAACACCGCCAGATTATTGGAAGGTGATTGTATGCTGAGAGAGTATTCTGGCAAGCGGTCGTCACAAGGGAGTGGTGTCGATCACTTTGTTGACGACTGGGTGCGACGACCTTCTCGTCAGGAGCGCGTAATTCTATACGGTTTTTTTGAGTGTGTCGTTCAACTTCAGTCAAGGTCAGTTAATCTGATTCAGTTCCCTCCCCATCTGTGTCAACCCACACTTGCTTGACCTTGGTCTTCTAAACGTTCATTGGAAAGGAAAAGGGAATGTGTGTTCACAGGGAGTCTGACGATGGCAAGGGACCTGTACGGTGGTCTTTTTGTGGTTTAACTTGATCGCAGGTATGAAATGTGGACCGATATGGATAAGGGTGATGACAGAGAAAGGGTTGTTTTCGCACCTCTTTACTTGTAAGTGCGTAGAAACTAGAGGGATAAGAAGACGATGAAAATGAAGCTGGCATAAAGAAGAAGGACGTAAATGGACTTAGACTCATTTCCCCAAGGTCACCCGTTTCTTTCTCGAATGACCTTTTCCATCTACGCCCGTCCGTCTGAATGACTTTTTCTTTTGCGATTTCTTTTCTTCGTCTAAGTTGCTCCTGACGACAGGTGGCAAGAATCTAGCTTGCCTGCTTTGCACATGCTTTTTCATTCTCCTATGAGGCATCTGGGGTGGGGGTTCGTTGCCTTAGGCGCCGACCCTGTTATCGACTCACAGTGGACCGCTTTGCGGGGGGGTACCATGATGTTGCGGTGGAGCCAGCCCGCTTCTGAGTTCCGGGGTTCCCTCGGGCGAGGACGAGGGGTATCCCAGACCACCTCCTAGGGGGATGGATAAAAACATCTTCACGGAAGGGCTTTAAGTTATTGGTGCCTTGCGTAAAGAGAAACTGCCATAGCACTCCTTTAGTGGCCATTCTAGGAGCCATTGACGTATGGGGAACTGGTGTCACAAGCAGCCCAGTTCGTGTCCTACTAGCCAAACGGAGTGTGTTTAGATACTCCCGACGTGGCTGGTCGTGCCATAAGAAGCACGGCCCAGAAGGAAGACAAATGTTTTAGTAATACTTAGCTTTAACTTGATCACCTTTGTCTTCACTTCTTTCAGATGGCTTTACCTTTTTCGAAATCGTGATGCAGAGGCGGAACGGGTCAAGTCCCAAAGACTTAACGGAGAAAGATTAGAGAGAGTAGGACGGCTCGTCTACAACCCTTATGAATTATAGAGGAAGATGTTCCGCGGTTCTGGGATGGCAGTGCGCGAAATCCTCCTAGTCGATTCATTTCAGGTTAAGAACCGGTCTGGACATTCTTCACTACGAGTTCGCGCCACCACTGCCCGATCACGATTACGCCAACATGAACTTAGTAGTGATGCAGCCTTATGAGATAAACCCGCGAATGGATGAGATACCGGAGATAAGGTTGACGTTCGTCCGCCAACATGAACTTAGTAGTGATGCAGCCTTATGAGATAAACCCGCGAATGAATGAGATACCGGAGATAAGGTTGACGTTCGTCCGCTCCGTACTTTGGATGAATGAACGATAGGGTCCATTCTTCGGTATATATCATGCGAGACGGGTGCGGGCAAACAGGTTCATTATTTTGCGAGTTGAACCATGCTCTGAGTATGCATGGCAGGATGAGGAGGACGAACTCGACGAAGGGTTACGTGATTGATGTAATTTCAGTACTGACACGCAGATGCCTTGAGCACGGCGAGGTACCTGTTGGTTCGCGACACACATGAGGACGATCTTATCAGAGGAGTGGAGCAGCTTTTACGAGTTCGAGATGATTCTCCTACTGAGTGGATCGACTTTATCGGATTATTACGAAACGCCGAGGGATTTTTTCCCACTCCTCGCGCGGATTTCCTGGCAAATACGGCCCGGACTCAGGATGAGTTTTTCGGATATACCTTGTATTTTCACCGCGCGAGTAATCTCCAATGTGTCTCTCGAGTCATTGTGAGTATCACGATTACCTCGTCCGGCAGGCGTTTCGGCGTCATCCGGATCCGGGATACTCACTTGTTTGGACTCAGTCGGCCTTTCCGAGTCATAGTGTGGAGACTAGCCTCACGGATGGCTTCCCAGTATGGTACTCAAATTTTTAGAGTAATGCGAAGGGGGCGATTAACAACCTTGGTTCTTGACGACAACGAGCGTGCACGTTTGGATTTGCTGGAGGCACAGGTGCGCGGAGGACGATAGATTTACCAGGGTGAGACGCCACTTTCTGGAAATCTTGTTCAGATTCCAGAAAACCCCCTTCGCATAGACTATCCCGTCGAGGAAACCATATGACATATGGCTTCACGAGGTAATCTCAAAAACAAAACAAAGACACTCCATGTAGTTAGTATTCGGATTACCCCGATGATTTCAATATCGTGCTTATGCATTGAGAAGTAACCGATCGCTTACAAATAAGCTGATTAAGGTGAAAAACGAACGTCTGGAAAAGTTGTTAAGCGTAATGACGATGACAAAGCAGCGGGAGGTGGAACACTTCTATGTCAGGTAACTTGGTGTTGGAGATGGATGCCCCATCATTCGTAAAACAGAAAGGGTAAGTATTGTCTAGGAGGACAAAGCGACCAACAAAATTCCGTTCGCTCCTCCAAGTAGTAGCATATGGCACAGAAATATGGTCAAACCGAGAGTTTAAACATCGATGAGGAACCAAATCACTTGGTGATCTGTATGGTAGCAGTGGTATTTGCTTGCAGAAGTTATTTATGACGAACTTCCATAGTGATGATAGGAAGGTCAGTCCTAGTTCTTTTCTTCAATTAATACTCTTGGAATGACAATATAAAAGTTCGTAAGTCATACAGGTCGAAGAGAAACACTTTGGCAGACCAGCTCATGAAGTGAATAATTTGGATAAGTGTGAATTTTTTTTTTTTTTTTTTTTTTTAAATGATTAGTAGGGACTAGGATTGTATCTGAGAGTTTCACGGTTGGTTGGAACTGTCCTAGTCGACTGGCGTACGCTTCGTACTTGGGAGATCAACGCCCCAGAGAACGAACGGCATTCGGGTTCAGTCGGCGTTAACCAATCATTTCCTATACTGCAGCGAGACGAGCAAACGCCCGCGGCTGATTTACCTTTGTGATTGCATGTAAAAGCTTTCGCATGTTGGTCAGTAGCTCGGTAGGGATACGCCCCTAAGGGTGGTGACAGCCCCTTAGGGAAGCAAGCTTATGCCCCGCGAAAACCTGTCCTATCGTAGGGGACCGCGGGATGTATAGCTGGCGCACCCAGCTAGAGCGGCGAAGGAGCGACGCAACCACATCCGTCTCGGCGGTTCGCGGAATGTTATGCGTCGTTTCCGAGTTGTCTCTTGGAAGTATTATGTGTTTAATCTCGTGCATGACATGGCCGGGTGGGCCCTCGTTTCGCGCAAGGGCCGATGCGCGCGACACCGGGACTGATGAACAGCTTACCATTTGTTGCGGGGATGGACGCTACGCAGTCGGCAGCTGTCGGGAAACAACGTTTTAGTTGGGAAGAAGGCAGGGGTGATGAAAATTACGGAATGAACCCGACGCGGATTCTCGCCAGGTACCGTCAGAACAGGGACGAAGATGAGGTAAGCGTAGTGAAAAACGAGGAACTCGCTCGTTTGCGAGCAGTTTTGAGCGAGGAAGGAGGCGATCCCCGGGTTTTGGCCCCGGGTGAGTTGCATGGTGATGTTAGTTTTGATAGTGGATTAGTAGAATAGGAGTTAGGAAGAAAAGTTGGTGCGCTGAGATATGGAGGAAGGGGAAAAGACGAGGAGGAAACAAGTATTTCTCACTCGCTCGTGGATGGTATCAGGCAGAAGAAGATGCTTTCCAATCCGGAAGCCGAAAAATGAAGCGGCTCAATGGACTCCTTGAAAAAGGATTCATTAAGCTTAGTTCATCCCCCTTCGGCACAAGCTGCCTTTTCATCAAGAAAGGCGAAACATCTGAACTCCGGATGTGCACAGACTACCGCGCCTTGAATCAGATCACGATCAAGAACAAGTACCCCCTACGTCGGATCTCGAAGCTGCTTGACCGTCTCCATGGAGCCAAATATTTTACCAAAATTGACCTCCGTGTGGCTTCCACCAGATCCGCATCCGCAAGGAGGACACCCACAAGACCGCATTCTATTCTCGCTTTGGGCACTACGAGTTCCTCGTAATGCCCTTTGGACTCACCAACGCCCCCGCCTTATTCCAATCCACCATGAACCACATCTTCCACGACCTCCTCGAAGTCCGTGTTGTCGTTTACCTCAATGATATCCTTGTCTATAGCCCCACCTTTGAGTCCCACCTTCAGCATCTGCTCTTTATCCTCAAAGAGCAAAAAAATTATACACCAAGCTCAGCAAATGCACCTTTGCCACTTCAAGCGTTGAATATCTTAGCCACATCGTCTCCGCTGAAGGTATATGCCTGGACCCCTCGAAGGTCACCGCCCTCTTTGAGTATCCACCACCCAAGACCCTACGCCAACTTCGCTCATTTCTCGGCCTTGCCAACTACTACCGCCCCTTTATCTACAACTTCTCCGCCATCTCGTACCCCCTCCACGAACTCAACCGCAAGGACGAACCCTTCACTTGGAACGACCACCGCCAAAACGCCTTCGACTTCCTCAAACAAACCATCACCATGGTCCCCGTCCTCAAGATCGTCGACCCCTCTCGACATTTCTACGTTACCACTGACGCATCCGAATTCGCCCTTGGAGCCGTCCTATCCCAACACTTCCCTCGCGACACCTCTGAAACCCCCTCCATCCAAGACTCCCCCACCCACACTGAGGCTCCCCACGGCGAATACCCCATCGCCTTCGCTAGCAAGAAGCTCCTTCCCGCAGAGATGAACTACCCCTCCAACGAGAAGGAACTCCTCACCGTGATCCACGCCCTCAAAGTCTGGCGCCCGGACCTCTACGGACAATACTTCACCATCCGCACGGACAACACCATCGTTTCCTCTATCCTCACCAAGAAAGGCATCACCCCGCGCCAAGCCCGTTGGTTAGACTTTCTTGCCCAATTCACATTCACCATTTGCCACACCCCCGGCAAAAGCAACCGCATTGTCGATGCCCTCTCTCGACGCCCCGACCACAAGCCCTTTGAAAAAGTCTACACAGCCATGACTCATATCCAACTCCTCCCATTACTCCACCACCGCTACACCCAAGGCTACCTCTCTTGCTCGGATTTCTCAACAATCTACAACAAACTTCGTGACCTCGACTCAGTCCCCGACTACTCCCTTCACGACCAACTTCTTTACATTGACACCAAAGGCACTCGCCAACTGACGCACGTGGCCTCCGTACCCAGCTCTTGGCCGAGCATCACGACGCCAAAACCGTGGGACACCTCTGGTTCCAGAAAACCTTCGACACCATCTCTCGTTACTTCTACTGACCTTCCCTACTCGCAGACGTCAAAGCCTACATTCGCTCATGCCCTACTTGTCAAATCGTCAACCCCTCAGACAGCGCCAAGCCCGAAAAGCTACAATCATTGTCGATCCCCACCCATCGGTGCAGTCCATTTCCATGGACTTCGTTTGTGGTCTCCCCAAGACCGACCGCGGACATGATTATATTCATGTCATTGTTTGCCGCTTAACTAAACGCGCCCACTTTATCCCTTCCAACACATCACACAACGCCGAGAACGTCGCCATTCTCTTCTTTGATCATGTCGCATGCCATCACGGTCTCCCCGAGAACATCATCAGCAACCGTGACCCTCGCTTCCTATCATAATCCTGGAAACACCTCTTTAAAGCCTACGGAACCACGCTCAAGTATAGCACTGCATTCCACCCACAGACCGATGGACAAACCGAAAAGATGAACGATACTCTCCAAAGAATCCTGCGGAAGTATTGTCATCCAATATCAACACGACTGGGATCAGTTGCTCACCGCCGCCGAGATCGCCTACAACAATGTTGCCTGTCCTTCCACTGGCATGTCTCCATTCTACCTTGACCTTGGCTATCATCCGCGCTTGCCCTCCGATTTCCTACTCCCCTCGCAACTCAACCCCTCTACGCCCTGCCCTTCCCTCAATCAATGGGTAGCAAGAATGAATCGAATCCTCATAGAAGCAACCGAAACCCTTGAAAGAACACAAGAACAACAAGCAAACAGGACTAACAAACACAGACGTGACGTGTCATTCAAAGAAGGGGACAAAGTATGACTCTCCACCAAACGCTTTGAACCCGAACAAGGCTTGTCCAAGAAACTCTTGAACACGTGGCTCGGACCCTTCCCCCTCATTGAACACACCTCCCTTGTCAACTACAAACTCCAACTTCCGCCTGACATGAGTCGCGTCCACCCCGTCTTCCATGTAGAATAACTAAAAGAATACCATGAATCCCCACCCGAATTTGCGACCGCCCTTACCCCAGACCTCCACCGATCATGCTCCCCACATGCCCATAATTCGTAGTAGAATCCATCACAGGTGGACGAACCACACAAGTATCAGACCATCCGGAACCAATCATAGAATACAAAGTTAAATGGACAAGATACCCTGACGAAGAATCGACATGGGAACCTCTTCCTAACCTTAAGAATGCTATGAAACTTGTTCGCGCCTATGATCGTGCTCACCCTATATCCTGGATACATAATATAACTTAAACCCTAAACCCTTGCGTAAACCCCGCCTTGACCCCGCCTAAACCCCGCATTCCTGCTCTGTTCACACCCCTGTACCCAGCAAAGACTGCTGAAGACTGCTTCCTCACCGCCACTTTTGCGACACCCTCAAGACTTTTTTTCTTCCGCTTGTAACACTCAGACCTCTCAGACCAGCACTTGAGCATTGAACAAACAATTTTTATTTTTATTTTTCTCAAACCTGACAACCTATAACTTTGTAGAACACCAATAGGACTGCCCTGTTACTTGTAGAACCTCAATAGTATTACCCTGTTACTTGAGCATTGATTCCCTCATCCCTGTAGAACCTCGCTAGGATTATCCTGTTACATGAGCATTGATTCCCTCACCCCTGTAGAACCTCAATAGGATTACCCTGTTACTTGAGCATTGATTCCCCTCATCCCTGTAGAAACTCCATAGGATTACCCTGCTACTTGCATTACTCCCCCTTTCCTTTTCTGGCCAGTGATCGGCCCCGTCCCGTCCTTCATAGTTGTTCATTGGGTCTTTGGCAGTCGGGACGCTGCCTTCCAAAGGGAGGGGATAGTGTTACGGACTCAGGCAGGGCTCGATATCTGGTCCGCGGGTTACGACCCGCCAGGTTACTATTGTATTTTTTTTGAGTCCTTGATCTCCGGTTCCTAACTGTTGGCGCCCGTTTTCAAATCCCTCCTCTTGTACTTTCGAATTTCAATACTTGGCGCCATCCAGCATTCTGGCGCCCAGGCTTAGACCTTCGATTTTCAGTTCAGCCCCGAGGCAAATTGCACTTCTGCCCTCGGACTCAACTTGAGTCCGGTACTTAAGATCGGACTCAAGCTGAGTTCGGGGGATTCAGTTGTACCCCTCAGTGCTTGTGCTTCACTGTGACTTGCTTCGACATTGTGTTCAAAATCAAGATTGCGACTTTGCGACTTTATGACTTTGCCACTTTGTGTTTGCGTCCGTCGAGTCGTGTCGAGTCCATGTCGAGTTGAGTGAGTGTGTGTGTGTGCTCTCACTCCCTCCCTCTCTCTTCCCCGACCTCGCTGCTCTGCGTCAACCTCGTCACATCAGCGGCATTTCGAGATCTTTTATCTTCGATATTTTGGGATTACTATTTCGGTGACATTTGTGTTGGCGCCATCTCCTCCTCCTCCCTTCGTCTCTCCCCCCTACATTTTGTCTGTGTGTGGTTCGTGCAGGCCCTGACGCCATCTTCTATGTTTGGAGTGTCAGTGCATTATATTGCTCTTTGTTATTGGTTGGTTCTCGGTTCTGCATCATGCTTGTGTTCGCTTCTCTAGTATGGAACAGTTTGGTATCAGACCAGACCAAGATTGGATCTGCTCATAGATTGATCGATCAATTGATTAATCCATCGATTGATTGATCCTTCAGAAATTCTGATTGAGTGATTGATTGATTAACTGATTGATTGATTGATTGATTGATTGATTGATTGATAAATGTAGTTCTGATTGGTGAGAAGCAAGATAATTGATAAATCAGCTAATGCAAGTTGATTGATTAGTTGATTAGGATTGTTTCCGTATCAAATCTACAGTTATCATCAATTTCCCAGTTGTAATTTTTTTCTTTTCTTTCTGTTTTTGTAATTCGCTAATGCACTAAAATAGAGTTGTTGCAATCTGGAAATTCACTTCAATTTTAGGTTTGACACCAGCAATTTCGCGAAATTCGCAAAATTTTAGGTCGAAAAATCCCAAAAAATTCGCGATTTTTCTTTTCTCTTCAATTTGCATTGTTCGTTAACTTCTTACCTCCGTGAATTCCGTACGAGATTTCTCATGAATTCCCGGATGCTGGAAGGTCCGAACAACTTCCCGAAAGTTTCACCTGCAATCAAGTTCAAATTTGCATTTTGATTAGGGGTTGCAGTCAGTGAACTTTTGGACCACCTTGGGATCTCGGATTGACACGCAATTCCCGACGTATTGATTAGAGTGTCAGTCCACATTGGGAATTCGGGAGCTGCATGCTTATCTATCCCCTGCTTCCCACCACCTTGTTCTCCTGTCCCGCTCATGGCCTAAAGCACAATGCCCGACTTCAACCACTGTGCTTACCAGCAACAACTCATGTCAGCAAGTTAGCGACCTGTGGTACTTCCTCGACGTAGTCCTCAGATAGCAGCTCTTCTTAGCAGACAGCAGCACTCGACAGCACACATCCCGACACCGACGGTACCAAGGAGGGGACGAACAATGGTCCTGCCAATGTTTCCGGTCCAAGGCGTCGATGAGGCGTCCGACGTGTTCTTGCAGCGCGTTCAGGCCTTCATGGACCTGGCCGCTGCCGAACAGGAGCGGATTGTTGCTGCAGTCGCTGAACAGCAGAGACTGGCCCTAGAGGCAGCAGTCCAGGCGCAACTACAGCGAGAAGCCGCCGAAGCAGCGCAACAGCAACAGTGTGTCACAAGCACACATGTCCTCCAGAATGAGCAGCAGCATTTCAACGAACTCCTCACAACGTGGACTTTTGTGCCATCATCATGATCAGCGCCAACAGCGTCGGAACAAGAGAAAGCAAAATTGGCTTACCTATTCAGACACTTGTTACACACTGTGAATTGGCAGCAGGAGCAATTGTGGTGGCACACTCCGGCAGCATACCAGCAGCAATAGATCCTAAAAGCTTCCGCAAATGACTCAAGACACTCGCGACAACGATCAATTCTGCCAAGACACAGCAACAGCAAGTCAACGACGCACTTACTTCGCGCCTGAGTACGGTCGAAGCACAGGCCCGTGCACCAGCAGCAGCAACGATCGATTCATCATCAGCTGGCCAGCAATGGGGCCCACGTGTAGCAGCAATCGAAAGTACAACCACCACCACCACTCAGCGCATTGATCGCACCATTAACCTGCTCGGAGAGGTGGGCCAGTTCGAGGCTCCAACGACGCTCAACAACCAAGTGACGACACTCAGAGCCGAGCTGGGTCAGCTGAAGTCAAGATCTAACAGCAGTAGGACATACAAGATGCCCAATTTCAACGTAGCCAAATTTGACGACTATCACAAGACCGACCCGTTGACATGGTGGACTGCATACAACACGGAGGCTGACGTACATCACGTCCCTGATGATCAGCGCCTCAACGCGCTGTACCTCAAGCTGATTGGCGACAACCAGGCCTTCATGAACAATTTGGCGTTGCAAAAAGCCTGTACGATCGCAACTCTGCACACCAAGATTACATGGGACGAGTTCGAGCAGTTGTGGCAGACGCGGTTTATGATCCGAAACGTGAGGAAGACGGTCATGAACGAGCTCTACCATCGCAACCAAGGCACTATGCCTACCCGAGAATGGTTGACGAAGTGGCAAAAGTTTGTTGCCACTCCGAAATTCAACCTCGATCTCGACGATTTGAGATCTGAGTTCTTCTCTCGATCATGCAACGGGCTGACTACAGCTCTTGGCAACAAGTTGCAGTATGAGACCTTCGATGCAGTAATATCAAGAGCTAACATTCTCATACAAACGGACCGGCGGGCGGCCAATGAAAGTCGCCAGTAGCAGTCGGTCTATGTGGCAAAGTCAGGAACAGCGCCACAATGCCAATGTGATCCTAACTGAATCACAGGAAGACCACGCCGCCACAACAGCCTCTGGTGAAGGAGATGTTGTAGCAGCGATCCCTCCTCGATGCACACAAGCTCAGAAGAAGAAGGCGACTACCCAGGCGTCGGAAGGAATTGGGGAGCAGCCATGGACGCAGTATCACATTAGCGAGGAGGTCTACCACCGCAAGACAAGGGCAAAGCTACTGTCTTTGGTGCAACGGCTTCAAGCACGCGACTGCCCAATGCATAGACAAGGGCAAAGCTAGTGTGCCTCGCCCAAACAGCTCGGGAAACTGAGCACCGCAAGGAGTGCAGCGACGACGCTCCCCACTCTGTCGGAAACGGTTGCCTTGCTAGCAACCGACTTCATCTCCGGGGAACATGCGGTAATCGATGATTCTCGTTTGCCGTACAAGGATTATGCAGTCCAGCTGGTCCCACCGTTGAACCAGCCTAGTCATGTGCATGAAGACAGCGTATGCGCAGCTTGCACACCGTCAACAAGTGAGCTGGTTGTTTCGCCTACACACTCCGAGGACTCATCGGCATGGTCGAGACTTGACGATCTCGACCCGCTAACGATAGAGGACTTCCAATGGTTGCCTCTTCCCTCGACCGGATCCTTGCCCAATCTGCATTGCAATGCCTTAATGGCCAACCTACGCACTTACTTGCACGCTGCAGTACCAGCTCCGTTGACGGACGACGGAGTAAGGGTTATCAATATTCGCACCTACCTTGCAAAGATCTGTCGTGCGCATGCTTAAGGTACGTCGAAAGCGACGCACCCCTCCTCTATATCCGCATTCAAATAGAAAAGGCAACCTGCAGTGCCTTGATTGATTGTGGAGCGTCTCGCAACTATGTGAGCCAAGCTTTTATGGCCTGTGTTGGCCTCGACCCCCGCGTTCGAAGGAAAACGCAGCCAACGCATGTAACACTCGCGGATGGACACACGCAAAACTCAATTAACCGATGCATTGATGACGTCCCTGTTTACTTTGTCCCACTTGCATCCGAGCCGGTGTCTTTTGACATCCTCACATTGTTGCACCCCCCGACGGTTGGCGACCCTTGACTGGTCGGCTGCCGACCCGCCGACCGATCGACTGGTCAGCATCTACCGGTTGAGGGTCGTCGACACTCCGCAAAAAAATAAATAAATAAATAAATAAATAAATAAATAAATAAAATTGGGGGGGGGGTGTCCAGAACCCCTAATAACGCATCCAACACCCCCATAGCGGCCCCCAATACCCCCATACACCCCCCCAAACCGCCCCCAACACCCTCA
>BFEA01000121.1:152323-184375 GCA_003427395.1 Chara braunii
TTTTAAGGGGTGTGTGTCTATACAAGGGGAGGGGAGAGGAGAGAGAGAGAGAGAGCAACAGATCCCCTTAACACGGCTCAGATGGCCCATGCAGGCTATCTGAAGGGTCCTCGCACCCATGTAGAGCAGACTCCCCCAAAAATCGAGGCAGGCAGCGATATGAAGTAGAGCATGAGCTGCCCGAATATATACTCAAGATTCGAGTTCAGGTCTGTGTTTCAGCAGTTATGGGTTGCTCGCGTAGCTAGGACCTGTTGGTCTCTGCACGTGAGTCTTAGGGCTTGGCTGCACTATTCACTAAATGTGCAAAATTTGAATGAATCTTCTGCAGAACGTGGAATAATACGCCACTATATGTTTTGTCTTTTGTGCATTTGGTGAGTAGAGGCCCTTAGGGCCATTGCACGTATTCCTAAGAAAAAAAAAACGAGAAAAGAAAAGAAAAACGAGAAGAGAAAAGAAAAGAAAAACGAGAGAACAAAAGCAAAACGAGAAAAGGAAAGCAAAACGAGAAAACACAGAAATAGTGACCCAAAACCGAGATGCACATACCTGAATTTGAATATAGACTATATATTCTCTGCCCACGCTCACAAAGTACACGTTTGAGTTGTACCTCTGCATGACGTAGGGTCCCAGCAAATACGCTGGAGGGATCCTTCGAAAAAGAGGCTGGACACAATGAGGACATTAATACTCAGATGTACAAACCCCCTCGTAGACTTTCCGGGCCGTCTGGATCGTCAGTGAGGGTGGTAAAAAATAAGGCACTATTTTTTTGGGGTGGCCCAGGGCGTGAACAAACACCCTGGACCACCCAAAAAAAATTTGGCCATTGGGCTGGGACCCTCACATGCGGACCAAGATCCGGACCCGGACCCCGGACCACGGACGGTCTGGATCCCTGTCCGGTGGTCCGGATCGTAGCTATGGTTCGGAGTGAGGGCAAAATTCATTTATTCCGCCGTCTTGAAATACGGACCGAGGAGTTCAATGTGCATGGAAGCTTGTGGGTGATAAACCTGTGGGGCGGAGAAACCTGGATGGTGGGGACCCTCTGCGAGGGCACCACCCGCCAACCACGATTTGCGGCGAGGGGGTTGAGTGTGAGCATGTTCATCGCAACCCATTCGGTACGGGACTGATCACGCAGGATTGCCGAAGTCCTGAATACACTATGGCTTTTGAGTACCCATTTGACTACGGCCTGTGTAGCCGCGGGCGGTGGCCGCAATATGGATGGCATCGTGCGCAAGTACCAAAACGCCATTGTTCCAAGCGGCCAGGGCCTTGCTCAGCCGATACCCTCGTGAACTGTTGAAATGCAGACCCAAGTTCGAGTTCACTAGGAAACAGATGGGTAGAGTTCAACAGTTCTAAAGTCGAGGCCAACACGTTACCAATTTTCATAGCGAATGTTGTACCGGCGGGACGGGTCGGTCAGTGCATTCCTGGGCAAGGGAGATACGCACCTCGGTTTGGACTCCGTTGGCCGCGACGGACTGCGTGGCTGCGACTTTTGACTGGCTTGTGCTCGATGGTACCGTGATGATACCAGAAGCCCGCGGCCAGGCAGTTAATCCTTCGGGACATCTGAAGAACTTGGAACGATACAGAGGTTAGCATGGTCCCTGTGCGTGCGTGACACACATAAATTGAGGTTGGAGTGTCCCGGTTCTCTTTCCTTTGAGGATGTCGGAAATCGGGGCAGCTGTTGTAGACTCCTTAACGGACTTTGAATCGCACTAACACTGCTATCTGTATCAATCGACATTTTTCGTGGTGTCAACGCTAACGTGCAGTTAGGTCTGGAGACAGACAGAGGCGGAAAAAAGGAGGATGAACTTGGACAGGTACTACGGCAGGAGCGTTTGAAGAAAAGGGATGGCAGGAAACGAGTGTGACAAGAGGGGAGAACAAGGTTCTCGCTCGTTGATTGAATGGTTTAAGGCAAGGAGAGAGATTAACCCGAGGCTTTTAGGACGGGCGGAATCAAATCCGACTTTAGTTTTCGTGGGAAGTCAGTAGGTTAGGACTTAGCAGCGAAAATTAGTTGCGCGAAAGCGCCGAAACGAATATGGCGTGGAGCTGGAGTTAGCACATCCCATGCTCTTCCCAACTGTTCTCCCCGATCTAAGATGCAAATTTGGGGTTTCTGAGTAGGGCAATTCTTATGGTATTGTTAGATTTGGATTTAGTGGTGTAGGACTAAACTTAGATAAGAAGAGGTGTGCGCGAAGAAACGACGTAGGTGAATATGGTTGGGAAAAAAACTTGATATCTCGTCCGATATTCAACTGAATCGGGCGAGTGAACAATGGTGAAGTCCGATTTTGGGAATAGCGGATGGATTTTGTGTAGCAGACAGTGAGAGCTACGCCCGAGAGAGGGGGTTAGTAAGGTGACAATGAATCTAGCTGATTTCCAGCGGTAGGTTCATTTGGATCTTGATCAGTCTACCGACCGAAGTAGCGCGAGGCAAGCTGCGGGGTAGGGGACTTACTGGTTGCAAGTGTTGCTTATCAGTACGAGCGAGCTAGAGATAGAGGGAGTCTGAGCATGCGCTTTACATGGATGAAACGATTGTGGAAAAGGGGCAGCGCTGCTAAAACGGTCGTGCTTGTCGTTACGGTCGTATTTCTGGTCACAGTTGCCAGCATAGTGATCGTTTCACTCCACAGACTTCCGCTATTCCGCCGCTCATCATCTTTCTGTCAGCAGTCTCCTCACCGCTAGTAGTTGCTCGGCCGCCTTGCGCAACAAAAACCTTGTGAACCTGGGTGCTAGGATGGTCAGGTGCATCAGGAAGGAGGAATATTATATGCAGTGAGAGGAGCAGCCAAGAGGTGGGAGACGAGGCACGCATCTATTAGCAGCGTGAAGAAAGTGCCATCGACGAACTATTTTCCCTGTGACCATAGAGGATTTCGTCTTATCCTGCGCAAGAGGGGTTGCTAAGTCGACTAGACGAGCGTTCGCATTCACTGGGCCTTCGTGATTGAGGAGGCTGCGACTAGCTCCGGGTGCTAGCGGGAGGCCCACTCGATATCGCGGCATGGCCAGCCTTGGAGAGGCAGTAAGTGCCTCCGTGCTTAAACGAAACATTCGCTTAGAGTTTTTCTCATCCGAGCAATCAACGTCGCAAGGGGGAGTCGTGGGCTTGAAAGCATACCTGTGGCTGGCTCGTTGCCCATCCAGTCTAGGGAAGCAGCGGGAGGCAGTCACCAAGTTGGAGATTTATCTGCAGGTTGGTGAGCTGCTCAACTTGACTGAGTGGAGGGTCTGCGAAGATTGCGCATTTGTCTCTTTGATCAGTGCGTTGCTCATCCTGCCAGACGAAAAGGGCAGCAAACAAGCGAAGCAAGGTTGCAGACTCACCTTTGGCCAACGCACTTGTGGTCACGAGCGCAGCAAAGTGACAGGGGCTGTTGTAGGGGGAGGGAGCCTTGCTGCAAGTGGGAGAAGCGCCAGAAAGGCAATAGTTGACAGGTTGGCTTCAACTGACCAAGCTGATTTGCACTCTCGCCGCCATTGCGGGGCCCTCAGGTGCATGAAGGTAACAAGGCTCTCTCCTGCGAGTTAAATCAGTCCCTCTCCTGTATCTCGAGAGTCTGAAACCCCTCCTCTGCCTCTCTTACTCTGTCTAGTCTTGTTCTGAGAGGAAGGCGGCTCGGGATTGCAACCCATAGAACTGCATCAAGACTTTGTGGGGAGTTCACCCACCGAATGAGGGAGCTTTCCCCGAGCCTAGGCGAGGTTATGGAGGCAGGGAATTGTCAGGTATATCTTCTTCTGACTGTATGAACCCACTATACGCCTGTTTGACTCTCCTCTTTTAGTTTAACTGTTGTATGAATATGTTCCCCTATGACTTTTGCCGCCTTTTCATAATTCAATCAGACTAAAAAGGGGTTATTTTGACTGAAAGCAGATTAAGGGATGAACTGGCGGAAGGTGGGAGGAAGGCAGTTTGCATATGTTTGACCGGGTCAATCAAGGAGAAGGCATTGTTTTTAAGTTGAACGGCCGAGGGCTATGTTTATTTGGTTGTTTTCTGAAGGACCAGGCACTGTTTCTAAGTTGAATGACCTGGTTGCTGTGTTTATTTCTAAGAGTTTGCCTGGCTGATCTTTGGGACCAAGCATTGTTTTTAAGTGAATGGCTTAGTCTATCAGTTTTTTGGGGGGTTTCTGACTGAAGTTGGGCTGAAGAATCCAACTTCATGATTTGAATGATTTGAGGATAGGTTAAACATTGTTTCTAAGTTGAATGGTTCAACCTTTTGTTTTATTTCTGAGGGAGGATTTACGGCTTAAGGCTAAGCATAGTTTCTAAGCTGAATGGTTTAGCCTGAAGCCACTTACATAAGTATTAAACTGAGTATAACAAAAAATACCTTATTTATATTTGCATGTGAACTGGCAACAGGACATTGTTTCTAGTTGAATGGTCTAGCGCTAAGTCATATCACTAAGAAGAAGGAAAACCACATAATATAATTCGAAGTAGTTTGGGCAAATTGAGCATTGTTTCTTTTCTTTTTGAGAACAAAGTCAAAAAATTATTAAATTTTGGATATTAAACAGTTGAGGGCGACTAGACATTGTTTCTAAGTTGGGCGACTAAACGTTGTTTCTAAGTTGAATGGTCTAGTCATATGCCCAAAAAAGAGAGAAGTAGTAGTGCAATCTGTTCGTGTATATCCTAAGGCATGCTAGACATTGTTTCTAAGCTGAATGGTCTAGCACCCTGCCATATGTAAGTTGGGAACAAGAGATAAATCATCTGAGGGTCTCACAAACTAATCTATGAGAATTCGACTTGGGGAATGGTGAGAGCACTTACCAATGTGGTTTGGCCTTACATGTGACTGAGTGAGATCACTACTTAGTCTGAGTTTCAGTTTGATAGGTAGTTGCTTTAGTTGCTCGCCACATGCTAGAGCCGTAGGAGTTGGATCAATTCCTACATTTTCTGAGCAAAGTTTTTTTTTACTTAGGTTAATTCTCGCATTTTCAAGGATTTTTTCTTATACTTGGTCTTGTATAAATCTTGGTAAGTCACCGTCTCTATAGGAAGCGCTGCCAAAATTTCAGAACCAAGGAGTTAGTTAGATTTTGACTTTTCAAAGTTCAGCTTGTCTAAATTTTATATGGCTTAGTAAAAATCTGGAAAGTTTACTTTTTTAAAGGAGATGCTGCTCAAATTTTTACTAATTCAGGGAGTTAGACAAAATTGGACTTTGGGAAGTCAAAAGTTATTTCCAGATTTTGAACTTAGCTTCGTATAAATTTTGAAAAACTACTTTCTCTACTGGAAATGCTATTGAAATTTTTACAAATCTAAGGAGTTAGTTAAATTTTGTCTTCGCTAAAACTCAAGTTTTACTTTTGAGTTCTTACCTAACTTTGTACAAATCTGGGAAGTCTACTTTTTTAAAGAAGATGCTGCCCAATTCAGGGAGTTAAACAAAATTTGACTTTCCAAAGTTAGGTATTGTTTCAGTTTTCATATTTAAGCTACTATAAATTATGAAAAGGCACTTTTCCTACGGGCAATGCTGCCGAAACTTTCCTTAGTTTAGTGGAGATAAATTATATTTTGATAGGTGGCGATTCTGACAATCCACCCTGTATAGAGGAGATTATGCCAATGAATTCTTTGGGCACTGACTTAAGGATAAACTTAGACTTAGTTGGCAGATAGTTTTGAACAAGGATGTGTTGTGGAGATTTATTCTCCATACACTGATGATATAGCTTGGGCATTGATCGATTTGATTCAAGATTTGGACTAATTTCGGTTTGATCCCACGAGGATCATCATCTGTTATCACTAATTACAGGCCGGTTTTCGATTCGTCGATTTACGACAACTCCAATCCGTTCTCCTTACCCAACCTAAAAGGCTTTAGCCCTGGTGGCTTTTATTGTTTTATTACGGTTTTCACCCTGACTTTTATTGAATGGCAATTTAACAAAGGTATCGAGTATTTATTTCGGAAGGTTGGATAAAGGATGGGGTTTGCATGGCAAAAGCAAGGGGTAAGTATAGAGAAGAGTTGAAGTTGACCCCATGTAGTGTGTGGACTTTTGGTTGATTCCTTGATGTGATTGCAGGTATGTTTTGTGGTTCGGACTTTGGATTTGACTATTTGTGATTACATATATACATATGGCTGAGAGGAGCATCACTGTGACCGTGAGAAGTGATCGTCCCATTTTAAATAACCTTTATTTATATATCTACATACCTATACTTGAGTGTTCGCGTGGCTTAAAGTGCCCACGCTTAAGGGTTTAATTGGGTCTCACATTGACAGACGAAAGGAGACTCCCCTCTTTTACCGTTTTACTTCTTAAAGTTTCTTGGTCGGACGTTATTCCTGGGTCTGGATTCGAGGGTCTGGATGCGCGGAAGGGATCACCCCCCGTGCAAAGCCTTTTTGCCCTGCCCACCGGGGCACTTAGCCTAAGGGTCGAACGCGTCACGGGGGGCGAACGACTGTTCCTTTAGTCGTGCAATATCATGAACAACTCGAACTTCACGATACTTCGAGACTGACACTTGAGTGTCATAAGCGGKACTCGGATCCACGAGGGACCTCTCAATTATGGGCACTACATAGTACGCCATCATTGCAACTGCTTGTGTATTCATGCATTGCTAGTCAATATGAGAAGGCCCTGCGTCTACGCAGTTTTATATTAAGTCTCGTGCGTGACGCCTACCCGATATCCGTATGGGATGACTACTGAAGGAACTAGGATTGTTGGAGGAGAGTTGGGTACTACAGTGCTGCTGGGAGGAAGAAGGTTGGGAGCTCTCACCTCGGCTATGGTGGAGCTTTACCTATAGGAGGAGGAGGGAGGAGAAAAGGGTTG
Source organism: Chara braunii (assembly GCA_003427395.1). NCBI lineage: Eukaryota > Viridiplantae > Streptophyta > Charophyceae > Charales > Characeae > Chara > Chara braunii. The sequence continues at coordinate 159,208 of BFEA01000121.1, forward strand.
AGGAGGGGAGTGGTGAGGTACCTACCTGACTATGGTGGACACCATGTTCATCACCTTGATGAGGAGGAGAGTGGCAAGGTACCTACCTGACTATGGTGGACACCATCTTCATCACCTTGATAGGCGCTGCATCTGGAAGGCTCTAGTTGGGGTAGTGCCACACCAAGGAAGCTCAGGGCAGCGTTATGCATGGCGGCCTAATGAGCAGCGGTGTTGAGCGCATCGGTCCCGCAAGGGGACCCTCCCCGTCGCGTCACGCAGGATTTGTGGCAGGACTTTTCATCCTTTATCGTGGTGCAAATGGAGTTTTCGTCGCCGCTCCGGTTAAGTGCGCGAGCCATACCTTTCTCGAACCCCTACGACAAGATAGGGCCATGCAAGGTACAACTTACCTCCACCTATGGGAGTTGTCACCTCCCTTCGGTAGGCGTATCCTAGCCGAGCTATTGAACCACGTGTGAAAGTTAATCAGCTGCAATCGCAGAGGTGGCTCAGCCGAGGGCGTTTCTCGTACGCTGTGGCATAGGGGCTATGCGGTCCCACACCTCTATCGGACCCGTACGCAAACCGGCGTATTGGGGGGCCTGAAGTCCCAAATGTGATCCGTCGTCGGACGACTAGGACGCATCCTACTTACCACGCATTACACCACGCCAAAACAAAATAAATCAATTCACTCACACAAAACAAAAACACCCCTAGTCCCTTTAGAATCCGACCCATAACCTTTTCACAAAAAATTGGTTGGGTGTCGCGTGCGAGACTTAGAATAAAACCGCGCGGAGGCAGGCCTTTCTCATATGGACTAAACATGCAAGCGTACGCGAGCAGTCGCAACGATGGAGTATTACGTAGTACCCATAATCGCGCGGCCCTCAGTGATCTCGAGGGTCGCGTTCGACACTCATGTGTCAGCTTACATGCGCTTTGAGGGGTTAATCTCTCGACAGTAGACAACCGCTAACGCTAGTGATAACCACACCCTCTTTTGCACCCTGCAGAGAGTGGGAGATACACAAATTCTGACATGTGGTGGCAAATAGTTCTCGTGGCCTTAGAGGCGAGTTCCATCGACGGCTGCCACAGACTCCAACGTCCAATTACAATAATTCTAAAAAGTAACATCCTTTTCTCCATGGCTACGATCCGGACGTCCGAACTGCCGTCTAGACGGTTTGGATTCAATCCGGACTCCAGACGTTCGGTTTGGAAGGTCCGGATCTGCCAAATTTCGAGGGGGAGGGGAAAAAAAAAAACGGTCCAGGACCCTTCCCCATTGAGGAGCCAAGGCCCCAAAATTGTTTTGGGGGGTTTTCAAGCCCGTTTATGCTTTTTTGGGGGGTCCGGACATGCTCTCTCTTTCTATAGTAATTTATTAGACAACCCCAAGTTTTTAATTATTAATAATTCATTACCTTTTATTAGTTTTCGAAGTCTTTTTTTAAGCTTTTTTATAGTTTTTGACTTTTAACTCAAGTTCGATTAGGAATTCTGACATGACTCTGAGGCAAAAGTGGTTTGCATTGTTATTCTGCATAACATACTACTTTTTTAGATTTTTTTTTTTTTTTTTTTTTTTAATGGTTCGGAAATTTTCGAACCGTTCGAATCCCCCCATGTCCAGAGGCCCGGAAATGTCTGGAATTTCGGACGTCCAAAAACTACCGGACACGGGTCCGGTTCCATGTTCGGAAATGTCCGGGTTTGGGCCCAGGTCCGGCGTAGCGATGCTTTTCTCTCAAGAGCATAATCTATCTAACCCTTACGCACGGCCGCAGTAAACCGCATAAACACTCGATATATATAATATATATACAGGGTAACCGGCGTTCGGGACGGGCCGAGCGCCCGAATGTGCGGGACCCCTTGGGGATGCGTTCAGTCGTTCGGGTCGAGCGCGAACCAAAAAAAAAAAAAAAAAAAAAAAAAANAAAAAAAAAAAAAACTCTCAAAAAAATATATGTTATGAAGAAAAATACAATAAACAACATTTGCATAAGCATTACATCAAAATTCCTTACCAAATTTGAATTAAAAATAATATACAAAAAATAAAACAAAAAAAATAAAAAAAAATGAAAAGAGAACTGAAATTAGTGAGTGAGCGAGCACGTTTTCGACACCGCCATCTTTGGCGATTTTTAAATTTTTGTTGGCACAGCCAAATGCCCTAAAATTACAAACGTATACTTCACATAATACAAAACTCGTTAAAAAAGTTTAAAAAAATAATATATATTTTTAGGCGCCGCAATAAAGTGAAAACAAAAAGAAAAAAGTGAAAAAATAAAATAGTGAGTGGGTAAGCACGTTTTGACACCGCCATCTTTGACGTTTTTATATCTTTTTTTTTGGCTTAGCAAAATGACTTCAAATTTAATAGGCATGTACCTCACATCATAGAGAACTCATAAAAAAACAATCAGAGAAAAAAATTGATTTTTAGGCTTAAAAATAATTTCTAGCGGGGGCCAAACGCCACCGGGTTCAGACCCGGAACGGGATCCTAAACGCTCGTACCTACGGAGGTCGGCCCGGGGACCTCCGTACGTACGCGCTGGTGACCCTGTATATATAATACGCGACGATCACTTCTCACCATCACAGTGAGACTCCCTTCAACCATATATGTGTGATCACAGGCAATCAAATCCAGAGTCCGAACCACAAACATACCTGCAATCACATCAACGATTTAACCAAAAATCCACACACTACACGGGGTCAACGTCAACCACTTTCTGCGCTCACACCCCTCGCTTTAGCCACACAAACTTCAACCTTTGTCCAACCTCTCATAATAAAATACTCAGTATCTTTGTGAAATGACCATTCAATAAAATCCGGGTAAAAACCCAACAAAACAAACCAATTCACAGGGCTGAGCCTTTCGGTTGAATGGCAAGAGTGAATTGGAGTTGAGTTGTAAACCGACGAATCGACAACCCACCTGTTATCGTGGATCAAGCTGAAACTAGTCCAATCCTGAATCGGAGCAATCAAGAGAACATGTAGCACAAGACAGGTCAATCCCCAAGCTAAGCTTATAAGTGCATGGAGAATGATCTCCATGTCAAGCCTTACTCAAGTGTTCTTATAACTAAGTTTTAATATACCTCTAAGCAAGTGCCCAAGGAAAGTAAGATATTTGGTACCATCTCCCTTACAAAGGGTGGATTACCAAAAATCCTTCGTATTAGAATATAATCCAACTCCTCTAAACTAAGAAAATTTCGGCAGCGCTTCCTGTAGGAAAAATATTTTTTTAGTACTTATATTCGCTGAAATATAAACACTGAAATAATCCTTAACTTTAGAAAGTCAAATTTTGTCCAACTCTCTGAATTAGCAAAACCTTGGGCAGCATCTCCTTCAGAGAAGTAGACTTCTCATATTTATACTAAGTTAGATGAAAACTTGAAATGAAACTTCGAGTTCCTACCAAGACAAAATTATAACTTCGTAGATTTGCAGAAATTTTGGCAGCGCTTCTTGTAGAGAAAGTAACTTTCCAAAATTTATACAAAGCTAAGTACAAATCTGAAAATGATTCAGACTTCCCAAAGTCAAATTTTCTGTAACTCCTGAATTAGCAAAAATTCAGGCATCGATTCCCCTGAAAAGAAGGCTTTCCAAATTTCTACTAAGCAGATAAAATGCCAGATATAAAACTTAGGCTTTGAAAAGCCAGAATTTCACCAACTCCCTAGTTTCGTAGAAATTTCGGTAGCCCTTCCCGTAGAGAAAGTAGCTTTTTAAAATTTATACAAAGTTAATTACAACAAATGATCCGAAAAAATGCGACAGTTGACCTAAGTAAAAAAAAGTTAGCTCGGTTACAAGAAATGATATCAGAAAATGCGAGAATTGACCTAAGTAAAAAGAAGTTAGCTAAAAAAATGCAGGAATTGATCTAACTCCTATAGATCTAGCACGTGGTGAGCATCTAAAGCAACAACCTATCAAACTAAAACTCATACTAAGTAAATCTCTTTCTCAGCCACATGCAAGTCCAAACCACAATGGTAAGTATTCTCACATGCCCCAAGATTAAACCTTGTTAACAATAGTTCATAGTCTTTCAATGATTTATCCCTTATACCCATCTTACATACGGCTTAAAGCTAGACCATTCAACTTAAAAACAATGTCTAGCTCAACCATTGAATATCCACAAACACAGGTCATTCAACTTAGAACCAATGCCTAGTCGCCCTAAACTGTTTAAAATATCCAGATTATATATATTTTTCTGCACTTGGTTTTTAAAGGTAGCATAGGACTGAACCATTCAACTTAGAAATAATGTTCAACTTGCCCCATTTGCAATCAGACTCGCTATCTTCACACTTCACGCGCATGTAAACAGGTTGCGCAGCAAACTCGCGACAAGCGCCCCCTCAGAACTCGGAGATATGGTCGCCAAGAACGCAGTTCAGATACAAGCTCACTTCGAACAGCTATGGCGCAACAACGCTTATACAACTCTCTGTTCGTCGCCAACCCAACTCTGTTGTTCACACACACACACCGGATCACCCTGGATATCCCACACGCATCACATTGTACACACACGCACACACATACACGCTACACCTCCCATCAGCTATGGCGGCTATGACCGCTGCTATCCCTATCACTATGCCCACTTTGTCTCTGGGCTCACTGCAGACCACCTCGCACAAGTCGCTATAGCAGAGCTTCCACATGGCTTACGCAGGAAGGAAGGAATGGCTGGGCCCTGCCTTTTGATTTATACTTTTGTAGCTCGTTGGTCTGCCCCTTTCCCATGCCCGTGGTGCACATAGTCCTATACGGTCCTTGCTTGACTGGACTAGGACTGACTGGGACTGGGTATCGCTGACTCAGCACGGGTAGACTCCACCACTTGCCCACTTGCCGTGGTCTACTGTGGGCAATACTTCGAAAGGCCACTTCCGGACCTTCCGGAAGACTGCGGGCTTGGCCTTCCGACACTGTAGCAGCTACGACCTTGACCCTTCAGGACTGTAGCAACTACGACCTTGACCCTTCGGAGGAGTTACAACTATGACTTCTAGAACTTGGTAAGACTCCTATCCGACAGGTTTACAGATCGAACCCCTATACCGTACAGACCTATGACAACCTACCACTGTGGGGAAAAACACAGGTCGTGGGTTCAACTCTCGGAGTGGACACAAATACTGTACACAGGTAAAGGTGATGGTCTAGGGATCGAGCCCTGAGACTTGCATCCGCTACTGCGAACAGGTGAATATCGTTTCACATCTTACCATCAATTCATATTCTTAATTAATACTCTCTTTAGTTGTGATAAGCCATAGTCATACCATTCAACTTAGAAACTATGTACGACTAACCTGTTCGTAAATAAGAAAGTAATAAAATATAGACAAAATTTATCATTTGGTTTCAGCATGTGCGTGGCTCCAGACCAAACCATTTAACTTAGTAACAATGTTTGGTCCTTCGCTTGATTCCTTGAGAATAAACAAGAAGTTCAAGCCATCCAATCTTAGGGAACATTGCTCAAGCTCTGTCTTTCAGAAAGAATAAAAAAAACATAAGGAGACTGGGCCATTCACTTAGAAACAATGCCCGGTCCCACTCAGAAAATCTCGAAATAAATCAACGTGACCAAGCCATTCAACTTAGAAACTATGCTTGGTCCCTGAAAAAGAAAGCATAGGCAGCCCTCCCAAGTCAGAGCAACCAAACCATCCAACTTAGGAACAATTGTCTGATCCTCCAGACTGTCAAAAATAAACATAGCACTTGACCATTCAACTTAGAAACTATGCCCAACCTTTGGTTGACCCAAACAATCTCAAGCAAAACCACCTTCGTCGCGTCTTCCCCCAATTCACAACCCTTTCACAATCTGAATTCAAATAACCAACAAGATTCAAACTGAGATTACACAAGCATTCCTTTATTTAACTCAGCTTGAAGTTATGAAAGTCAAACATTAACTCAATATGGGATGCATGTATTATACTCAGTCAAACCATAATGTACAGGTAAAGGTTTTAACAAGGTTTATAAAAGGGAACGACGGTTACCACTCACTTCCCTGCCTCCATAACCTGGTCTAGGTTCCGGTAGAGCTCCCGCAATCGGTGGGGCAACCTCCCACAGAGGCCTTGGCACGGATTACGGGTTGCAATCCCACCTGCCGCCTTCCTCTCAGAACCAACAGACTAGACTTAGAGTAAGAAGGGCAGAAGGAGAAACATTAAGTTTCTCAAATCCAAGAATGGTGTACTCAGAGTCGCGTGAGAGGGCATTGGTTCCTTGATGAGACTGAGGGCCCCATAATGGGGAAAAAAAGGGGCAGCAACTCGCTCAACTGAAGTCAAATCGCCACCTGTTGACTTTCTGACCACCCTCCCAATCGCAGCAAGGACCCCCTTGAAAAGCCTGATCACACTCTCATCCTCTGTACTCAACCTTTGATCAAAACACAGCGACGTGGTCACCGAAAGACCTTGCTCAAATAAATAATTTCCTCGTGCTTTATTCGAAGTGCCAACAAAAACAGCATAAGCTTTGGTAGAGTATGGCACGCGCAACAAATATACGCAACAACAAGTCACAGTCACCGCTTTGGCACTCAACCGCAACGTCTTTGTCTCTGCTATCAGCCCCCCCTGAAATCGTAACATCTCACCCTCTTACCAAACCGTAGCTACTCGGCCCGCCAAGGCAGCGTCAGAGTAGAACACTCCCTCGTTTTCTATCCGAAAGCAGAAGAACCTCGACCATCCTTAACATGATGCCCGCCCACATGTAACCATGCATGACGGAAATCAGTATACGACAAATTCGAGCAGAACAACGACCTGCGTTGCAAAAACAACGTGTAGCAGAGATCAACTATACCCCGCACCGCGAATGATGACAACAGTGCCCCTGCAGGAAACATAGCTAGGGAGCATGCAACGAAGCGTTATTCTGGAGCAGCAATAAGCTGGTTAAAGTCTCAATGGGAACACAAACACCGAGTCGGGGCAAATCGACAAAATAAGCCCGTAATGGCATGCCTCAAACCACAGACTGTGGTATACGGAAAAACACCGACTGTGACTTTCAAACACAGGAGAAACGTAGGTTAACTCTCAATTTCGATAGTAGCGCTTCTTGCTTCTGGCAGTGATGCGCACACCCATTTCTTCTTATTCTCAACGGACTGTAGTTGACGGTTGGTGCCCCTACAAAAAGTTCAGTTCAAAACGTTATTTACAGCAACTTACGTTACCAAAAGTTTCTTCCACCGGCACTCAAAGCCTAGACTACGTTTCCATAGCTATACTAGCTTATCACTATGATTAGTTCTTGATATCAACTCACGATGTTGAAACGACGACGCTTTGCCCATAGTCGCTCAAGCAAGGTATGTATCTTCCCTCTCTCTCGTTAACTATCCCCTCCCTCACCAACGTATCTGGCCAACTTCATCTGCAAGATGAGAATAAACTCTCCCTCACCAACGTATGCAGGCAGGCACACTGTTCCCCTTTTTGATAGCAAGTCTCGTTGCAGACACAGGGAAAAAGGAGTCTGAAGCTTGCGTTGAAAAAGGGGAAGGTTCACGCACACGCGCCTGAATCTCCCTCCAAGACACGAAAATATACATTGCTTCCTGGTCATGTGCGTTGAGGGATGGGGCGTGACCATAGAACGCGGATATATGCAGGGCTGCAACGAACTGACGACAGGTTCAGACTGCGAGGACGACGACCACAGTGTTCAACATCACTATCCACACGTCCTCGTTTGGCGAGTTAGACCAAGATTACGACGAGCTCATCCATTGCTTGCCAAATGCGCAACTCAGGGTGAATCTTCCCCTAAAACACGGCTTGGTACACTGCAACAGTTCGACCTCGATCTCTCCGACGAGCACTTCGATCAGGACGCGCATCAGCAAACAACGAGGGGCGGCAGTGTCCTTGCTGGACTCCGACCATGACGACGAGCAGCAGATCGTTGCACAGCGGAATCCTCGCTTGTGAACTACAGATAGGCAGGAGACACTATGATGGCCAGCAGCGCAACCGGGATCATCAGAATCACGAACACGAGCTGCAAATGAAAATGTATCTTCACTCAGGACACGGGACAAAGAGATATTGAGAGGTTGCTCCCAACGATTTGGTCCGCATGATCAAAATAAATCTTCAGCCTAAACGTGGGCGGATACGGTGCAACTCCCCTCTTTTCTTTGTGTAGGCGCAACTTTATCTCCGTACTGCACAAGAACTAACCTCTAAAACTCGATGCTAGCCCTACCATCGAATTCGCCCAGCTCCAAAACTTTAGCGTAGAGCCTCCATTGGTTGAAATCGGTCAAGGAACGACCGCTCCGACAGTCTTCTCTCTCCTCCTCCATAGCTCCTACGCACACCCTTCTGCACTACTCTTCTTTCATTAACTTCCATCTTCTTCTGACCGCAAATTCGGGCTCGCCCGCCATTGAAACCCCTATGGAAGGCGGCAAGGTGGAGAGTGACTGGGCTCCAAATCAACGGTATGGGATATGCCACGATCCGGAGGTAAAGACGTCCTTGAACTCGTCGAGGATGGAGGTGCGGGCGAGGTCGGAGGGGGGCGCTTGGTCGGGTTTGTCCGTTGGGAGCAAGTCGTCCGGACGCTCACGATCAAGGACAAGGCAATAGTAGGTGGAGTCAAGGTATGTACGAGCCATGTGAAGGAATTGGTGCACGGTGACGAAGCTTGGGGAGGGGGGATAGGGAAGATAGGGAATGTCGATGGTTGTGTCAGGCGGGTTGGTAAGGCGGATGAAGTTGGGGTGGAACGAGTATGGCATGTAGCGGTCCGGCCACGGTGTTCCCAAACCAATGTCGCACATTAAGTGCATGACATCAAATGAGACCTGACTGCAGAGGGTTCCGACAGTCATGGTGGTCTCAGGAACCGTGTGGTCTACTGCGACGGCGGTGTCTTTATCCCCTAAACGAATCGTAATCGGCGAGTCGTAAGCGGTAGAGGTAAGATCGGCTTTCCAGACACACGTGTCGGTGATGAAGTTACCGGTGCCGGTAGAGGTAAGATCGGCTTTCCGGACACACGCATCGGTGATGAAGTTACCGGTGGCTCCAATGTCGAGGAGGGCCCGAAACTTAGTTGTAAACGCACCAAGGGTGGCGGCGATGAATTTGAGTTGAAAGCGTGATGAGTTGGCGGTGGAGATAATGGTGTTGAGGCGGCGTTGTTCATTGCCTAATCGGACAAGCGGATCGAATCGGGCTTGTTCCTCAACAACATCAGAGAAGGTGACAGAGGATGGATTCGGAACGAGGGTTGCGGAACATGTGGTGGTTAGGGGGGCGTCAAGCGATGAGGGTTGTGACGCCTGGGGGTCGTCCGGTGGGATGTACGGCGCCTGAGAGGCGGGAGGCAGACGTATTGTCGATGCCAAATGGGTCACTGGTGTGGTGGAGATCGTCACCGATGGTATGGCCGATAGACTAGTCGTCGATGTCGGGGCAGGTGCGTGGTGACCATGGGGAGAAAGTTCAAGTGGAGGAGGGCCCGGGAGTGGCGGATGCGGAAGTAGCGGGTTGGGGTGTCGCGGGCTGGCGTGTGAATTGTCTAGCAAATGGGGTAGTTGGTTTGCTGGTGGCCTATTTGTCGACACTGGAAGCATCCACCTTTTGCCTGAAGGTGGGCTCTTTCCTCGGGTGTGAGTTTCTTGAGGCGGCCTGGGAGGGTGGTTGGGGGAGGGCGGCTAGAGCATTCTCTCTTTTCCATTCGCATGAGTTGAATGGCGGAGAGTTCGTCAGAGGAGAGTGATGTGGTGTCTAGGGAATCGGAGAGAATGTCGGGGTCGGGGCTAGAGAATTCGTCCGAGGAGGTAGAGAGAGAGGTTTCATTGGTGATGTTATGAAAGAATCGTGGGGGGGTGGGGCGGATGTGAGTGTGTCCTTGTACGGGGTGAGGAATTTCTCTAGGTGAATGGCGCGGTTGAGGAGATCGGAGAGAGACATCGGGGGGTCGTGGACGAGGGAGGCGGCTAGGTCCTTGCGGCATTCCCGTTTGAAGTGGGAGATGAATGCGGCATGGCTGATGTAGTCAAGGGGGATGTGTTGCCGCAACGCACGGACGTATTGGACAAAGCGGTCGGTCGGGCCGTTCTATCGACCGTTGTTCGTGGTCGGAATGTGCATGTGATGAGATTGGCCCACTGAAGGAAGGAGTGGGGTTCCTCGTTTGCGTGTTGGCGGTTAGCTCGTGGTGTACCACCAAAGAGAGGCGCCTTCCTGTAACCTGGTGCTGGCGATAGGGAGCCAGTGTGTGACAAGGAGGGAGAAGGCACCATATAGTTTGCTGAGAAAGACGAAGACGTCCTCGTGGGGAAGGCCGGTGAAGGGGGGGATTTCCATTGACCGGAAGGATGGGGGAATGTTACCCGTTAAGGGTGTTGTGGTGGCGAGGGTGTTGAAATCAAGTTTGGGTGAGGACGATGGTACCCGGGTGAAGTCGGTAGTGGGATTGGTTGGGAGGAGTGTGGACAGAGGAGGTATTGGGATAACGGGGAGCAGGGCTTGTGTGGGGTGGAAGTGATAGTGGATGAAGTCATGAGGGGTTTTGACTGGGAGGGAATGGTTGATGATTGCATGACGGCGGGGGTTGTCGTCTTGGTGACCAAGGTGGAGGCAGTGGTGGATGAAGGCGGAGGTGTGGATAGCGTGCTAGTGGAGAGGACGGTGGGTGTGGGGGACGAGGTGATTGGTGTAGATTTGGAGGCGGAGGATGGGGGAAGGGTGGTGGCACCCGAGGTGGGGGGGGGGATGTGGTGGTGACGACCTGGATGGCAGGGCTGTGACTTTCAATGGTGGTCACCCGAGCAGAGATGGTGGAAACAAATGTTTTGATGTCGTCCATGAATGATTAGAGGGATGTCATCATGCGGAAAAGTGTCGCGAGGTCGATGGCGGCATTGAGTGCTAGTGTTTGCTCGCCTGCGAGGTTGCGGGCAATGCTGTCGACGGAGTCGGTGCGGATGTCGGACAATGCTGCATGATTGGGCCATGCTGGGGGAGGAAGCGGTGGGGTGGTAGAGGCGGCTGAGGAGTTAGCAGCAGATGAGGTGGAGGCGGTGGCAGCAACGGCGGCGTCGGCGGCTGCTCGTTGAGAGTTCTTGGTTGAGCGTGGCATGCCCGGGGGGGGCGGGAGGTTCCTATTTACAAGAGTAGAACGTCATCAAGTGATTTATCAAAGAAGATAATTTCCAAAAAATAAAATTTGCAAAACAAGAATTAAAATACATTAATTTTGATTCGAATTAATTAAAGTGCAATGAACCCGGTCTGTTAGGTACTCAAAAGTCGTCAATCAACAGTAGTTTCAATATTTGTCTGAATGTCTCCAGATCGTGAAGTGATACCTCGAGCAGTATCTCATTATCCAAAAGAGATGAGTGTGGAGGGAGAATAGACAAAGGAGAGGAAGAGAGAATGCACAAAATCCTTCAGATCCCTCTCCTTCTCCGGGCTTCTTTCCACACTACATCATCAATGATAATAAGAATAATCTTGGTCACATACAATAGTGCCATGTGGCACTTTATCTCATGAAGACTTTGAAGACACAACAGATTTCCAGTGACGACGACAGCCACAGGTGAGTACCCGATTCTCTACATCCACAGATCCCGATCTTCCTCTTCCTCGCAACCAGTCACCTCATGTAGACAGCGTGGACAATGCCACGTCAGCAACCAAGACGGGTGGCATACGCCACATCAACAATGTAGACCAATAGCAGCGCCACATATATCAGGAGCAGCGCCACATATACCGGAGGCAGCGCCACGTAGACCAGAGGCAACGCCACATATACTAGAGGCAGCGCCACGTCAGCATGCCACGCAGACAAGAGGCAGCGCCACATATACCGCAGGCAGCGCCACATATACCAGAGGCAGCGCCACGTCAGCATGCCACGTAGACCAGAGGCAGCGTCAAATATACCAGAGGCAGCGCCACATCAGCATGCCACATTGGCCAGAGGCACCAGTGCCACGTCAGCATGCCACATAGACCAGAGGCAGCGCCACATATATCAGAGGCAGCGCCACATCAGCATGCCACGTTGACCAGGGTACCTGCGCACAAACAAATGTGTGTGCTTGACCTGCGGCTTGGGCTAGGTGCCTGTGGACTATGACTGTTGGGTGGACCGACAGTTGACCAAAGTCAACTGTCACACGCCCAGATCCTGAATTTGTGAAGACCTTTTCTGCCCTTATTTGGTCTGGGTTGAGGGCGGCCAAGTAGGCCTTCTGGTGGCCCTCGGCTCCACGAGACGTATGGCATGGGTTATTGCATTCCTGCCGTCCCAGTTTTCGAGTTCCATCGCAGAAAATACATAATTTCTCAGTTAACCCACGTTCATATGCTGCAACAATGTCAGGAGCAGTAGGTAGAAGTTCTTCACTATTAAACCATCTAGATTCTGATAGGGGTTGGGATTTGAATGTTACCTTGTACTGCTTCTGAGGTCGTCCTCTGCCACTTGTAGAGAAATAGCCATGTTCCAATATTTTCTCAACTTCGGAACCTCCGTTCATAGAAGGTGGAATCATAGATGGCCTATTTGGAAAGTTGTCACTTTCTTCATAAGGTAGCAGCTTAGACGCATGGAAGACAGGGTATGTCTTGAGATGAGAAGGTATATCTATACGGTAAGAAGGTCCATCTTTTCCTCCAATTACTTTGAGAACTTCCCTGGGTTCATAATAGACAGGTAGCAGTTTCTGAGACACATTTTCTTCTAAGGAAAACTCTTTAGACCTTTCCCTGACAAAGTCCCCTTCCTGAAATTGTGAAGGACGACAATGTTTATTAGCTTGTTCAATCATTTGCAGTTGGGCTTTATGTATGTTGTCCTTCACTTTCCTGATGTCTTTTTCATACAAAACTGCGAATTCTCGCGTTCCTGGGGGTAGCGTCTAAATCTGGTCCCTTGTTAACGCATCAATGAGACGCTTAGGCTTTCAACCTTTATGTAGTGCATTAGGCGTTCTACCTGTAACAATATGTATGCTATTATTATATGCACGAGCAGTTTTCGGCAAGTTCTCATCCCAATCAATCTGGTCAGGACGGACATACATTCGCAAAAGTTGTTTGCAAAGACGATTCATTTGCTCAGTTTGGCCATTCGTTTCAGGATGTCTGCCTAACGATATGGTCAACCTGGTTCCATAGACTTCCATCAACTTTTTCCATTGCAGACTGGTGAACCAAATATCTCTGTCAGATACGATGGTTTTAGGAAATCCATACTCAGAGACCCATCGCATTTGAAACTTTTGGATGACTAGTTCGGTTTTTGCTTCCGCAGGTAAAGGAATGAACATAGCATACTTAGAGAATCTATCGACGATGGTCATTACCTGACTGTTGCCGTTTCGACTCTTAGTGAGGTTTATGAAGTCAATAGAGATGGACTCGCCTAACTCACTTGGAATAGGCAACGGTTTCAGTAGTCCTATCGGATTTTCATGTAAGGGCTAGTTTCTCTGACAGACAAGACAAGTCCACATATACGTTAGTACATCTTCCTTCATTCCTTTCCACTCAAAATGTTCTCGCACATCGACACACGTCTTCTTGAAACCAAAGTGACCTTCCGCATCATGGCATTTCCCAATAATCAAACTCTTAATTGGTTCTAGGTGAGGAATACACAATCGTTCTTCGGTTTTGTCCAACAAGAAGAGTCAACCATCAGTCCATCGAAATTTTGGAAATAACTCGGGGTTCTTTCATAGAGTTCCAATGATAGGACTCCAAATCGGGTTACTTCCATAACCCTGGCGGATCTGTTCTTTCAGTTCACTTCCAATATCGAGATAAGAGACAATAGTTCCAAAAAAATCTGCACGCCTGGACAAAGCGTTCGCAACCACGTTAGACTTACCTCTGATGGTTTTCACCTCATAGTCAAATGTATCAAGGAAAGCGGACCACCTTACTAACTTGTCGGAGACTCTAGGCTGAGTCTTGATCCACTTCAACGTAGAGTGGTCAGAATAGACAGTAAAATGCCTCCCCAACATGTAGTGCTTCCAGGTTTCTAGTGCAACTACTAAGGCATACAGTTCCCTTTCATATGTAGAGTTGGCTACCTTTTCGGACGGAAGTCTTCTTGACATAAACTCAACACGCCTGTATCCCTTACCGTCATCCTGTTGTAGCACAACCCCAATCCCATACTGACTAGTTGTGACAATAAAAGGAAGAGAAGGGTTAGCAATCTTTAGGACAGGGTAGTGAGTTAGAGTATATTTTAACTTTTTAAAAGATGACTCACAGTCTTTGTCCCACAACCAAAGTTTTTCCTTGTTCAGTAGTCTTCTCATAGGAGCAACCATCAAGGATAAATTTCTAACGAAGTTCTTATAATAACTAGCGAGTCCTAGAAAAAACCTAAGTTCAGTGACAGTGTTAGGTTGAGGCCAATTTCTGATTGCTGTTATTTTCTTCTCTTCAGGCCTTAGTCCTTCTTCATTCACTATGTGCCCTAGGTATAATACTTCAGGCTTAGCGAATTTAGACTTCTTCGGATTTAATTTGAAGTTGCCTTCGCGCAACTTCTGAAGAACCATCCGTAGGTGTTTCTCGTGATCCTCTTGTGTCTTACTATACACTAGGATATCATTGAGATAGACAATTACGAATTGGTCCAACCACTGATGGAACAATTTATTCATGGACCTTTGAAAGGTTGCAGGGGCGTTAGTCAATCCGAAAGGCATTACCACAAACTCGTAGTGACCATACCTTGTTTGGAAAGTCGTCTTGTGTTGATCTTCAGGAGCCACCTTGATCTGGTGGTACCTTGACTTGAGATCAATCTTGCTAAAATAAATGCAGCCCACAAGTCATCAATGCGCGGAAGTGGTTACGCGTTTTTCACAGTGACAGAATTCAACCCACGATAGTCAATGCACAGTCAAAGTTCACCTTCCTTTTGGGGCACAAATAGGACAGGTGTACCATAAGGAGATGAGTTGGGTTGAATACATCCCTTGTCAGGAAGTTTCTGCGGTTGTTTTCGTAATTCCTCAAGTTCCCAGGGAGACATACGGTAAATGGGACCCTTGGGAATCTTACTTCCGGGAATGATCTCGATTGTGTGCTTGATAGCACGCTCAGTGATTCCCGTCGGTTCAGACTGCAAGTCCTTGTATTCATCAAGAAGTTTTTCAATAGAAGGTGGATAGGATGAAGAACACTCACCTACTTGTTTGACAAGCACCATCATCACCTCCTGATCCAACTTCTTTTTTACTATCATCGAGCGAAAAGTTGGGTAACTCATACAACAGAAAGACAGAGTAGAGTCAGAGCCAGACTTATGATATAACTTTATCGCACGTAGTTCGGACTTCTTGTCCTGGAGTTTGACAATTTTATCTTTGAACTTAACTTCTGGGTCGGCTTCCCCATGCCAATCCATACCCAGAATTAAGTCAAAGGCTAAATTCTTCTCTTTAAGAAAGGATACCTCGTGTCAAATCTTCTTACCTTCCTTGGTCCTGAAGTAACACTTAACACAATCGACGTATTGAGAGACAATGATTGTGCTCTTGTCAGCCACTGTAAACGTGATTGGTCTAGTTAAATCCTTTACCTTCATTCTCAGATGCAACTTTCGAATTGCCTTCTCTGAGATATAAGACCGCGTTGATCCCGGATCTAACAAGGCACCTACTCGCGTGTGCGCAATCTCAACATCCGCGATCATTAACTCACCCTTGGACTTTGTTTTCTTCGCCCACAAACTCCTTAGTGCTATTAGTCCATTGTCGAGCTCGTCAAGGGAATTGTCCAGTGACACAGAACAAAGGACTGTGTCAGCGTGGTCTGGACGACGGGCGGAAGAAGAGCCATCCTCTGCCTTAAGAGTCAAAGGGATAGAAGGGGTTACAAACACCTTTCCTTTATCTTTGTCTAATCCCTTCGACTCAGTAGGAGCAGATGGTACTCCTACCGGCTGCTCGCTTTTGGATTTCGAATAAGCGGGCACCAGGCTATCACGTGTCCCACGACACCACACTTTAGGCACTGACGATTCTCCATTTTGGACTGCCATTCCTCTCGAGTCATATTCATCTTTTCCCAAGCCCTTCTGAATGCAATACCGGGGTGCTCGAGAAACGAGCGTGGCCTCTTCTTCTTTTTCCACTGGTTCTGGCCTCACTTGCTGGCCATGACAGCAGGGACGTTACCCTTCCCGGACTCGCTGCTTCCATTACCTCCTCCTCCCTCAAACTCGTCGAGGGGTAATTTCTCTACAATCTCGTCATCAAATAGCACAAGCATGTTGTCCTGGCGCTTTTGCCGCCGAAGGACCCGTTTGCCATATCCTCCTACCGGTCCCGACATAACTACCGAAGCGTAAGACTCTTTTGCCTGCGCGGTCATCTGCTCTCGTTGGAGAGCGAGATCGCGAAATTGCTGATAGTTATACTTTCCTAACTTTGATTCCGCCACGAGTTGTCCACGGATAGGCTAAGGCAAATCACGTGAATAGATATAAAGGACCTGGTTATCCTGAAGATTCAGTCCAGGTATCTGCAACAGACGACACATTTCCTCACGAGACAAGGCATCAACAAAAGTCCAACGCTTTTCACCTATGGTGGTGAGTTCATCGAAAGCCTTAGTGGTTGTCGTCTTGTCAAGGAATCTCTCCATGATTTTTGGGAGAAACTGCCTCAACAACAGGGTCTTAGACCACTCACCTATGTCCTCAAAGCCAACGGCATTGGCTTCGGGCAACACCCATTCCTTGGCCACTCCTCCCAGACAAGACGTGGGGAAAGCAACCTGACTTTCAGGCTCGACGGGTGCATTGCCACAATAAGTCTGTATTTCGGCGATCCACAACAACAAATTTTCTTCCTTTTTGTTGCTGTAGGTAAACGACAATTTCGTTTTAATCTTTTCTTTCTTTTTCGGCTTTTCCGCTTCCTTAACCGGTTCTTCTTTCTTAGCCGGTTCTTCTTTCTTGTTGGCCGGTTCTTCTTTCTTCTTGACCGATTCTTCATTCTTTCCTGCCGGTTCCGCGGACTCCTACTTCGAGGGTCCGGGTTTGTCCTCCTTCCGCATTGCATCATTCAAAAGTTTCTCTTGGGATATTTTTTTTCTACCTCCCCCTTCTTCTCCTCCTCAAAACTCACCTTGTCCTTACCTTTCATCATTCTCATCAATGAGACAGTATTGGAGTCTATTTTCTTTTCAAGATGAACAAGATAAGCCATAATAGATTGCAACACAGACGACATGTCAGTCTCAACTTCCTCGAAGTGAAACCGCTCCTTCATTTCCTCCAACATCTTTTCTTGTTGTTCTCTCTCTTCAATTTTTCTTCTCTCTTCCCTCAAGGTATTCTCTAATTGTTTGACATTTTCCTCCATTAGTTCCACAGACAGTTGTGGTTCCACTTGCTTTCCTTCTTTCTTGTCTTCTTCTTTTCCTTTTCGGTCTATTCTTTCCCGTTCCTCGGCGACAAATCGATCAAGAGCATTACGCCCTTGTCTAATGAGTTCCTCGACTCGCTGCCCGGTTTTCAACATCTGAACACTAGTTTCCGCGGCCTCAAGTTCACCCTCTGTTGCTGGCAGGTTGAACTGTCCGTGAATGTATTGTTCAGCTGCTGGTCCGACACCGTGCATCTCACCAAGGAGCTGGCGAAGGAGGCCGACCAAAGTCTGCATCCTTGCATCAATCTGTCCACTGTCCATGCGTCTTGAGGTCCCCTACTTCTTCATCAGCGTAGACTATGAGAGGGATAGGAAAGAAGAGAAGTGGAATAAATCGCGTCAAGATGGAGGCACGCAGGCATTTCCAAAGAGAGTTCATTTTGCGTGCGTGTATTTACTGCACAATAAATATAGAAACAAATTTCCAAGTCTTTCCTGAGTTCTAACTTTGCTGTCTATTATTTGTGATGACACTCTACAACCACAGGTACCGCAGCCACGGCCAGTGTGATTGTTACATGCCCAGTTGGGCGATGTACATATAAACCGAGGATCCGCAATGTGATAAAAAGGACTGAATGGACAATGCTGTGCAAGTGGAATCTCAACAAGCAATGTGCATTCCGATACATATAAAATGGTGCTTTATATCGCAGGGAAGACTTTAGATACAAGTCCTGACCTGACCGAGACTGACCTCTTTCACGTAGTACAAGGTAGCGAAACAGAATGCTAGAATACTAAGGACTAGGGTCAGTCCTATATAGTGCTGGCCTGTCCAGGAGGCTACTCTTGCCAATGCCTCAACGTGCCAGACCCTGGGGTTGAAGCTCAAACAAAGGTTGTCTTGAAAATAGGCCAAAAATAGCTTGAGCTAAAATCCTGGTCTGGTGCCCGAGTTTCAGGGCAGGTCGGTCTTATGAGGGCCCGAAAATGGCCCTCGTTTTAGGCTGAAAACACTCAGGGCCGGAAAGGCCCTGATTTAGCCTGAAACAACACAGGGCCTGTAGGCCCTTGTTTTCAGGCTTTCAGGCTGAAACGACACAGGGCTTGTAGGCCCTTGTTTTCAGGCTTTCAAGCTGAAACGACACAGGGCCTGTAGGCCCTTGTTTTCAGGCTTTTGGCCTGAAAACGTCACGGGCCTGGAAATGGCACGTGCAGCCTGTTGCAGGCACAGCATGTAACACCCCCCACTCCTTATGAAGTCAAGCCGGGTCGAGGGCGAAGCTGGCGATCTGAAGGTGGAACCTGGACGCGGGTGCGACGTGGAGCCGAAGATACCGGCTTGCCTTGCATTTTGCGTTCGTAGCGTGCGAGAACGTCCGGAGCTGTTGCTTGGAGTTCCGCACGGGTCAGCCAACGGTCAACTTTGTGAGTGCAGTACGCAAAATGTACCAAGTACTCGGTTGGCCTGTTGCCGTAGTGTTGCTGGGAGATGATGTCGCCGACCTCCTGAAAACCGTCCATAGAGGGTGGGTCTTGCGAACGTCGCCCGGGAAAATCGTCATGCTCCGCTGGCGTGTAAAGAGCCAACTTGGAGCAATGAAAGACTGGGTAGACGGGCAAGTGGGCGGGCACCTGAATAGTGAAGGAAGGTCCTTCGGGTGCATCCCCAGCGGGTGCCACGATCGGCCAGGGCCCCATCCGTTTCGGGAGGAGCTTGCGAGAAATATCTTGTTCAAGGCTGAATTCCGCGGCGGAAACCCAAACGAGATCACCGGTGCGGAATGGGCAAGGAAGACGCTGACGATTGGCCTATTGGCTCATGCGTTGTTGTGTCTTGGCCATCTGGTCGCGTGCCTTGACAAGTAGCTCTCGCATCCGACGCAAGAAAAGAAGATGGTCGTCGCTCTCGGCCGTTCCTGAATGATTGTGACCAACGGCGAAGTGACCGGCGAGCCGTGCTCGAACTCGAAGGGCGACATCACGATAGTCGGGTGGATGGACAAGTTGTAGGCCAACTCGACATCTGGCAGTTGCTCAACCCAATCCTTCTAGTCGAGGCGGATTAGAGTGCGAAGGAGAACCTGTGCGGTTTGATGCGCCCTCTCCGTTTGGCCATCGATTTGGGGGTGGCGAGCCAAACTTGGCTTGAGAGATGTGCCCCATCGTTTGATGAGCGCCAACCAAAAATTCGGATATGAACCGAGTGTTGAGGTTGCAGACGATCTCTTTGGGGTAACCCTTAGTTCGAATCCAACCGGCGTAAAGAACCTCGGCCAACTCCGGTGCCTTGGCATGATAGCGAACTTGGTGAGTCGGTCGACCACCGTGAGAATCTCATCGATGCCGGTCTTGTGCTTGGGGAATGGGCCGGTAATGTACATGGCAATCGCTTCCCTTCGCCGCAAGGGGACCGATAATGGTCCCAACTCGCCGTATGGACGATGGTTGCAGGATTTGCAGCGTCGGCAAACCTCGCATGACTGGCAATAGCGTGTGACGCCGCCAAGAAGGCCGGGCCACCAAAATCGCTCGTGGAGTCGGCCAATTATGCGATTGACTACAAAGTTTCCGGTGGCGGGAGCATCGTGGAACTCACCAAGAAGCCGTGTACGCAAGTGAGGGTCACTCAGTACGCAAAGAAGGTCCTTCCCCCGTGTGTGGACARGCAAGTACCCCTCTTGGATCCGGTAGTGAGAAGGCGCGGGATTAGGAGAGGAGCAATTCGCGTACTGGTCGGAAAACTCGGGGTCGACTTGGTAGCTGCGGATGAAGCTGTCCCGCAGGTCGTTGTCGATCTCGAAGGTTGAATAGACCACAATACCATGATCCGGACACCGTGAAAGAGCACTTGCAAAACGGTTCAACTTCCCCGGAATGTGATCAGGAAAAAAGTCAAACTGGTCGATTAAAGCCATTCATCGAGCGATGGTGATGTTGACGGTGTCTTGGGTCTTGTGAAAGACCAACAAATTGTTGTCCGTTACCCATCGAAATTGGCTTCGACCAAGGAGGAAGTGAGGCCACCGCTTGAGCGTGTGGACGAAGGCGAGGAGCTCCTTCTTGCGTGCATCGTCAGTGGAGTGCACGACGAGCACTTTCTTGCTGAAATACTGGACCGGGTGCCCCAGTCCACGCCATCGTGTTGCTCAAGGACGACACCAATGCCATAGCCAGACGCATCCGCAGTGACGGGCGTAGGCAAAAGCGGGTCGTATATGCGCAAGACCTCCGCAGATAATAGCGCGGCTTTGAAAGCCAAAAATGATTCATGCGCATCCGCTCCTAAGTCCAACGGCCTATCCTCGCATTGAAGCTTGGTTAAGTGGGCCGCGATCTTCGAGTAACCCTTGATAAAACGCTGGTAGTAGTCGGCGAGGCCAAGGAATGAACGGACATTCGTGACGTTTCGTGGCTCCGGCCACTCTTGGATGGCTTGAATCTTGTCCGATAGCGGACTGATGCCCTCCGGTGTGACAAAATGGTCCAAGTATTCCAGCTCTTGCCAGACAAATTCGCACTTGTCGCAGTTGGCCTTGTACTTGGCGCGGTGGAGCGTTTCCAGCACTCGTCGAAGGTGCTCACGATGATCCTCCAATGACAGGCTATAGACGAGAATATCGTCTAAGTAGACCAGCACGAACCGGTCCAACATTGCACGAAACTCGTTGGTCATTGCCACTTGAAAGGTCGTCGGGGCGATGGTGAGGCCAAAAGGCGTGACCACGCACTCAAAATGCCCATACCGCGTCGTGAACGCGGATTTGTAACGATCGTTCTGTCAGATCGAGATTGATGATATCCCGACTTCAAATCCAACTTAGAAAAATACTTTGCGTTGCCCAATCGCTCAAGAAGATCATCGATGTGAGGCAGAGGCCCCGCATTCTTGATGGTTTGCACGTTGAGCTTGCGGTAATTGATGCACAATCGTAGATTTTGGTTTTTCTTTCGTAAGAGAACTGGCGCTTCGTATGGAGAGCTACTAGGGCGGATCCAGCCCTTGTCCAACAAATCATCGAGTTGCGAGCGGAGGACCGTAAGCTTCTCCTCGCTCATGCGATAAATACAACCTTTCGGCGGCACGGCACCGGCCTCAAGAATGATCTGTGAGAGATTGGCTGATCCCGCACCACACCGGTAGGTGACTCGAAGATGTCGGCGAACTTGTCAAGCAACCGCACCACACGGGGGTCCGAAGACAAGTCCGTGGGTGAAGAGTCGGCTACCGCGACAGTCCGTAGGAAGCATAGGCCGATTTCGTCGGGCTGCTCGTAAGCACAAGTAACCCGGAATGATTTGGCCGTTACCACTTGGCAACGAATCGAAGGGTGCGGAAGAGGAATAGTACACAAAACTTCGGCGCCGAAGGCGTCGTGAACGGTAAGAGTCCGCCGGTGGAAGTTGACCGTGTGATCCACACTTGCAAGCCAAGGCATTCCCCAAATAATGTCGAAGTCTGTGTCCAAAATGTCAAATGTCACCGGTTCGCATGCATGAGGTGTACATCGGTACGGCCTCGATGTAGCGGTCGATAAGTTGCTGCGTCCTTCCGTCCGCCATCTCGATCGTCGTCGGGTTTGCCTTCATTGAACTTGTGCACCAAGGTCATCCTTTTGCATAAAGGCTTGGCTCATAAAATTGCGAGACGCACTGCTATCCAGCAAAGCGCTGTCGGACGCTTGCCCAACTTGGATGCGGACATAGAGGAGCGGTGCGTTGTTGTCGTCGTACCGCTGATTGGGAAACTTGCGGGCCACCTTGGTAACATACGCAAGAATGTCCCCCACTGCGACTTCGTCATCCGCCGGTGAAGTTGGTGGTGCATAGAAGGATAAGTACGTATGAAGATGAGAGCATAGTGCTGCACATTGAGGTCCCGACAAGCGGTCCATGGTCGGGAGAGGAAGCCATGCGAAATCCTCGGACGTGAGCGGGTCCAATACTTCTATGTTGAACTTGCACGCAGAATCCCGTGAAGAACCACTTGAAGACGATAAGTTCCCGTTGTCGGACGGAGAAGATGTCGCACACACGTCTTGTCCTTGAGCATGAGTACCCAGCGTAGGAACGAGTCGGGCAGCATACTCCTTAAAAGAATAAACAAGAGGAAGACTATCGACTTCCGCATGTGCCTCGGAACGAAGGGCGGTCACCCGCGAAGCGACCGGTTCCGAAGGCGTCGAGAGTGTCGTCGAGTCGCTCCCGACGGTGCTCAGTTTTCCGATTTGCCTTTGCCTTTCGACTGGCCGGCCATTGTGTCGTGTTGATCGCTGTTACACCACAGACAATAGCGGAATCTCGTGCGTGCCTTGTACGCTGATTCAGAGAGACCGTAATGGGACCATGGGGCTGGAGCTGCTGCGTCGGGCCCGGGGCTAGATGCGGTGTTTGTCTTTGTCTTGCCGCGTCCTCGGCCTTTGCCGGGGCGGCCACCTTCCCGGGCAGCTGCGAGTCTGTCTCCTTCATTAGCAGACACGGCCTCACTCGTTTGGTCGCTTGGCGTTGCCGCCACGACCACGGCCACTTGCTGATCTCTGCTCAGGCCTGGCGCAGACGAACGCTGAAGATTCTTGGCCTTGTCAAAAAGTTTTGTCGGTGTCGTCAGGGTGTCCTCGACGTGAGTCAAGGCATTGCCCAACGTCGGACACGACCTCGAGATGAAGTAGTGTTTGATGGCTTTGAAGCCCATTTGGATGTCTGGGACGGATGTCAAGCGTTGGTACTCGGCAATGCAGTCGACACTCGGCAGTGTGCCTTGTTCGAAGACCATCAGCTTGTCCATTGCCTTGATCTCCGACGGCTTTACTTGGAACCGCTTATGCCACGCCGCCTTCAGATCATCCCAGATGATGTTGGTATGCAAGTCGACAGCTACCACTCCGTACTTGGACAAGAGATTGTCCAACCATGCTTGGCATGCGCCCCTTGACCGGGAGTACAAGTACCCGTGGTGCTTGTGTTCTTTGACGTGGTGTAGCTGCAGTGTGAGCTCGAACTTGAGGAACCATGAAATCGGATCTGTCTTCGTCGAGTCGTACTCCAACTGTTGCGTTGCGGTTTGCTGTAACTGCACGCCGTCCTTGAGGGAGCCGACGTCCATCTCCAATGCCTCGAGGCGATCGGAGGTGTTGGAAGAGCTAGCATCGGGGGCGGCGACGGGTCGCTGCTCCAGCTGCCGGAGGCGGCTGTGGACTTGAGTCAGCGCGTCGTCCAGGGTGTGGATGTCCTCCTGCAGTGTAATGCATGTTGCCAGGAGGTCCGTGAGATGGGAGAGGAGTGAGCGATCTTGTTTTCACTCTCTTCCATCTTGCCATTCTCGGCCTCGGCCTGCCAATCCGCTGCCATTGTGAGCAAAGCTTGCTCTCCGCTGAATATCGTCTCGCGACGTTGAACTCGTTCTTCATCGGCAGCCTTTGCTGCTGCCTCATCATGCTGGCGCTGCTGTTCAATTGCCAGCAGACGTGCCTTCTCGGCGTCCTCTGCCTTCTTCTTTGCTGCAGCTGCTACTGCATCCGACCGTTGCTTAGCTTCGGTAATTAGAAGCAGCATCCGGGCCAGATAGGCCTCGTCCGTTTCCCTGGACTTCTGGTCCATAACAGTTGTTTGTGAGCGCAAAAGCATAGACCAGGCCGGGGGCCTGCTGACGTGGTACTCTGTGCTGTTGACGTGGCACTACTGTCGGTTGTCGTGGCCTGCTGACATGTCTTGCTGACGTGTCCTGCTGAAGTGGTCTGCTGACGTGGCAAATCACCAATGCTGCCGCAGGGGTTACTCGGAGACAGATAGAGAAGGTAAGACGAGAGGGGGCAACAACATAGGTGGGGAGGGGTGGGTGGGATCAATCGCCCAGATAAGGAGCCACTAATCAAAAGATAAAAGTTTTGAACTTTGCAAAAAAATTCGAGAAAAAGAAAAAAACACTCGTTTGCAAGTTCGGTAGGTCTCCCAAATCCCTTGAAGTGCGAAAGTACCAATGAGAAAAACATTTCGAACTTCAGACTGCCAATGATTATCAGGTAGTGAAAATCATAGAACTGCGATTTTTTTTTTTCTCTTCGAAAAGAAATAACAAGGATTCGGATTTAATTGGATGAGAGTATTTGCAGTTTGGAAAATGGTAGTGCAAGAGGGATTTCCCATACCGTTATCTGAAAAACGACTTTCGGAAAACAATATTTTGAATTTCCAAATAACGGGAAATTGCAAAAGGAGATCGAAATTTTCGAGAAAAAGATATTTCGGATTTCCAACAACGAAATTTCAGATTTTCAGAAGAAAAACGAAGACGGTAATTCAGATGTTGCGCTATTGCGATTTTCCACAACAAAAATAGCAAGAAAACGAAATCCTAGAAAAGAAAAAAATTTTGATTTTCAGAAGTGAGGTCAAAATCGTGATTTTGGGGGCTAACGAGTGTGCTCTAATCAATCAATCAAGACTAATCAGCTACCTAGTCCCCGCACAAGTGTCAGATCAGATTGTCCTGATTCACGTGCGGTGTTCCGATACCAACTATTACATGCCCAGTTGGGCGATGTACATATAAACTGAGGATTCGGAATGTGATAAAAATGACTGAATGGACAATGCAGTGCAAGTGGAATCTCAACAAGCAATGTGCATTCCGATACATACAAAATGGTGCTTTATAGCGCAGGGAAGACTTTAGATACAAGTCCTGACCTGACCAGGACTGAC
>BFEA01000121.1:184635-202260 GCA_003427395.1 Chara braunii
TGAAGTCCAATGTCGAGTCTGGATCCACATGTCACCAAAGCTCTCTCTCTCTCTCTCTCTCTCTCTCTCTCTCATAGTCTGCTGATGCAATGAAGTCAGATAGCGAGAGGGTGAGAAGGAGATGGTGGATTGAGAAGAGGAAGAAGAAGAACTCTCTCTCTCATGTGCCAGGTACTAACCTGTGAAGATGGCGATGTGCTGCAGGTACCTCGAAGACGAAGCTGGAGCAATGGCGCTGCAGGTAAGTCCCTCTGGTGTTACATTCTGCGACTTCACACGGGCCTCCACAGGCCCAACACACCGGTTTAGGGGTACCCAGGCCGGCCTCGCCAAAGGCCAGGCCTTTTTCTCCCGGTAGGCCTTATTAGGCCACCGGTTGGACCCCAGCGCCAGCAGACCCAGGTCCGCCCAAACGACATGACCGTTTCGGCCTGGCGACGCTCTTGAGGCTGCCACCCGTCGGTCTGGGCTGAACAGACATTTTGACGGTTCAGCCCACGGCGCAGGAGGCCAGCATCGAGGTCGATCGGCCGCCGGACGGTACTTAGGCCGGTCCAGCAGCCATTCTCCCAGGTTAAAACGAGGACCAGCCAGAGGAGCGCTGCGCTATTTTCAGGAGGCAAAACGTTAGGAACTGCAGCGCTAGTTTAGTGCACTGCAATCCAGGAGGAGCAAGGAGTGAAGGGACTTACCTGCGACCGTGGAGCGCCATAGCTCCCACGACCTGCAGCAGATCTCCCTCCACTGCCAAGGCGCCAACTTGTTACCTGCAGGTTAGGCCTGAGGCCCTCCCAGCTTCCCATCTCTTCCTCTCCTCTCCTCTCCATCTTCATCTTCATCTTCGTCTTCTACTATTCCTCTTCTTCTTCTTCAGACTTCCTCTTCTTCCTCTTCAGACTTCCTCTTCCTCTTCTTATTCAGATTGGAGACTTTGCTACAAGTTGGACAAAGATCAGTGTTCGGACTTCGGTGGCAAGAGGTTGTGATACTTACCGGATTCGAGACTTGGAGATAGTTGGGATTGATACTCGGCGGCATCACAGATTGCACACCGGTTACGTTAGAACTCGGCGGCATCACAGATTGCACACCAGTTTACATTAGGACTCTGTACCTCTGACATTGGTGACTTATTGTTCACGACATTTTGATCTTGTTCGATGACATTTTGGACTACCATATCGGTGACCTACGGGATTCTTTCTCGGTAACATCTGGCGCTGCCTACACCTCCCACCTCCATCGTCTCTCCTCCCACCTTTCATCTGTGTATGGTTGTACGGGGCCTGAGCATCGTCTATGGTTGGCTCAGACCCCACCATCTCACGATTGTTTGTGTGTTGAGTGATATCTGTATGAGTTTAGTCTATGTGAGTCAGTCCATTTCTCAGACTTTTGCTGCATACATGCTCATCCTATATTGGTTGATCTTTGGTTCTGCTCATACGTGTTGAAGTATTCACTAGTATGCAACAGTTTTGGTATCGGAGCAGACCAACTAATGGATTTGCTCACAAGGTAATTCTGATTAGGGAATAAATTGCTCAATTAGCATTATTCGATTTTCCAAATCAGTTCTGCGTTACTATCGAGATTCAAAGTTGCAAATTTTTTTTTATTCGACATTCTGTTTTAATTCGGTATTCTGATTTCAATTCGGTATGTTGTTTTTAATTCAGGATTCTGTTTTAATTCGATATTTTGTTTAATTTGATATTCTGTTTTAATTAAATTTTATTGATTATTAATTCGTTATTATTTCTTATTTCGAATTTTAAGTTGTTTTGGGGGAAAAGTTCATCTTTTTCTTTTGATTAGGTGTCTAGTCCACATTGGGACAGGGGACTGTATGTTGCTTGAGTGATATATCCTACCCCTGTTCCCACACTCCCTACCCTCCCCGTACCTGTGACCACCGGGACTTCTCAAGTACCACATGAGCTCGTGCTGATGTCGATGGAACAGGACACCGGGGCACTGCCTCGACGCGGTGCCAGGATCGCAGTTCGTAGCCACTCTGTGTTACCTCCACGAACTAAGTATCAGCAACAGCGACTCAACATGCGAACGACTCCAGCGGCATTGAGTACAACAATTGCAGTTACCACCGGGGCTATTCCCGCATGTCTGGTCCAAGGGGACCACAAGACGTCAGATTACCTTCAGCGGGTAAAGGCATTTACAAATGTCGTCGCTAAGGCCGTGCAGGAGGCAGTAGAGGCAGAACGACAACGGCTTGCCAATGAGGCGGCAGCCCAAGATCGGCGAATTGTTGAGGCTGACGTGACGGTTCGAGACAAGTGGAACGCCATCAGCATGGAGTCCTTGACTCAGAATGAGAGTCGCTGGACAACACTACTCCAATGCATGTTTTTTGAGCCTTCGGACGAGCAGGCGGATCCGACACCAGCGGAGGCAGAAAGGAGTAACCTGGCTAACCTGATGCTGGCCATGATGAGGGCGGTGATGTGGAACAATACGATGTTGACAATGTAGGGCAGACAACTGAGACAGACTCAACAGAAAGACGTTGCAGCCTTAACAGCCGTTGTTCGCGTTGCCGCCACACATCAGCAACAACAGCAACAATTGTTGAACACCAGCACCACACGCGTCAACAGCATCGAGGCTAAGGCCTCAGCAGCGCCAGGCTGCATGACAGACATGGCGAAGCAGCTCGGGGAGTGCATCGACCATGTCGTCAATCTGATCGGCGAACTAGGTGACGTCACTAGTCCGGCCACAATCAGCAGCACGGTGGCCGCCATCAAGATGGACATCACCAAACTGCAGTCAAGACCGGACGCTGCTACAAAGGCATACAAGATGCCACGCTTCAACATCGGCAAGTTTGACGACTACAACAAGACGAACGCTTTGACACGGTGGCAAGGTTTCCTCATGGAAGCATCCTGCTACACTGTACCGGCCGAAGACATGATGAAAGCGCTCTACCTCCAACTCATTGGAGGAGCACAGGCATGGATTAACCATACCGCGGCCAATCTGAAATGCACCATCGCAGAACTGCACACGCACATTCCGTGGAAGCAGTTCGAGCAAATGTGGTTCACTCGATTCATGGTCCGCAACATTGTAAAGGCGGCCATGAACGACGCATACTCCAGCTCACAAGGGAACATGCCAACTCGAGACTGGACGATCAAGTGGCAGAAGATAGTAACCACTCCAGGCTTTGACTTGAGTTTTCTGAACCAACGATCCGAATTCTTTTCGCGATCGTGCGCAGGACTGCGGTCGGCACTCGGCAACGAGTACGACTATGCCTCATTCCAGGCTATTCTGGATCGTGCGAACCTGGTCATCCAAACGGATGACAAGGCAGCTAACGAACGACAATCCCATCCGCACTATGTGGCTAAGCAAGGCTACCAACGACCGACACATAACAATGTAGTGATTCCTGACGAATCAATTGATCTCCACACTGCAGCAACATCCTCGAGTGATGGAGGAGTTGTCGCAGCGCTCCCACTGAAGCGTCCTAAGAGAGTTCGGAAGAACAAGGCGACACAAGCGACGACATCGACGGGAACTGGGCAGCAACCATGGACGGCATACAACATTACCAAGGAAGTATTTGACCTTCGTCAACGGTACGGATATTGCCTTTGGTGCAATAGTGTAAACCACACTACCGCACAATGCTCGGAAAAGGGCAAGGCACGCGTACCCCGTCCAGCTAACTCGGGAAACTGAGTTGCGCATGGAGAGGGGCGACGCCTCTCCTCACTCCACTGGAACCGGTTGCCTTGCTAGCAACCGATATCACTACCAGGGAGCATGCGTTAGTCGCTGATTCTCGTGCTACGTACGAGGATTATGCCGCCCAGCTGGTGCCACCATTAGACCAGCCTAGCCACGTGCACTTAGATAGCGTATGCGCAGCCTGTACACCGTCGGCAAGTGAACCGGTCAGTTCGCCACTGATTTCCGAGGACTCGACGGCGTGGTCAAGACTTGAGGAGCTTGACCCGCTCACGAGAGAGGACTTCGCTTGGATGCCTCTACCCTCAACCGGAACCTTGCCAAGGCCGCGTTGTAACGCCTTGATGGCAATGCTCCTACTTGCACGCTGCAATACCAGCTCCGTTGACGGACGACGGAGTAGCGGTTGTCGATCTCCGCTCCTATCTCGTGAAGATTGACCGCGAGTATGCCACCCAAAGGTACGCCGAAACCGATGCGCCTTTGCTCTATATCCGCATTCAAATCGGAAAGGCAACTTGCAGTGCCTTGATTGATTGCGGAGCATCTCGCAATTACATGAGCCAAGCCTTTATGGCCCGTGCAGGCCTTGGCCCGCGCCTTCGAAGGAAGACACAACCTACGCAAGTGACACTCGCGGACGGCCGCACGCAAAAGTCGACTGACCGATGCATTGACGGCTTAGGTATACTTTGCGCCCCTTGCGCGCGAGCCGGTGTCTTTCGACATCCTCGACACCAAGTTTGACATGATTTAGGCATGTCTTGGTTGCGTAGCGCCGATCATCCGGTGAACTTTCATGACCGAACCGTTCACATCCGTGATCGGAACGGAGTGCTAGTCCCATGTACGGTCGCGACCCCTCACACTTCGATTGCTTGTCACATGGTTTCTTTTGCGAGAATTCGCGACACTATAGCTCAGAACGACGTAGAGGAGATGGGCCTTGTTTTTTTACATGCTCTCCCCTCGCCGGACGGACCAGCCGCGTCACTGTCGGACCCACGCATTACTCACCTCTTGGACGGGTATGGAGACGTCTTCGAGGCTCCCATCGGAACGGTTCCGGATTGGCCCATACGTCACGAGATCACTCTCGAGGCTGGTGTCGTCCCTCCGCGTGGATGCATTTACCGCATGAACGAAGAGGAACTCGAGGTGCTTCGCACACAACTCGACGACCTCCTCGACAAGGGCTGGATTCACCCTAGTTGTTCGCCTTACGGTGCACTAGTTCTCTTCGTCCGGAAGAAGAACAAGGACCTACGGCTGTGCATCGACTGTAGAACACTTAACGCACAAACCGTAAAGAACGCCATCCCTCTCCCCAGGATTGATGATCTCCTCGAGCGGTTGGGCGGCGCAACGTACTTCTCGAAGTTGGACTTGAAGTCGGGTTACCACCAGATTGGAATCCAGCCTCAAGATCGGTACAAGACCGCCTTCAAAACGTGGTATGGGCATTTTGAGTGGGTCGTGATGCCATTTGGACTCACCAATGCCTCGACAACTTTCCAAGCAACCATGACAATGGAGTTCCGAGACTTGCTCGATCGTTCCGTCCTCATCTACCTCGACGATTTCTTGGTCTATAGTAGGACACTTGACGAGCACCTCATACACCTTCGTGTGGTGTTAGATCGCGTACGAACAGCCAAGTACAAAGCAAACCGCGACAAGTGCGAATTCGCCAAACAAGAGCTTGAGTACTTAGACCATTATGTGACGCCGAAAGGCATTCGTCCCTTAGCGGACAAGATCCAAGCCATCGTGGATTGGCCGGAACCCCGTTGCACGACGGACTTACACTCTTTCATGGGTTTGGCTGGATGCTATCAGCGCTTCGTCGAGTCTTACTCCAAAGTGGCAGCTCCTTTGTCGAGACTTCAGTCCCTGAAGGTACCATTCGAGTTCGACGATGCAACTTGTGGCGCGTTCAATACGTTGAAGGCGGCGGTGCAAGACGCACCGGCCCTCCGTATCTATGATCCCACCCTACCCACCCAAGTGACTACGGATGCTTCCGGGTACGGTATTGGTGCGGTATTGGAACAATGCCACACGGATGGTTGGCATCCGGTCGAGTACTTCTCCCAAAAAGTGCCTCCCATCAACACTCTCGACGATGCTAGGAAGAAAGAGCTACTCGCGTTCGTCACCGTCCTCAAACGGTGGCGCCACTTTCTTCTCGGTCGTCGGCGTTTTAGATGGAACATGGACAACAATCCGTTGACCTTCTACAAAACGCAGGACACGGTTACTAGTACGATCGGTCGATGGATGTATTACATCGACCAGTTCGACTTTGAACCGTGCCACATTCCCGGTCCAGCCAATCGAGCAGCGAACGCCCTCTCATGGCGGTCCGACCTTTGTGCCCTCGTAACGACGACGTTCCAACTCGACGACGATCTGCAGCAGCATTTCGTCAAAGGCTACAATTCCGATCTGACTTACTCTACGCTTTATGTGGACCTATCATCGAATCACCCGCCGGCTGGTCATTATCGTATCTCCGACGGGTTCCTACTTCTCCACACGAGAGGGAAGGACTTGTTAGTGGTGCCCCAAGATCGCATCTTACGGACTCATCTTCTCGGCGAATTCCACGACGCACGACTTTCGGCACACCTTGGCGTGACCTGCACATTGGCCCGCCTCCGCCAGCGTTTTCACTGGCCCGACGTTCTTCACGACGTTACGAGGTATATTGAGTCATGCGCAGTTTGCCATCGTAACAAAGGTAGATCTCAGGTCCCTTATGGCGAACTGAAATCGATGCCGATTCCTCGGACACCTCGCCTCTCCATTGCTATGGATGTTATAGGCCCGTTCCCTCGCGATCGCCTCGGTCGTAACGACATTCTCACGGTCGTTGACCGTTTGAGCAAGTACACTCGCTTTCCCGAGCTCGCCCGACTCTTGCACACCGGCTGGATTACATGCCACGGTGTTCCGGAAGACATTGTGAGCGACAGAGACACTCGCTTCATGACCGCCTTCTGGACTTCCCTCATGACGGAGTCCGGTTCGACTATGACGCGGAGTTCCGCACGGCACCCGCAGACGGATGGACAGTCGGAACGAGCGCATCAAACCGCTCAAATGATGTTACGTACACTCATCCGTCTCGACCAGAAAGATTGGGTTGACCGGCTTCCCGACATCGAGTTTGCCTATAACACTTCGGTGCACCCGGCGATTTGCATCACTCCATTCGAGTTGCATCACAGTGGAGAGAAAGCCCGAGTCTTTGCCGATCTTTTTTTACCACGGGCCGCCGACATAGACGTCGCTTGCTCTCCCGCTTTTGTTTGGAAGTACCGGGACTTGCTGATCAAAGCCCGCGCAAACATGCAAAAGGCTCAAATCCGCATGCAGCAGCAAGCTAACCGACGTCGACTCCCATGTCTATTCCGCGAGGGAGACCTTGTTTGGGTCCTCGCCGAGGAATTCGCGCTCGAGCAGGACATTGTTGAGCGCATCGGCCCCGCAGGGGGACCTTCCCGGCCGCGTCACGTAGGATTTTGCAGGACTTCATCGTAGAGCGCGGTTTGCCGCTCCGGCCGAGTGCGCCAGTCGTACCTCTCGCGAGTCCCTACGACAGGACAGGGTCACGCGAGGCACTGCTTTACCTCCACCCGCGGGAGCTGTCACCATCCCTTGGGTGGGCGTATCCCCGCCGAGCTACCAGACCACGTGCGAAAGCTTTTCATGTGCAATCGCAGAGGTGGTCAGGCCGAGGGCGTTTCTCGTTCGCTATAGCATAGGGGGTACGCGCGGTCAACGCCCGAATCGAACTCGCATGCGAACCGTCGCTCGAGGCGCTGATCTCTCGACGTAGGTCGACTAGGACGGCTATTCTAACCACGCGACGATGCCAGATGAAACGAAACCAAGTTTCACTCGTAGATCGCGCCTAGAACCTTGTTCTCACCCAATCCATAACTTTTGTTGAGGGATTAGATGAGTGCCGCGCGCGAGGCTCAAAATAAATATCATGGCGGCATGGGCTCTATCTTACCGACTCGCTATACATGTTTACGCAAGTAGTCGCAATGACGGAGTGCTATGTGGTACCCAAACTCAGGTGGCCCTCAAAGATTTTGAGGATCACCTTCGACACTCAAGTGTCGGCTAACATACGTCTCGAGGGGTTATCCTCTTGACGTTGGACAATCACAAGTGCGGTTGCAAGATCTACCCTCTTCTGCACCCTGTGGAGAGGGGTTGAGTAGACAGCTTCAGGGCTGTCGTGGTAGCCAAAGTCTTGGCTCTCTTGACAGGCTCCAACATCGGAGGTATGTGGAGAGGTCGAGGGGTTTGATTTTGACGGCGGCCACGAACTCCAACGTCGAGAGCTCAAAACAGAAGGATAAAGCAAAGCTATACTTGGGACTAACTTCTGACACTTGCTTGATAGTTAGGATTGAAGATAGTTTACACGATCCCCTTTCAGAAGATGGTATCGTGAGCTCTCGTCAACTTTAACTTAAGGTAAGGACAGTCCTATCTTTATCCCAAGCTCTCCCTCCCATCATCCATCTCATCTACCTATGGCTCCAACACTTGGCGAGCATCTAAGCAGCTATCCTATCGAAAAGACGCCCCAGAGTGAGAGCCCACAAGCATGCATAAACAAGCATCTCTCACAATCCCACATCAGTTTGGCCCAAGTAGTTCGTTACATCTCTCAGTTCCTTTCCCTTTTAAGTCCCCCTTTTCCTATTGCATATGATCAGACTCACCCTAATTAAAGGGTATGCCTGACCTGCCTAAATAACAGATAAGATACGCACGTCTGGACTGCCCTAACCCTAGGGTGTGCCCAACATAACATGACCAGTATACGTAAAGCATACGACCAGACGGCCCTAACCCTAGGGTACGTCTGGCTCCTGCCTAACTGACAACATGAAGCATAGGACCGGGTTGCCCTAACCCTAGGGTGTGCCCATCTGCCCTAAACAAAGTTACATATGGCATAACATTAGACCATCCCTACCAGGGGTAGGCCTAATTTGCCTGAGCATAAGCATGAACGACAAAAAGTAGGACCACCCTAACCCTAGGGTACGTCCATCTTACATCACATTAACGACAAAGGCATATTGCTAGGCCGCCCTAACCCTAGGGTACGCCTAGTTAGCCATAACATTTCGAGTTACATAAGGCAATGTGATCAGGCTGCCCTAACCCTAGGGTGTGCCTGACCTGCCCAAACAAGTACAACGACGTTTGGCTGAGCCTCCGTAACAACAGTTAGATAGAAACAGACATAAATGTACTTGCACAAACTTTATGTCTTTCCTTCTCTCGTTAAGCAGTCGATCGGACCTTTCCAACAATTGGAACTTTCGATCCTGCCTCATGTTTAGAAGGGAAAATAAAAACAGATTTATACTAACTCTCTGCTCCTTAATGTTATTACGAGCATACAACTGAACCGCCCTAACCCTAGGGTACGTTCAGTCTGCCCAGTTACCTAATTTTTATTCTTCATCTATTTCCTTTTCTTCCTTAGTTCTACCTGACTTACTGACTGGCTTTCCCTACCCAGGGTGCCCGGTCTGTCACAAGTATAAGTTCAATAATATATATATCAGATTTTATACTCTGGTTGGCCAGTTAATTCACAGCTCATGGCTAAGCCGCCCTAACCCTAGGGTACGCTTAGTCTTATGCCTTTGTCCCCCTCAGAAGAAAACATGCACCTCAAACTCATTAAAAGAAACACCAGGAATCTGAGCCTTCCCTACCCAGGGTGCCCGTCGTCCTGTTAAGAAACCCTAAAAAAAACAGCGAATGATCCATCCTACCCGGGTAGGACCAGCCATAAAAGTGTCATTCACACAGCCCAACAAACATCAATAAAACATAGCACTGAGCCCACATCCACCCGGGGGAGCTCAGCCTTGGGTTGACCTGGTCAAAGCATGCAAAACTCATTTTTCCCACCTTCCCCCCAATTCACTTGTCTAAGTTTTGTCGAAGGGTTATCTAACTTGTCATACATTTTTGTTAATTTATCTTTCACAAAGCATGTCCTTACATACATAACAGAAATAAAAAGTAATAATCTTTCATAGTTATATTCAGATACCCAAAGGGAATAACTTTTTTTAGGGGATAGGATCACATGCGTCAGACGAAAGTTATACCTGAAGTTCCATGCCTCTAGAACCCCGCCTGGGTTCCGGCAGAGCTCCCGCAATCGGTGGGGCGAACCTCCCACAGAGGCCTTAGCGAGGTTTACGGATTTCAATCCCACCTACCGCCTTCCTCTCAGCACCAAAGGACTAGACTGAGACTGAGAAGGCAGAAAAATAGATGTTTAGATTCTCAGATACAAGAGGGATGCGCATAGACTTGCGGGAGAGGGCCTTGTAGTCTTCCACTCCTGAGGGCCCCGCAATGGTGGCCAATAACTCAACAAGGTTGGTCAATGCACGACCAGAATGCAGTGTGTCGGTCCCCAGACGAACGTCCCAGTCGCAACAATACTCGGTGTATAGAACCTGGCCACTCCTTCAAGTCGTTGTATCGTTATCTCAGACCGAACTGCTACTACACGGTCTAGACGGTCCGTGTTCAAGTAGAGCATGCCCCTGTACTCTATTCGAAATTGATGCAAACCTCCTCAAAATCAGTCAGCCTATCTACACAACAATCGTATGTAGTAGCAAGGCACAGTAAATGCACCACAAGCCTTAATAGCGAAGGAAAAGAAACACAGCGAAGCATGACGTGCATGCTTAGCAAGTTCACAATGTCCACTGCAGTCAGCAGTCGCGTGCAGCGGCTAGACACCACAGCAAGTGCAGTAACGCAATAAGTGCACAATAGATCGCACAGTCGGACCAGCAACAACTTAGTAGTCTCTGCACCCCGCGAAACTTAGCTGATTCAGCAATCTGTAAGTTCATCATACTTAGCGAACAGTAACTCAGTGAGCAGTCGTTTAGCGAGACACAACTCTAATCCGTGCGAGGCTGCAGTCCCTCGCTGTTGACGATAGCAGGAATACCTTACCGCAAAAGGCATAGCTACAGTCGTGAGCGCACAGCCAAATCGACTCTCAACAACAAAAAGTACAGTAACACCATGGGCCTCAACAGCGGCAGTCCTTGAAGAAAGAACAACAATTACTGAACAAAGAACAACAGCCACCCTCAACACCGATAGATGCGGGAGTGGTTGACTATGGTTCCTTAGGATGTGATCACTATGACACACCAGATGCCCCGCCTACACAAATAGCCGGAGTCTGATTTGCCAATGACACTAAACAGTCAGTTCACTTCACCAGCTGAGAACGGCCCCGCACTTCCCATTCTCGGTTATCCTGCATCGTCTATTTCCAATGATAAGTTCTTTCCTTTTTTCGGTAATTGCAAGTGCCCCAGCGCCCGCCTGCTACAGTGGCAAAAGGATGATCGAATCCGACGCTGAAACATAGGCAGATATGCACAGCCCGTCCGCTGCTGCACCTTCCTACTGTCGAAACCATCCGCTGTCCTCCTTTCCTGTCTTCACCAGCCCCCTACACACCTCCTATTTCTGATGTAACTGAAGTTACTGGACCTGACCGCGTGAGTGGCTAGGTACATTCAATATTGGAAAGATGCATTGCTTCGTACTTCGTGCTTCCGCTCACCTCCGACCGGGTACGTAGTTTGACTCCCCTTCTCTCTCTCTCTCTCTCTCTCTCTCTCTCTCTCTCTCTCTCTCTCTCCAGTAGCCCGCAGCGTTCGACTGCGCTTGGCCGTTGGCATGGCCAAGTTCAGGAGAATTCGAAGAGGGAGAGAAACGAAATCGCAGGAAGGGAGACTTCAAGCATTACGAAGTACAATCACGGTGGATGAACAATCATAGTGAACGAGCAGCCCTGCGATCCCGACCATATGGGCAAACCTGCATCGGGCCAGCATGAGGATGATAAACTCTTCAATGGAAACGAATGTGATGACATCCTTAATGGCAGCGAAACTCATGGTGAGAAACACGCCACAAGTGCGCTCAGAGCATGGCGATTGGGCGAGGCTACAGACTGGCCAGCATCGCTCTCTACAGTTGCAAAATGAGAATGCAGCTTCCACCAAAACATGGGGAGATACGTGGTGTTGGATTCCGTCGTTGTTGCACTCACTCAGACTACCAGGAGGGCCATGCAAAATGGAGTTGACTGCCAGGATGATGGTGACTTCCGGCGAGATTCCGATGATGAGTAACGCAGATATGCAGAACCACGAACCCCAAGCAGACACCCACGAATCCGACGAGGACAACTTCCTCAGAGCAACACGATGATCAGCACCTCAATCTCAACGAGCAGAATGGTAAGCAGCAGTGGACTTGCGTTGAGTACCTGCAGAAACTTGATGACAGAATGTAATGCCTAACACTCCTATCACCAACTGGAAAAAGAGAACGAACCTTCCCCTAGATCATGGGAAGGTACAGCCTGATCCCACCGTTTTGCTGCTTGCCTTTATCGGCACATCGAGCAGCCCCTAACGCCTACACCCGCCAAACTATTAGCCCAACACAAAAAAATAGCCTCCGTGTGAAAGCCCCCGAAACGCATCTTCACTTGCCCGTTTCCGTCAAGAAACGGACGAGATAGAAGTTTCTCTTCCCCGCCATATCCAGTCTCCCGTATCCTTCGCGCATTCTGTTCTTATTCTTCCTCCTATTCTACTAACTTTCGTACAAATCTGACTACAGATTTGGGGTCGCCAGCCCCGAAAACCCCAAAACCCGTCCCTCACTCGCCCGACTCCGCCCAGAAACGGGCGAGATACGAGTTGTTTGCCATGCCATATCTCTCACCCCTCTCCTTGGTCTTCATCTTCCCATCTCCGTCCTCTTTGCCATCGAATCCTCCTAACCTCGGAGCTAAAGTGTCCTCCTACCAGCCTGTCCGACAGGCTCCAAAGATTGAAAGTTTCAATTACTCGTGGCCTGTTGGATCATGCCTTATTATGGCCGGGCCTGTAAAGTGCGCTCTCGGCCTCTCCACTTTGAACTAGTCAAACTCCCCTTTTCTGCACATGAACCCAGCCAGGCCCGTTGCCTACATGCATTAGGGGCTGGCCACGACTTATGTGACCGAGGGCACATTCGTCTGAGACCTACCCAGGCAACCCAGACTTAACTTACCCGGTCCCCCTGATTGCATCTGGACTCGAACTTGGGCCTGTATTTCAACAGTTTTGTGTGTACCAACTGAGTTGCCCCATTGGTACTTTTGCCAGCCCCTGAACCAGCGCCTGGGTCGTGTTCCAACTGGAACCAAAGGGTATATAAAAATGAGTAAAAATAAAAACGGAATTAAAATAAAACATCAGAACGGGGAGGGCTTCCATGTGACCAGCGGTACACAGCCTCTGCGCTAGTGCTTGCTGGTCCTCACCCCGCCCAGATATAGTTCACCGTCTTTCTGGTCCCACCGGGAATGCTCACACTGCGACTCCAAATCTGCAAAATAGGCAGATTTGGGACAGACCAAATTTGAGGTTTTGAGCATGATTCGGGTCGCACTGCTGTGCCTTTTCAGATGGGACAAGGCCCTGGTCGTCCAGAGCAATAGTGATTTGGTACTTTGCTGGTCCCACGACGCCGGGTATGCGGCCTATGCTCGATTGTCGTGAAGAGTAGAAGAGTGCGGGCCCGCTGCTAAGCCTAAAGCGTGAGTCCCCGTGAGGGCTGGTTCCGACGCAGATCTTCATGGTAGTAGCAAATATTCAAATGAAAGCTTTGAAGATCGAAATGGAGAAGGGTTTCATGTGCACAGCTGTGCAGTCTGCACCGTTGTGGACCTCCCTACCGTGCCCTGTGCCGCTCCGTCCGGACACAGTTTGCATCTTTCTAATCCCAACTGGTATGCTCACACTCAAAACCCCCCTCTGCAGCTCGCGAGTGGCTGACAGCTGCCTTGCAGCAGATCATGGTTGGCAGATGGTGAACCCGCTGGAGGTTCCCGCCACTCAGTTTCTTCCGCCTCGTTGGCTACACACCCACTGGTTGGCATATGCGTCGACTCCTTGGCCCACGTCTCGGGCCACGCAAAAATAGAAAGACTTCGCCATCCCCCCCCCGAAGTCAATAGCCAAACTAATCCCCTCTGTATCGCTCCAATTTTAATGGATGTCCCGAAGGACTGTGCAGGGGCTACGGCCTTGGTACTTCAGAAATATTTTATTCATCAAGTTTCATCATCAGGATTCGAACACGGGTCTGTATTTCAACAGTTCAATAGCATTCCCACTTAGCTAGGCTCTTGGGTTCCACGGTCCGATCCTGGAACCGGTACCCGGCCGTGCCCAAAAATAATAATAACTAAAAATAAAAGAAATAGCAATTATTAAAAAAAATAGAAAAACCCGGAAATGGGACGAGGGGAAGGGAGGACATGTCGGTCCCTGCCCTTGATCCTGCCCGTCGGGCCCGTTGGCGGACTCCCTAGCAAAACCAAACCCTCGGCTCACTCGCGCTCCTCTGCTGCTGGCAGCTGGCCTCGATCCCCGAATCTGCTCGTTGAGAGGCCAATGTTGTAACCAATTGGGCTAAGCCCAAGTCTGAGCCTAGTGTCTGCGAATTCCTATATCAAGAGTAGTTGCAGCTAGCCTGGGCCTGTAGCAGCAGTGCCAAGGCTGCTGCTTGACCTCCCATTCAAACCCACGGCCCTGTACGCACGCTCATGCTGCTAGGGGGCCGGATTTCGCTCGGCACGTCACGCTTGTAGCCCCCACAATGCCGCGTCCGAAGGCCGAGGCTCTCATCTCCCGCTGCACTCGTCAAAGGGATCACCCTTTTCTCGCCTCTTTGCAGGAAAAACCCAGCCTTTGCTCTAGTTCACGTCATCCTTACTCGGCTCTGTCGGCGACTTCTATTATCGATAGCGCACGGTCAACCTAGTGCTTGCGTAACTTCGCACGGTGCGACCTCGAATTCTCAAGTGAGTCAAACAAAATTTTCCTCTAGCCGTAGCCTCAATGATTAAACTCTGCGCTGGTTGCGACTTCGTCAGCGTGTCCGAGGTTGCGGCTCACGCAACGTTTATTCAAGATTCTAGCCTCTTCCTAGTTTGCACTGCTTGAGCGACCCACTGTTTACTCTGATCAAAATTATCTTACTAACGCGTTGTAGGGGCCATACCCTAAAGGACTTTCGAGCCTTGGTCGACCCTACTGCGGGTCCCACTTGGCTCGACCCGTCCACGCTCACGCTCAGGGCGCGGGTCGTTCGTCCCAGGGGCATCCCCACCTAGTGCTTTGAGATGGATGGGGGTGGGCCAGTTGCGAGAGGGCTTTACATTGGGGGATGCCGCTCCGCTCTCACGTCAAGATGGTAGCTCTTTGGCACTTGTGGCGTTTTCTCGATTCAGTTAAGTCTGACCAGGCAATTGCTCCTTCCAATACGCAGGCAGTCCAGGGAATTAATTGAGAGTTTATCTTCTTACCGTGCGCAGGCCAAGCGTCATCCATTGGGCCACACACCTTTTCACTAGGTCTAGTGGCTCGGGACAGCCCCGATAGCATCCTTGGGGTAGGGCGACGTCGCCCGGACCCCTAGCCGCTATATTTTTTTTGCGAGGGCCACTAGCATCGCATCACCGATCCAAGACCGCCCTTAGTCCTTTCAGGGGTCGCATTGCACATGAGAGAGACATTCCATGCAACCTCCATGCAAGCCAAGTCCATGCATCAGCCATCCACCCAAGCCCCCGGTCTCAACTCATCCCGCATCCATGGCTTAAGCCGAATCCAAGTCCTTTCCTTAGCCAATCTCCCACCCTAGTCCTCATCCGCGGGTCCAGCCCGTCCAAACTGTGTGACCACAATCCATGGCTTAAGCCGAATCCAAGTCCTTTCCCTAGCTACTCACCTGCACAAGACCACACAAGACAAGTGACCAAGTACAATCCCCATTGGGGTCAACACATCGCCCCCTTTCGTGCAATCCTAAGTTGTCTTTGCCTTCCATTTTCCCTTATGAGTTCCCTCCCCGTTCACACAGGCAAGCCACGCAATCGCCTCAGTCATGCATTCCGGGAGGATGGTTGAGTCAAACTGACGTCGTCCAAAATCAGCACTCCTTTTCGCTTTCGCCATCGCCAATGCACTCAATAGTCCCGTATCCTTTCCTTCTTGGTGGCACAAGGGACCGGCAACCCTTCCTGGGGGGCGGGTGTGGGTGACGGAGGAGGAAGAAGGGTTGGAGGTGGTTGGCTATGGTGGACGGGTGTGGGTGATGGAGGAGGAAGGAGGGTTGGAGGTGGTCGGCTATGGTGGACGGGCGTGGGTGATGGAGGAGGATGAAGGGTCGGAGGTGGTTGGCTATGGTGGACGGGTGTGGGTGATGGAGGAAGGAGGGTNGGTGTGGGTGATGGAGGAGGATGAAGGGTCGGAGGTGGTTGGCTATGGTGGACGGGTGTGGGTGATGGAGGAGGAAGAAGGGTCGGAGGTGGTTGGCTATGGTGGACGGGTGTGGGTGGTGGAGGAGGAAGGAGGGTTGGAGGTGGCTAGCTATGGTGGACGAGTGCGAGTGATGGAGGAGGGAGAAGGGTTGGGGTGGTCCGGCTATGGTGGACGGGTGTGAGTGATGGTGGAAAAAGAAGGGTTGGAGCCGGTCGGCTATGATGGACGAGTGTGGGTGATGGAGGAAGAAGAAGGGTTGGAGGTGGTTCGCTATGGTGGACGGGTGTGGGTGATGGAGGAGGAAGAAGGGTTGGAGGTGGTTGGCTATGGTGGACGGGTGTGGGTGATGGAGGAGGACGAAGGGTTGGAGGTGGTTGGCTATGGTGGACGGGTGTGGGTGGTGGAGGAGGAAGGAGGGTTGGAGGTGGCTAGCTATGGTGGACGGGTGCGAGTGATGGAGGAGGGAGAAGGGTTGGGGTGGTCCGGCTGTGGTGGACGGGTGTGGGTGATGGTGGAAGAAGAAGGGTTGGGGCTGGTCGGCTATGGTGGACGAGTGTGGGTGATGGAGGAAGAAGAAGGGTTGGAGGTGGCTAGCTATGGTGGACGGGTGCGAGTGATGGAGGAGGGAGAAGGGTTGGGGTGGTCCGGCTATGGTGGACGGGTGTGAGTGATGGAGGAGGGAGAAGGGTTGGGGTGGTCCGGCTATGGGGGGTGGACGTGAAAGAAGGCCCGTTGGACGCATCCTAGCTCCTAGCCCCGTACCTCCGTTTTCTACTTCGGGTGCCTGGCTGCCCCCATATCACTTTCGGAAGTCACTGGTCAAAACAAAAATGGAGAAGGGACCAGACTGCAGCCCACACACACACATCCACGCACATACTCCGAATGTCACCGGGTACAGCCAG
Organism: Chara braunii; assembly: GCA_003427395.1. Taxonomy (NCBI): domain Eukaryota; kingdom Viridiplantae; phylum Streptophyta; class Charophyceae; order Charales; family Characeae; genus Chara; species Chara braunii. The sequence goes on from BFEA01000121.1 coordinate 201,692, forward strand.
GGGTAAAGACGGACCGCACAAGTTACCGGGGACTGCAGCACTCACACTTACACACACCGAATGTTACTGGGTACAACAGGGGGAAAAGATGGACTGCACAAGCTACCGGGGACTGCAGTACTCACACACACACACACACCGAATGTTACTGGGTACAGCAGGGGGTAAAGATGGACTGCACAAGTTATCGGGAACTGCAGCACTCACACATACACACACGAATGTTACTCGGTACAGCAGGGGGTAAAGATGGACTGCACAAGTTAACGGGGACTGCAGCACTCACACGTACACACACCAAATGTTACTAGGTACAGCAGGGGGTAAAGATGGACTGCACAAGTTACCGGGAACTGCAGCATCCACACATTCACACACTGCATGTTACTTGGTACAGAAGGGGGTAAAGATGGACTGCACAAGCTACCGGGGACTGCAGCACTCACCCACACGCACACCGAATGTTACTGGGTACAGCAGGGGGTAAGGATGGACTGCACAAGTTACCGGGGACTGCAGCACTCACACACACACACACACCGAATGTTACTGGGTACAGCAGGGGGTAA
>BFEA01000121.1:319226-329981 GCA_003427395.1 Chara braunii
AACCGCCTTCGCCCACGAACCCGACATGACCCTTGCTGACCCCCTCTCTCAATGAATGGGTAACAACAATGAACACACTCCTGAGAGAAGCCTCTGAAGTCATTGAACGAATCCAAGAACAACAAGCCAACAAGACTAACAAGCATAGACGCGACTTGTCATTCAAAGTAGGGGACAAAGTCTGGCTCTCCGCCAACCGCTTTGAACCCGAACACGGCTTGTCCAAGAAACTCTCCAACAAATTGCTCGGTCCTCTCCCCATCATTGAACAAACCTCCCTTGTCAACTACAAACTCCAACTTCCCCCTGACATGTGTCCACCCAGTCTTCCATGTCGAGTACCTAGAAGAATACCATGAATCCCCGCCCCAGTTCGCCGACCGCCCATATCCTAGACCTCCACCAATCATGCTACCCACCGACCCAGAATCCGTTGTCGAAACCATCATCGGTCGACGAACCACTCAGGTATCTGATCAACCGGAACCAATCACTGAATGCAAAGTCAAATGGACCGGGATACCCCGACGAAGAATCTACATGGGAACCTCTCTCTAATCTTAAGAACGCCATGAAACTTGTCTGCGCCTATGATCGTGCTAATCCTATGTCCTAGATACCTATATAACTATGGCATAAACCCTGCTACAACCTCGCAACCCCGCTCTACACACACACTTGAACCCAGTCCACCCTCCCCTTGACCTTCATTCCTGATGTCTGATCTGCCCTTGCCCTCGCCTAGCCTTGTCCCATCTGTCCTCTCCACTACCTTGTCTCTCTTGTCCAATGCTTGTGAACCTGCGTGACGCCGACGATAAAGGATCTAATGGCAAGCGCACGAGGACGATGGCCTGCTGCCTCACTGTTCATGGAGATTATGCAGCTGGTTTGGCCACCATGTTGTTTCATCTGTCGGCATTCGGACTCGTGGACTTACTGGAGCACCAACTTGTGACATGGATCTTTGCATTAGTCTGCGACTTCCTTGCTTCCAGATCAGACCTCATTGCAGTTCGTGTACTGGACGCACCCTAGCACTTGGACTTTGACACTTGAACTACTACTACGCTTCTTGGACTTCTACCTATCACAGCCGATGAAGACCGCTTCTACCACCTACTCCAAAGACCTGATCAAGACTGCTGCAGACCCCCTTTCAAGACACTTGGACACTTTGTTCCTACATGAGATTCTGCTTCTGACTCCTTCGGACACACAAGCCCTTGCATCCTGAACAAACATTTTTCATTTTTATTTTTCTTGACTTTGACAACCTTGTAGAACATCATTAGCAGATCCCTGTTTCCCTAACCATTGTTCCCCGTACCCACTAGAACATCAATAGACATCGTTGTTCCCCTGACCATTGTTTCCCTTACCCACTACAACATCAATAGAAATATCGTGTTTTCCTGAACACCGTTTCCCTTACCCAGTAGAACATCAATAAAAGTTCCCTGTTCCCTGAACTTTGTTCCCCCTTAACCTATAGCAAACCATGCAGTCCCCTTAGTTCATCAGTAGGGCTACCCTGCTCCCTGCCGTCCATTCAGTTCATTTGTAGGACTACCTTGTTCCTTGCAACCCCCCCCAGTTCAACAGTAGGACAACTCTGTTCACCGGTACCAAACCCTGTTCCCTCTTACTCCCGCAGCCCATGCCACCCACATTATACCCCTCTTCCCTTTTGACTTGTTAACCAGTGATCGGCCCCGTCCCGTCCTTCACAGATTTCAGCATTGCTTCATGATTTTTGGCACCCAGGACGTTGCCTTCTAGAGGGAGGGGATAGTGTTACGGACTCCGCCAGGGCTCGATCCCTGGTCTATCTTTTTGTTGTTTCGGCTGCATCCCGCTTTCGGCCTGACACCCTTTTTCCAAACCCCTCCTTTGGTACCGTAGGATTTTGGACAACTGGTGCCATGCTGCAATTCGGGTGCCACTTTCAAATACCGCATTTTTCAGTTCTGCCCTCGGGGCCTTTGCAGAAATGCCCCTGGTACCCTACGTGTCACCGGTACTTATACCGGCTCCCTGTACGGTACGGGGACCAGTCTCGTACCAGTTTCCTGTTGTACTCGTACTCAGTGTGACTTGTTTCGACATGTGTTCGGAAATCCAAGACTTCGACTTTGCGACTTTGCCACTTCGTGTTTGGGTCCGTCGAGTCGTGTCGAGTCTGCGTCGAGTTGAGTGAGTGTGTGTGTGTGCTCTCMCTCTCTCCCTCTCTCTCCCAGCCTCGTTGCCTCGGCCCTGTCACACCGCCATCTTTCTTTGGCACAAATAGCACTGGCGCACCATAGGATGAGGAGCTAGGTCTTATCCATCCCTTTTTCAACAACTCGTCTAGCTGGGTTCGCAGTTCATCCAACTCTTTGGGTGACATTCTGTAAATCAGGCCCTTTGGAATCTGTCTTCCGGGGATAATTTCAATGCGATGTTTGATTGGTCGTTCCACCACACCGCTTGGGGCCTCTTGCACATCTGCGAATTCTTTCATAATTTTCTCAATTTCTGAGGATTTTGCCTCTTCCTTAGTTTCACCTTCCTTAACTGGGCGCACATATGCCACAAACACTTGATCATACAAATTGTATTTCTTTACATGGCGGGCGAACGCGGGGGCACTCATGCAACAATGAGCCAAACTGCTTTCCTTACCAGATTCATGAAATAGGCGGACTTTCTTCTTTCCACCTTGCGGACTAGGGAGCCAACACTCATGGTCCCTTAGCTTCACATCCGCATCTGCAGCTTCCCCATAATATGTGCCTAAAAGAATGTCAAAAGGGAGACTATCTTCCACCAAGAGAGTCAGAGAGTGGAGAACGCGTTCCACCTTCCCGTCTGCTTTGAGCCGGAAGTATGTATGGATCCCTTCAACATATCTATCCAACACAATCTCAATACTATTCGCTGATTTACTTACTACGGGCTCATCCAATTGTTTTACCTTTAGCCCGAGACTCAGCTTTTGCAATCCTTTCTTACTAATATAGTTGCGTGTTGACCCATTGTCAATCAAACCACCTACTCTTACCTTATTGACTTCTAGATCTGCAATGATTAGCTGTCCTTTTTGTTTTTTCATTTCGACCCAGGCTTTGCGACGAATGGCCAACTCATCACCCATACTGCGAGGGAACCACCTAGAGAGGTACATACACTAACTACCTCTGGACAATTGACTAGGAGGGGATCGATTATCTTTTCAGTTTCTGCCACTGGAACCTTCGAATGGGAGGATGTCAGTCTGCTTGCATCCGAAGTTCCTGTAGAGGCAACTGAAACCCTTACTGGATGTTCCCTTTTGGTTGTTGGTAATCTGGGTAGAAGGGAACAATGAGGTTGGGGTCACCACATTTAAGGTCCTGATCGACAACTTTTCTATCTTGCCAAACTTTTTCTGTGATCACTAGTTTTTCCCAAGGTTTGCCTTCGGGCAAGCCAGGATGGGGTGGATATGGTTTGTCCCAATTCCCATACCACGTGCCTGTTCCTCTACCCCATGTGGAGTTGGAACCTCGGCTACCTTGCGAGGGACCGTTGCCCCTTCCTCCCATGTACTAGCTTCCTTCGCCACCACCCCTCTAGGTGTCGAGTCCTCTTCCTCCAGGACCGCGGCCTCCTCTTCCTCTGCCAGAGCCTCTACCTTGTCGTCGTCCCCCGCGGGCTGCAACGGCCACGTAGTCCCCCTCCTGAACTACCGTGCCGTTGGGTTCTCCCGCCAGACCATAATCTATTTGGTCGTAGGAGAGAGTCTTGACACCTCCTTCTCCAAAGGTCAGAAGGAGGTTGTCTTTCCCAGGTATATACCCTGAGATGGTGCGGTTCTGCCACTTCTTTCCCACTTGCAGATCTTCCCAATAATGGCAGTAATTGGCTTCGGCCAAGAAGCCAGCATGATCTAATGCGATCTTGTTGAACTTCTCATAAGTCATCCCCTCTTCTTTGGTGCGGGGATATAGCTGAGTACGGAGTGGATCGGGTAGTGCTCTTGCAAAGTTATTAAGAATTTGCATTGGGGTAAGTCCATGTTCAGCACATTGCAGAAGTTCATCCATGGTAGATTTAAGTGCGGATACACTTTTCCATTTTCTATCAGCGATATTCAGGATTAACATTTCAGTTCTTCGGGCCAAATTTTTATCTTCAAATCGTTCCCGAACCGCTTTAAAGAAATCTTCAATACGGGTCTGTTGGGAATACTCTACCATAAACTGACAATTAGCTTCCTTCTGCAGGGAAATTGCAAAGCTCATTGCCTCTCGGGCCATACACGAATTGGCCATGAGAACTCTGTCCCAATACGGAATACGTTGCCCATATACATAGGACTCAACCGCTGCACTCCAGTGCAAAACACTTTCTTCCTTTTTGTCGGTGTATGTCCACGACACCTTTACTTTTATTTTCCTAACTTCCCCTGCATCTTCTTGCAACACTCCCTTTTTCTTCTTATCTCCGTCTCCATCTCCTCCATCTCCTTCACCGCTACTTACCAATTTCTCAATCACAGCGGGTGTTAGAGTTTTGTTGATCTGCTCGTCTAATTTTACAATATATGCTTGCACATGTTGACCTACTTCTGCTGCAGATCTCTACAGGAAAAGGTATTTTAGACTCCCTCAAACTCATACGGGTGAGCTTCAACTTTTTGCAAGGTCTTATTCATTGCCGCCAACTCTTGTTTTGTATGGAGAACAGTTGGTGTTAAGAGGGCAAGTTGTTCTTCGGTTGCTATTTGTTTTTCCTTTTGCGCCTGCAATTCTCTTTGCAACCTTTCACCCTCTGCATGCAGTCTTTTCCTTTCTTTGAGCTCCTGTCGTTTTGCTGCTAACATTTTAGTGTGCAGCTCTTCTCGTTTTTCTTCCAACAAAAGTTCCCTTTTCCTTTTATCTTTAATGTATTCCAATTTTACGACAAATGTGTCTCTTTCTCCCTCTGTCTCTTCAATCCTGTCACTAGAATAACTATACTGGTCATACCAGTTTAAGGGACTGAGTTGTATATTCAACCCACCAGATTGACTGTTTTCACCCCTTTCAGTTCGATGTTTGACGATTCTATCTGTATCATCTGCAGGTTCATCTTCTTCTTCTATAGTCTTTAGTTCTTCGTGCAATTTTTTTTCTAGCTTTTATTTCAACTCCTTTTTAATTCTTTCTTCCTCTAGCTGATTTTTCTTTCTCAGCTCTTCTTCTTTCTGTTTCTTTCTATCTTCTTTCTCTTTTTTTTTCTCAACCTGCCGGCGTTCTACTTCAGCCTGCTCTGCAGCTGAGGGCCCTGGCTTCAAATTGGTTGATCTTATTGAAACGGTATTCACTTGTTCGCAGTAGCCGATGCAGATCCCAGGGCTCAATCCCTAGTCCTCACCTTACCTATGTACAGTATCTGTGTCGACCCCGAGAGTTGAACCCGTGACCTGTGTATTTGTACAGTTGTATCCGAACTGCATTCTTGGTTACCATATCTCTGAGTTCTGAGTGGGCGCTTGTCGCCCGTTTGCCGCGCAACCTGTTTGCATGCGTGTGAAGTGTGAATGCAAGTGAGTCTGATTGCATTGGTATCGGAGCTGGTACCCGCTATCCCACGCGCGTTCGTCGTGTGTCGCAGGGAGAGTCACGCGCCATAGCCGAAGTCGCCATCGGAGAGGATGTCCGCCATAGCGGATCTAAAGGTTGAAGAAGTCGCCGTGCGCACCTGCAAAGAAGACCACGACGACGACGAAGAGAGAGAGAGAGAGAGAGAGAGAGAGAGAGAGAGAGAGAAGCGATACATGTTTGGTTTACTACGCACCTGTGTTGAAGACATCGGTACGGAGAGAGAGAGAGAGAGAGAGAGAGAGAGAGAGAGAGAGAGAGAGAGAGAGAGAGAGAGAGAGAGAGAGAAGATTGGTTGTCACGAACCTGCACAGTCCAACGTAGAAGGAGGAGGCGGCCATATCCACGGAGCAGAGTGATGAAGGAGGTGGAAGAGAGGACAGAGGGAGAGACCGAAGAGGGAAGTGAAGCGGAGGAAGAAAAAAGGAGAACCGACAAAAAAAAAAAAAAAAAAAAAAGACAGATGGGGTGAAGAAGAAAGAGGCGAGGAAGGAGAAAGGAAGGAGGGTGGTGGTGAGGAAGGAGAAGACGACAGCCATAGCTGACCGGAAGAGTGACCGAAAGAGTTGACCGGAAGGGTTGACCGAGGGCGTTGATCGAAGTTGACCGGAGCTGACCAGGCGTTGATCGGGGGTTGATTGCAACATTGACCGAGCATTGACCAAGGCGTTGACCGAGCGTTGACCAAGACTGCTGACCATGAATTTGACCAAGCCGGAGCGGGTATAATCTCGTCAAGCCTTCAGCCTATCCCCTCGCCCTATGGATGTGCACACACCCCGTGGTACTTGCTGAGTCAAGTCTGTTTGTCTCTTCTTTCTGCATCGAGTCTCTTCTGTCCAGGTGATAGGACTCTGTGAATGAAGGATAGGGCCTTGTTGACCTAACCCACACGGGCTGAGTAGGGCTAAAGACTGTGTCTGACGACTCGATTGTCCCGGAGGATACTAACCCTCCCAAGGACCGGTACTGACGGGCGGGCTGCTCGGTGTGGCACGGTAGGTCCAAAATCCGAGCTGTGGGCTGCGCAACAGGCCGTCTAAGTTTTGAGAGGACCTGCTGATCGCATCGTCCTGCCTATGACGTTAAAGAATTCACGAGGAGTTACGGGGGATCTCCTTAAATGCCTCGTGATCAGCAACAGGTCCTGTAGTAACAGCCTTAGAGTAGGTCTAGGCTAGTGACCCTAGATGAGAGGATCTTGTGGTTCTTAGATTGAGTCAGGGGGAGTAGAGTCTAAGCGGTGAGGAGTGGAACCATTGTTCGGTTGTGCACCAGACACCATGGTTGACACCCGTAGTGGGAAGAGTACTGCTCCCTACACCCAAGCTCAAGAGGAGCAAGCCGCCGCCATACTGAGGGAGAGAAGGGAGAAGAAGGAGAAGAAGGAGCTCCTCAAGCAAGCAAAGTTGAAGGCGATAGCGGAGGAGATGATCAGATTGCAACAAGAGGAAGAAGAGAAAAGAAGGGTTGTCGAAGAAGCAGCAGCAGAGGAGGAAGAGGTAAAAGAAGGGCCCCTAGAGAGGCGGCGTAGGGAAGAAAGGGGAAAAAGTAGTGGCACGAAGGCAGAAGATAAGTGGATGGAGAAGAAGATTAGCGAGTGGGTAGCTAATTTATCGCTGGGAGAGGACGAAGAGGCACTGTTGTATGTGCTTCAAAAGGAGAGAGAAGCATTTGTCAGGGAGCTGGAAGCTAAGGAGGACCCCATGGGACGCCAGGCGATGGACGACGAGAAGAGGTTGGAGTGGAAGTTGTGTCTGGCAAGGGAGAAGAAGAGGAGGAGGGAGGACGCCAACTGGATGGCCACAGAGGTGGAACAGATTCAGGCGTGGAGGCAAGAAGTGCAAGCGCAAGCAGAAACCTCGCCCAAGCTAGATAAGATCCTGGGTTATCTGGAAGTATTGAGTCAGGCCTGGCTTGAGGAGCATCAGGCCAATAAGGGTCAAGATGTGACCCTTCATGCCATCCGGTCAGGGTTTATAGAGAGTTTGCACGTGACGTGGTGACCCACGTCGAGACCAAAGTCAAAAGATTGAAGGAAGGCCCAAAGAAGTTCTGCGCCAGTGCCGTTGAAGGCGCCAAAGTAGTGGCCACAGCAGAGGCCGCGCCGCGTCCCTGCAAAGAGCCAGTCAAGCTCAAGTTTCCTGATTCGTATTGCGGGAAAAAGGATGATAACTTTGATAACTGGGAGGCTAGCATTAATACGTATGTCTATTTACAGCATATCGCGCCCGAGGAACAAGTCCTCGTAGCCTTCCACGCCTTGAAGGACGAAGTGGCCAGCTTTGCCAGGTCCCTTGCACGTGCAGCTGATTGCGAGCACAATATGATTGCGTATTCTAGGCTCACCCCTCTTTCTACTTTCCTGAAACGCCTGCGGGAGAGGTTCGCTGACGTCACAAGGGGCATCAGGGCCTCTGACAAGCTCCAAACCATCCACTCGCGACAGTGGAAGAGTGCGAGAGCACTCAAAGTTGTCATGGACGACTTGGTAGTCGTCTCAGACCACGGGGTCACTAAGACCTAGTTGGTCCAATTATTTTATCGTGTCATGCCAGAGCCCCGACGAGGGCATTTCTTCGACAAGACCGAACAGGCCAATATCACGTATGATGCGTTGAGTAGGGAAGTGGTCATGTTTGAGGCGAAGTCCATGCCAGTTTCCACTTTCTGACATAAGGACTTAGATAAGGGAAAGAATTGGAAAGGTCGTACCATCTCAGGCCAGGTCAGGGCCAAGGATCACTCGATCCTCGCTTTAGATGAAGGTGGTACAGATGAAGTCCCCTACAGTCAGACCGAGTGGGGGCTAGAGGAGGAGGATAGTAGTGTAGGCGAGGGGAGGACCTATGCTTTTGTCGCGGCTAGAGGGAGGCCGCAAGGTAGGGGAGGAAGCCAGGGCCAAAGGGACCAGGCCACGAGTGGTCGAGGACCGGGCGCACAGGGGGTTGGCGGCCAAAGGAACTGCCAAGAGGGAGGTAGGGGTCAAGGTCCCCTGTCTACTCGTCAAGGTCCTAGTCGGTCCCCGTAGCGACGAGGTGGAGGATCACCTCAGAGGAGAGGAGGTTGGCCACAAGGCCGGCCATGGGAAGATCTGGGCTTGGATCAACGAGTATGGCAGCAGCGTAGGACCAGGGTCAGTGCATATATTGCGGTGACCCGGCCCATATCATTAAATATTGTCCTAAGAACAGAGAGGCCCGATGGGTTGCCCAGAGGCAGCCGCCGATAGGGGTTGCATCCACCCCTACTACTAGGCCATGTGGGGAAGCGAGCGCACGCAAACAGGAAACTCCCACACCACATGTGCCTTCGGCAAAGGTTGCAGGCCGGTGCCTAGCTAGTTGTCCAGAGACTGCTTGTGTTAGCGCCTCTCTAGGCACTTCCCTCACACGCGTGGCAGAAGAGTTGAAGGAGAGAATGCCTGCCTAGGCCAAAATGAAGAAGGATAGTAAAGGACTAGTTCTAGTTGATGAAGAGGTCTTTAGAAGTAGAGTTGGGGCCCTTAAAGATTCGGGGGCTACCCGCAGTTATATTAGCCGTACAGTGCTGAAGAAGCTAAGGCTAGGGTTAAAAGTCCAAAAGTTGGAAGACCCCATAGTCAGTGTCCTCTCAGACAACCGCACTATGCGTGTTGAGGACTACGTAGAGGGAGTCAAGGCGTATTTCCGCCTAGAGAAATACGGGAAGGTGGAGAAGGTTCTCCATTCCCTGACTCTCCTCGTACAAGATGGCCTTCCTTTTGACACAGTCCTAGGCATGGATTGGAGAGAGGCAGCAGAGGCAGCAGGGGCCACACTTCATTTGAGAGTGCATGAGTGTCGACTCCCTAGACCATCAAGTGAGGTTAAGATTGCCTGCCTGTTTCATGTGTCTGGAGTAAACTCCTTGGCACATTGCTGTCTCAGTGGTCCCGCGTTCGCGCGATTAGTAAGAAAGGAGCGATTAGAGGAGCAGGTCTTCGTAGCCTATGTGAGGCCTGTCACTGAGCCTAAGGAAGACACACCCATAGACCCAACTATTGCCAAGCTGGTGGAAGAGTTTAAGGATTTGACAGAGCCACCGACAGGAGTAGTGTCGCGGCCAATCCAGCATCGTATAGAAATAGAGCCTGGCAGTAAGACTCCTAAGGGAGCAGTCTACAGGATGTCCCCAAGGGAGTTAGAGGAGTTGCGTAAGCAATTAGACGAGCTCCTCGAAAAGGGTTGGATTAGGACCAGTTCATCTCCTTTTGGAGCACCAGTTTTGTTTGTCCCCAAAAAGGAAGGAAAATTGCATATGTGTATAGACTGTAGGGGTCTGGATGCGATCACAGTGAAGAATGTTGAACCGCTGCCCAGGATAGACGATCTTTTAGATTGGGTGCAGGGTTGCAAATATTTTTCGAAGATCGATTTGAAGTTTGGATATCATCAAATAGAGGTCCATCCTGATGACCAATACAAGAATGCGTTTCAGACTAGATATGGGTCACTATGAGTTCATAGTGATGCCCTTTGGACTAACCAATGCGCCTGCCACGTTCCAGCGCTGTATGAACGATTTGTTTAGGCCATGGTTAGATAGATTTGTTGTAGTCTATCTAGATGACATACTAGTATTCAGTAGGACCCTCCAAGAGCATCAGGGTCATTTGAGGCAGGTCTTGGAAAAGCTGAGAGAGGCTAACTTCAAGATCAACGCGAAAAAGTGTTGAGTGGGCCAAGACGCAAGTCTTGTACTTGCGCCACATTTTAGACGGAGATGGCATTAAGCCTGAGGACAGCAAGATAGCGGCGATTAGAGATTGGCCGACGCCCCGCATGTTGACTGAGTTGCGGTCGTTCCTAGGTCTATCTAACTATTATGGGGAGTTCGCGAGGAACTTCTTGACTACGTGGCACCCTAGGCCGCGGCCGCAGGATCTGAGTCCGCGGCCAGGATCCTAGGCAGCAGGCCCGTGGCCGATGCCGCGCGCCCTCGAAATCCGAGCGCGCGGTTGGCCTGCGCACGTTATCCGCTGGAGGCCTATGCTAAAAAAAGAAAAAAAATCGAAAATCTCGGGGGGGTGATTTTTTATATGTTAAAAAAAAATAAAAAAAATAGAAAAAACAAATTTGATAGATTGATTGATTGATTGATTGATTGATTGATTTTATTTTTTTTGATT
>BFEA01000121.1:336094-351400 GCA_003427395.1 Chara braunii
ACTCCTACCTTACAGGTCTACAGTTCGAATCTCCCTACAGCCTACAACCTACGGCGACCTACTTACCACTGGCTATCGTGCAGGTTACGGGTTCAACTCCAGGGAACTGTGCAGATACTGTACACAGGTAAGCTGAGGTCAAGGGATCGACCCCTGGGATCTGCATCGGCTACTGCCAAAGGTGAAAACTGTTTCACTATGGCTGCCTTCCCTCTAGCCAGCACTCTCTTCCTTCCCACATAGCGCTGCTCTTCAGCCTAGCGCAGCTCACACACATCCAGTGCACAAGTGCCACTGCACTTCCACACTCTCATGCGAAGTGAGCATCTGTCCAAATGGGAGGCTGGCCAGTCCTTTATAGTGCTGGACTGGTCTGGTGTGGCCTGCATTCAGCCTCAAATGTGCCTGGGAATCCTGCCCAGTACCGATTGTTGCAAACTGTGTCCCAGTATCTTTTCCCGTGGTCTGCTGCTGCTTTGGGCCATCGGGCCTGTCTTTTGGACTCCTGGTCTGAATCAGGACTGACTCGTGGGATTATGACTGGACTTGGACTGTAGCCTTGACTCACTGCCGAACAGACATGTCTTTTCATCGAGGAGACATGACCCTAACTCAGTCTTGAAAATTGTGTCCAATACCTGTTCGTTCAGGACCTGTGGTGACCTTTCAAAATGACTTTCCACTTCATTATGGATGTGACGTTTACGTCAGGAACTTCGTCTTTTGAGTTGCTGCTCATGAAGTTAAGTTCTGGCCGACAGGGCCCCTTGCTATTGGGGCATCCATTTGGGGTCCGATTTGTAAAGGCCCTTTTAGTAACACTGAAAACCAATGTTAATGAGAGATTGCTCTTGCCACCAACAACACAAGAGTCCAGGACCTTCTCCCTACTTGGCGCTCAGCGCCCAGCCTACTTCCTACACAGCTACTGTCTGCCTACTAATTGACAATGCAACTGTTGACATCAGCAGCCCATGAAGTACTTGAAGATGTCGCCCATGCGGACCATCGCCAATACCAGGTATGTGCCGTCACATCATCATCATCATCATCCTTCTCTCTCTCCCTCGACTTACACCCACAACTTCCCTCTGTACACCCGAAGACCACCACTGTGCCTCATTGTAGTCCAAGCCCATCCAGCTATGGAGGCTGGGCTATGGCGCTGCCCTCAGCAGCGCCCTCCTTCCTGCACGACCGCTCACGCTAGTAGCTTGCCTCTCAGCGCCAGCAGCAGCCTACGAGTGTCCGCTCCAGCAGCGCTGCCGCCAGCATGCAAGTGCTGAATACTTCTCCAGGCCGCGAGCTCTTTCCTATATGGAAAGAGCCTGCCTGCCTTTGCGGCCTGGCTGGCCTGGGCCTCGGCTGCCCCTCTGTTGCAGCCACTGGGCCTCGTTCAGTTGGGCCTCCCAACTGTCTGTGTATGAGGCTGCGATTCTCGCCCAGGGCCTGCATTTTCAGAAAGGCCTGAAAGGCCATGGAATGCCTTTGCTGCTCGGCCTGTGTTTCCCTCAACCAACTAGCGCGTCACAATTGCCTGAACCCCAAAGACGAAATTGACAGCTGAGGGCCTCTCGTGATTTGTTAGGCCCGCCTTCACTTAGGGCGGGCACATTTGCAACAGGGCCCCAGGCCTGCCGAGGATCCAGATCCTCGCAATAATTTTAATTAATTCTTTTACCAAGTTTTTGCAATTTGAAAATATTTTAGAATTAATTAAATTCTTTTCTTTTTCGTAATCCGAAAATACGTTAGAATTAATTAATTCTTTTACGACACTTCTTTGAAATTCGAAAATAATATTAATGAACTCTTTTCTAAAGTTTTCTCTTTTTTCAATCGGAAATACATTAGAATTAATTGATTCTTTTTCAACACTTCTTAATTCTTTTTTGAATATTTTTTTGTGTAATTTATAAATACTTCAGAATTAATCAATTCTTTCTCAACATTCCTTTCGAAATTTGAAACTAGTTTTTCATTAATTCTTTTTCGAAAATTTTGTCATTTGTTCGAATTAAGTAATTTTTTTTTTGACATTTCTTGTTCGAAATTCGAAAATAATTTTAGTTAACTAGGAAGATTTTCATGCTCGGTCGGGCACCTGAGTGTAACACCCGGGGGGGTCTGTCGCCAGGTGTCGGTGCGAATACCCTTACAAGGGTATCCGCCCTGGTTTTTGCAAGCGACAAAAAATAGGTTCGGTATAACACGCGAGGCGCAGCTGTATCTGTGTTTTATGTTGACTAAATGGTTGACTAGAGTAGAGAATGTGTGGGCGCGCAGGCTTGAGGTGCGCGTGATCCTTTTATTTGTTGATGATTGGAGAGTTGGCATGATTGCCGACAATATTTTTATTTTTGATTAATCTAGGATTAAAAAGATTGTCTCTGGATAGGTGCACTTACTTGTGACTTGTGCGTACGTGCGGAGGACGACATCGACAACAATATGGTTTTGAAGTATTTCGGTGGATCCAAGCGTTGCGCAGTATCTTTTTATTTAGACGACAATGATTACTAGACCCAACCGTGGGCCTAGCACTATTGGTTACGACATCGAAGTTTCACGCGGGAGGTTCAGGGATCGAGATTAAGCAGTGACGACGCGGGGATGTCAGAGTAGCACGAAAGGACCGAGGAGTTGAGGGCCCGACAGGGCTATTCCCCTTTCATTTTGTTGAACAAGGGCGTCAGAATGAACGACACTGAAGCGCCCGACCTACACTCTGGGGCTGGCTAGGCAATCAACGACCTGGAGTATACCTCAAGCGCCCTAATCTTTATTTTTATTTTTGTCCTCGAAAGCTGATGAAAATTTGTCCAATGGCGTCGTGTGACCAGCAAAGTCCCAATTCCCTAATGTTGTAGACAGCCAGGGCCTTGTCCCATCTGAAAAGGGAACAGTAGTGTGACCCGACCCTTGCCTGCGCAGAGCAAGAGCGGCGCAGTCCCTTTTCGGGTGTGCGACCCTTCAACTGCGGGCCTGCAGGGAGAAGGGATTGAGTGTGAGCATGCCCGCCAGAGTCCGCGAGATGGTGAACTATGCCTGAGCGGGGGTTTGGGGGCTCCAGTGGGATACTGCCGTAGTATTAATTGTGCGTCTGATTACATGGGGACCCACATTACCTAGGCTCAGACACAGGCTCTGCAGCGGGGCCGCACCCTCTTACTCGCAGCGGCGTCAGGGCTGCCGCAACGGCCGAATACATGCCAGCCACTGCAAAGCTACCCTTTCGGGGCACACTAAGTCCGCAGGTGAGTTGTTACAGACTCCTAAGCGGATTTGACGTTATCAACCAACACCACCTGCGGTGTCTGGGCTAAAGCACGGTGTGGCACATATGGCATTTCGAAGAGTGTACAGCAGGGACGAATCTGGGCGAAATACTGCGCCGGATGCCTTAGACAGTAGAGATTGCGGAGAGGAAGAGTGGCGGGCGACAACAGAATACGGATAACTTGCCCGATTCATGATGCAATCGGGCAAAGTAAAAGGTGATTCCGGGGTTTTGAAGGAGGGCGAAGCCGATTTCGAGGTTAGTTTCAGTAGTAGGATGGTGGATTAGGCGTGGTAGAGGAATAGCGTGCACGGGAAGCCGGGGCTATGGAGGAAAAGGAAGGAAAATGTCGTATTCCGGTCGCCCCTTGGTCGATTTAGACATATGAAAGCTCTAGGCTGGGGTATTAGGGCGGGGCGACCTCGTTGGTAAAGCCAAAATGGAGGTAGGATGACTACGAAAGGAGGTATCGAAGGAAAGTGGTGCGTCGGGCTATTGAAGGGCGAAGGAGGAAGAAGAGGGGAGAACGAGCATATCTTCCTCGATTCTTGGTGGATTTGAGTGGGAGAGGAGGCTAATCTGAGGTTTTCAACCGTCGCGAACACGATGATGCAACCAGTTTTTGGGTTGAGGGTTGGTCTTGGTAGTACGGTGGTTCTTAGCTGCGCCCAGGGAAAAGGGGGATCTATTTGCCCATGAAGATATGTTTCGCTTTTCCTCGTTTGTTTATTATTGTTGTTGTTTTGATGTAGTCGTCTTACCTGCCTGGCTCTGAGAGCATCATCGTTCTCGTTCTTATTTGCATGCGATCGCAGTCTCGATCCTCGTCCTCCTCTTGCTGGGAAGTGGGTGCTGCATCCCATAGTGGTCATCGTCGACTGTTGCTTGTGGTATTTTCGATTCAAACCGAAGCGATCGTCTTCGTGGTCGTTGGAGCCTCGTTTTCTAAGTGGTAGGTGTGTGCATGATTCTTGGAGTGTCCCGGTACATGGTAGTCGTCCCTGACAGTTCGCGTCTGATTCCCTGAGACTCAGGGGAGATCCAACTTGGGAAGTAAGGAAGAGAGCAGACAGCGCCGGGTCACGCATCTGTCCATGAAAGAGGATGAATGTACCCGGACTCTAGCGAAAGATTCAGCCCGATTTTTGCTCATTATAACGACTGAAGTAGCCTGTCTCTCCCTCTCTCTTGTGGGGGCGACGACGTTGTTTAGCAGAAGCTACATCCTCGAGGTGCGCAGTTCACAGCTGTGCACACAGGTGAACACCTACAGGCCAGAGCGTAGCTGCAAACATGCGAAGCTAGGCGCGCGGGTGGAAACGGGCGTAAGAGAGAGAGAGAGAGTGAGAGAGAGAGAGAGAGAGAGAGAGAGAGAGAGAGGATTGAAAGGGGTACGAGGTGGAAAAAGAGAGAGGTGAACCTACCTACTCGTCGACCTGGTCGTGGCCATCTTCCTGTTCGTAGCCGGCTTGCCTTCGTTGTATCGCTAGGAACGTGTAAACCTGGCCTGAAGGACGACCGGTTACGTTGGAAGCCAGGCGTTGCCGAGGGGCGGCAATTCAGTCTGGATTTTGATTCCAGCAAGAACACAAACTGTGAGAATGCGACCTTTTTGACCCGTTAGTGTTTGGGAGTTCATCTGGTAGGGAGTTGAGTTGGGGAGGCACACTTGTTAGGAGATAACGCAGATATCCTAATACAAACCCAATAAGAAGAGATCTCGTATGATATGAAAAGAGGGAGTGCTCGCCTGATGGAACAATAGGAGCTTCTGCCAGCATTGGCCGATGTAATCAGCCTGGTAAAGGAGGACAATCTGAGTTTTCTCCAGGTAGACCGCCCGCCAACCACGATCTACTGTGAGAAGCTAAGTCTGGGCATGTGCATTGGGGCACGAAGGATAGTGAACCACGCACGAGAGGAATGAGTGCCAGAGGAAACCTCAGAGGAGGGTCCGACGTTGCTGACATGTATGTTGATTAGTTGGACTTGGATGTGGGGATGGAAGTCCGTAAGGCAGAAGTGTGTTTGGAGCGACACATAAAGGAGGTAAGGGATCCTTTTTTTTTAGCGTTGCGGTCCAGTACGAATATGAGCTGTAAAGATACGTATCCAGTCCTTGCGATGGTCTGCATAGCCAATATCAGCATCCACTACGGTTGTTGCTACACAGTTTTGTTGTGCCCTCCATCACGTCTAGTTTTTTTTTGTAGCTAGGAGGTTGCTGCATGCCGCTGTGCACTCCGCTGTGTGATACGATGCGCACCATTGCGCCTTTGCTGTGCGGTGTTTTGGGTTACTGCATGTGTCATTTGCATACTATTGCGGTGACTGGCTGCCACGCCCGGTTGTGGCGCGCATGACACAGTGCTAAGGTGTGGCTACAGTCTGCGCTCATCTCGAATAAAGAAGACGGGTGTATTCAATTTGAACATAGTCTCTCTAAGCTACAGAGTGACAAATTAGTTAGCAGAGTTAACACAATACCTTGAGGAGTATTGTTGTGATTTGAAGGGTGACCACGCTCTGCAAACAGGTTGCGTACTGCCAAAATCGGTAAGGGGAGACGACACGACGGTTTAGGGAAGTGATCAGATTGAGAAAGAGGGGCACATTGCTGCGAATTGGAGGACTGTCAGGAGGTAAGCGTTCGACGCTTTGACTTAAGTTTGACGGTGTTACTGCGCATTTGGCCGCCATTGTGAGGCCTTCAGGCGTACCAAGATTCCAAGGCCCTCTCCTGGGAGTTGAGTTGTCCCTCTCCTGTATCTCGAGAGTCTGAAACCCCTCTTTCTGTCTTTCTTACTCAAGTCTAGTCCAGTTATGAGAGGAAGGTGGCAGGCGGGATTGCAACCCGTAGGACCGCAGCAAGACTCTGTGGGGAGTCTGCCCATCGATTGAGGGAGCTCTACCGGAACTCAGAAGGAGTTCTGGAGGCAGGGAAATGAGAAGTAACCATTGCTTTCCTTTTATAAACCCAACTATAACCCATATGCGTACTTCTTGCTATGTTTGACTAAGTATACTGTGTGCACCCTTACTTTGACTTTGAGTTTGACTTTCAGGACTTAAACCAGACTTAATAAAGGAAGATATGCGCAATGTCAGTTTCAGTTTTGTTGTCTGACTGAGAGCAGATTGTGGGATTGCATATGGGGGAAGGATGGGAGGAAGGCATGTTTGCTTTTGTCTGACTGGGTCAATCAAAGGCTGGGCAAGTCTCCATAAGTTTGGGGAGGCCCGGTGCTATGTGTATTCTTGAATTGCCTGGAGAACGAGACATGTTCCATAAGTTTGGGTGGTCTGGATGCTTTGACTTGTGAGGGCTGTTTGTGGCTGACTTTTTAGGAACCAAGCATTGTCCCACATAAGTTTGGGTGGCTTGGTTGCCTTGTTTATTTTGGGTTTTCTCAGTTTCTTTTGATTCTGAACGAGGGGGTCTGAGCATGTTTCATAAGTTTGGGTGGCTCGACCCCTTCCTGTTTTATTTAAGGGAACGATGCCGAGCGCATCGGTCCGGCACCGCACAAGACAGAGCGGGACCCTCCCGGCCGCGTCACACAGGAGTTGGACTAAATCCTCGTCGCGAATATACATGGAGCTTCCGCAAGCCACTCCGCCCGAGTGCGCCAGCCATACCTCTTGCGAGCCCCTACGACGGGATAGGGCTTACGCGAGGCACGACTTACCTCCACCTTACGGGAGCTGCCACCTCCCTTCGGTGGGTGTATCCCCGCCGAGCTACCAGTCCACAATACGAAAGTTGATCAGCTGCAATCGCAGAGGTGGACCAGCCGAGGGTGTTTCTCGTTCGCTGTAGCATAGGGGGTACGCATGGTATTACGCCTCTATCGAACCCGCACGCGAACCGGCATCTCGGGGGGCTGAGGTCCCAAGCGCGACTCGTCGCCGGTCGACTAGGACGCATCCCACACGCCATGCGTACACCACTATAAAGGACATAAAAATAAAAGCACACACACACACGCACGTACATATACACATACAAAACGACACTGAACAAACAACGCGACAACACTCCTAGTTCCTTAGTAGTCATCCCATAACTTTCCGATGTGGAAATCGGATAGGCGTCGCGCGCGAGACATAATATAAAACCGCGCGGACGCAAGGCTAACTCATATCGACTCGCAATGCAAACGTACACAAGCGGTCGTAGTGATGGCGTTCTATGTAGTACCCATACTCGTGCGATCCTCGTTAATCTCGAGGGTCGCGTTCGACATTCAAGTGTCGGCTGACACGTGCCTTGAGGGCTAATCTCTCGACCTTGGACAACCGCCAAGTGCGGTTGAAAACCACACCCTCTTCTGCACCCTGCGAAGAGTGGGTGGTACACAGGTTCATACCTGTGGTGACAATCGTCTCTTATCGCCCTGGAGTCCAGCTCCATCATCTAGGGCCTGGAGAGAAGTCAAGGGGTTTGACTTTGACGGCTGCCACGGACTACAACGTCCAATTATAAAAATCTTTAAAAAGCAAAGGATAAAAGGGGATCTCTCTTTTCTCACATGCATGGTCACAGTAGACCGCGCGAAAACATCCAAGCCATGTTGTCCTCTTCTCCCTCTCTGCCTACGGTTTACCGGGCAGTTCTATTTGACGATATATATATGTATATATTAAATTAAGGGTTATTAATATAGGATGATCGCTTCTCACAGTCACATTGAGACTCCTCTCATCCATATATATATGTATGTGAGCGCAAGCAGTCAAATCCAAAGTCTGAATCACCAAATATATCTGCAATCACATCAAAGATTCAACCAAAAAGTCTATGCACTACACGGGGTCAACTTCAACCATTCTCTGCACTCACACCCTTTGCTTTTAGCCATACAAGCCTCACTCTTGTGCAACTCCTCAAAATAAAATACTCAGTATTTTTCTTTAAATGACCATTCAAATAAAGTCCGGGCGAAAACACAATAAAACAGTTCAAATCACAAGGCTAAAGCCTTTAGGTTGAGTAGCAGGAGTGCATTGGAGTTGAATCGTAAACCGACGAATCGACAACCGACCTGTTATTAGTGATAACAGAAGATGATCCTTGTAGGATCAAGCTGAATCTAGCCCAAATCCTGAATCAATCGATCAAGAAGACCTGTAACACAAGACAGACCAATCCCCAAGCTAAGTTTATAAGTTTAAGGAGAATAATCTCCATATCACGATCTCACTCAAATCATCCTATTTAACTAAGCCTAAGTCTACCTCTAAGCAAGTGCCAAAAGAAAGGTCGACCCTGGCAGAATGTCCTCTATACAGAGTGGATTTCCAAAATTGCCACCTGTCAAAGTATAATCTTACTCCTCTAAACTAAGAAAATTTCGGCAGCGCTTCCCGTAGGAAAAGTGCCTTTCCAAAATTTATATCAGCTTGAATACGAAAACAGAAATAGTCTTCAACTTTCCAAAGTCCAATTTGTCTAACTCCCTGAATTAGCAAAAATTTGGGCAGCACTCCCTTTAGGAAAGGAGACTTCCCAGATTTTTACTAGGCCATATATAAAATATAGACAAGTTGAACTTTAAAAAGTCAAAAATTGTCTAACTCCTTGGATTGCAGAAATTTCGGCAGCGCTTCCCGTAGAGAAAGTAGCTTACCAAAATTTATACAAGACCAAGTATAACAAAATATCTCAGAAAATGCGAAAATCGACCTAAATAAAAATAACTTAGCTAAGAAAATGCGGGAATTGAAACTAACTCCTATGGCTCTAGCACGTGGCGAGCATCTAAAGCAACTACCTATCAAACTGAACTCAGACCAAGTAGTAATCTCACTCAGTCACATGCAAGGCCAAACCACAAGGAGTAAGTACTCTCACCATCCCTAAGTTATCTCACATGAGATAGTTCATGAATCTTCAGATAATTCAACCCTTATACCCAGCTTACATATGGCGTAGTGCTAGACCATTCAGCTTAGAAACAATGTCTAGCATGCCTGTAGGATATACAGGAACAGATTGCACTACTACTTCTCTCTTCTTTGGGCATATGACTAGACCATTCGGCTTGGAAACAATGCCTAGTCGCCCTGAACTGTTTAATATCCAAAATTTAATAACTTTCTAACGTTGTTTTCAAAAGAAAGTGCAAATATGGGCAGGGGACTGAACCATTCGGCTTGGAAACAATGTTCAGCTTGCCCATACTATTTTCAATTATATTTTGTAATTTCCTTTCTCCTCTTAGTGATATGGCTTAGCGTTGGACCATTCGGCTTGGAAACAATGCCCAGTTGCCAGCTCACATGCAAGTATAAGTAAAATACTTTCTTTTATACTCAGGTTGTACTTATGTGCGTGGGTTTCAGGTAAGCCATTCAGCTTAGAAACAATGCTCAGCCTTAGACCAAAAATCCTCCCTCAGAATAAAACAAAAAAAACTCTTCACATCAGGCAAACCCTCAAAAAATAAACATAACAACCAGGCCATTCAGCTTAGAAACAATGCCTGACCCTTCAGAAAACAGCCAAATAAACAGAGTCGTGGGCCATTCAGCTTAGAAAAAATGCCCAGTCCTTGGTTGACCCGGTCAAACGCATGCAGTCTGCCTTCCTCCCACCTTCCCCCAGTTCATCCGTTAGTCTGTTTTCAGTCAAAATAAAGAGAAACTTAAGCTTCACACACACACATTCCTTCAATTCAATCTGATTAATCCTGAACAGAAAGCAAGAATTGAACAGAAAGCAAGAATCATAGGGACAATCTCATGCATATATCAGCCAAACTAAGGGGAGAAAAACAAACAGGGGTATAGTGGGGTCATACAGATAGAGAATGATATACCTGATGGTTCCCTGCCTCCAAAACCTCGCCTAGGTTCCGGCAGAGCTCCCGCAATCGGTGGGATGACTCCCCACAGAGTCTTGCTGCGGTCCTACGGGTTGCAATCCTGCCTGCCGCCTTCCTCTCAGAACAGGACAAGACTTAGATTAAGAAATGCAGAAGATAGGGGTTTCAAACTCTCGATGCAGAAGATAGGGGTTTCAAACTCTCGAGATACAGGAGAGGGACTGACTCAACTCTCATGAGAGGGCCTTGTTACCTTCACGCGCCTGAGGGCCCCGCAATGATGGTCCGGAATGCACAGCGGCCTGGTCAATCCTAAAGTCAAACTGCCCGTTGTCGGCGCGAATACCCTTACAAGGGTATCCGCCCTGGTTTTTGCAAGTGACAGAAACTAAGTCTGGTTAAATTTGAGTGTACCGCGCGAGTCGCGGCAGGATGTGGATTGAAGGTTCAACCAGAGGGACTAGAAATAGAGAGTGTGTGGGCGCGCGGGTTTAAGGCGCGCGTGATCCATCCCTTATTGCTGATTATGAAACCGGCGCGGGCGCCGGCCTATTTATTTTTATTTTTGTTTATTCTTGATTAAACTAGGCCGTGGGGGATATTGTTCGTTGATTGGTATGTTAGACCGAGATGCGCGCGCGGAGAACGACCTCGAGGACGACTTCGACGGCAGTGACGGCGGCAATGGTGTGACTGCGGTAGGTCTTGGCACGCGGGGTGGCACGAGTGGCGGTCATGGTACAACTTGGTAAGTCGGCGCAGACGCTGGGCGACCGCACGCACGATTGTAGGCAGGGGTGAGGCTAGGCCAATTTCCCTGGCCCCGAGCGCAGCACCGCTCCGCCTCATATAGCACTCCACGGATGTGGGTCTTAGGCTTGGGCTTAGCCCTATAGGCTATGGGGTCGGGTTGCGGCTACGAAGGTTCAGGGGTCGAGGCCAGCGAGCGGTGGCGCGGGAGCAGCGGAGCAGCGAGGAGAGAGCCGAGGGGTGGAGGGCCGCCAGGGCCATCCCCCTCAGCTTTTGCTAATAGAAGGTAGCGGGCCCGACCCAAGGGATTGGCGGGGGCAACCAGCAGTCCACCTTTAAAGAACCGAGGTTTTATATATGTTTATTTTTGCCTTTTCTTATTTTTTTTTTTTTAGTGTTTGGCTTGGACAAAAAGTCCCGTTGTCCTCAGGACAGAATACAGCGCCGCAGGGTATGGCGAGGCTAAACCCTGCGGGACCGCTGTAAGCGTTGGGGCGGCGCGAAGGGGGCTGGCAGGGCCCGCACCTGCAGACGATCCGTATAAAGTCGGGAGAGGGTCCGACGGGCGGGGCCTGTGCGGTCTGATAGTTGGAAACCGATCGGACCATGCAGCGCTGGATGGATAGCGGGGGAATGAGTGTCAGGCCGCAAAGTGACGGGCGCAGAGGGAAAAACGGGTAGCAGGGGATAATGGCGCAGCTGAGCCACCAGAGCCGGTAGCACTATTGAGGCGAAAAATGGGGGGTCGGTTAACCTTTTCTCCACCACTAGGCTGACAGTTGGCCACAAGCGCTCGCACCGTGAGGTATAGCAGCGGGGGTGAATGCGGGCGTCAGCCGAGGCCTGGTACATGCAGAAACGGAGGGGCTGGCCCGACAGCAGGATAGCGGGGCATTAGTGAGCGCACGGAGTAGAGGTGGTGTGGATGTGCGTAACGGGAGGTAGGACTGTGCCCGAATGCAGACGGGGAGCGGTTGGGCAGCGCTACGTAGCGGCGGGCGGTGAATTTACCCGGCAGTAGCAAGCGGAGCAACACCGCAAGAGGGGTATGGTGCCAGCAGGCAGCAGCGGGGGGAACGGAGTACATGCGGAGTGCTAGCGGGGCTGGCTGGGCAGTGTTGAGCGGTAGCGGGCGGGGTGGCAGCGGTGTAGGCGGCTGAGGGGAAGTGGGGAGAGGGGGAGTGAACCCGGATAGGAGCCCGACCAGGTTCGTGCGAGAGTGGAGTGGGCGATGGCGGAGCCAGGCGGAAGTGCATCGCAGTGAAGGGGGCATAGCTCTCCTGACTCCGAACGGGATTAAGAGGAGGGAGAGCCGGTTCCGGGGTTATGACCCCGGGCGAACACAAGAATGTGGTTAGTTTCAGAAAGGGGTTAGTGTGGGACGAGGCAGTGAGAAAAGCTCCCGCGCGGAGCTATGGCGGGAGTGAGGAGGAGGGAAAGTGGGGAGTGCATATCCCCCTTGTTTCCGAATGGAATCGGGCAAGGGAGGGCCCGTTCCCAAGGTTTCGGGCCAGGGCGAGTTTAGTGGTAAGGTCAGTTTTCAGATTAGATTAGTAAAATTAGAGTTAGTAAAGAAATAAGGTCCGCGAGCTATGGCGGAGAAGGGAGATGACTGAGGGGAAAACGGTGACACCTCTCGATTCCGCACGGAATCGAGTAGACTAAAGTGGTAGGTAGGGGTTTTGGGGCGGCGCGAGTATGATGACGGTGTCGAGCGCATCTTGGTCCGGCACCGCACGTGGCAGCGCGGGACCCTCTCGGCCGCGTCACGCAGGAGTTGCACCAACCTCGTCACGAACACACAAATGGAGCTTCCTTAGGCCGCTCCGGCCGAGTGCGCCAGCCATACCTCTCGCGAGCCCCTACAACAGGATAGGGCCTACGCGCGGCACAGCTTACCTCCACCTTACGGGAGCTGTCACCTCCCTTCAATGGGCGTATCCCCGCCGAGCTACCAGTCCACAGTGCGGAAGCTACTCGGTTGCAATCGCAGAGGTGAACCAGCCGAGGGCGTTTCTTGTTCACTGTAGCATAGGCGGTACGCGTGGTAATACGCCTATCGGACCCGCACGCGAATCGACATCTTGGGGGGGCTGAAGTCCCAAGCGCGGCTCGTCGTCGGTCGACGAGGACGCATCCCACACACCACGCGCACACCACTTTACGAACACAAAAAAAATAAAACACACACACACACACACACAACACGGCACAACACAAACAACGCGACAACGCTCCTAGCCCCTCGGTAGCGAACCCATAACTCTCCGATGCGAAAATCGGATAGGCGTCACGCGCGAGACTTAGTATAAAACCGCGCCGACGCAGGGCTAACTCATATCGACTCGCAATGCGAGCGCATGCAAGCGGTCGCAATGATGGCGTACTATGTAGTACCCATACTCACGCGACCATCATTAATCTCGAGGGTCGCGTTCGACACTAAAGTGTGGGCTGACACGCGCTTTAAGGATTAATCTCTCGACACTGGACAACCACCATGCGCGGTTGAAGATCACACACCCTCTTCTGCACTCTGTGCAGAGCGGGTGGTACACAGGTCCATACCTGTGGTGGCAGTCACTTCTTGCGGCCCTGGGGATGAGTCCTGCTCCAGGCCTGAGCGAAGGTCAAGGGGTTTGACTTTGACGGCTGCCACGGACTACAACGTCCAACTATGAAAATTCCAAAAAACAAAGAATAAAAGGAATCTCCCTTTTCTCTCAAAACACAATCTGGTTAACCCTTACGCGCAATTACAGTGGGTCTCCCACATACTCAGGGCACTTATAAGTATGTAAGGGTTAGTTATATAGGACGACCACTTCTCACAGTCACAGTGAGGCTCCTCTTAGCCATATATGTATGTAATCGCAGGCAGTCACATCCCGAAGCAGAACCACAACCATACCTGCAATCGCATCAAAGATTCATCCAAAAGTCCACGCACTACACGGGGTCAACTTCAACCATTCCTTGCGGTCATACCCCTCGCTTTAGCCATACAAGCCTCACTCGTGCAACTCTTAAATAAATACTCAGTACTTTTGTTGGATGGCCATTCAATAAAGTCCGGGTGAAAACAGAACAAAACAGTTCAATCACAAGGCTAAAGCCTTTAGGTTGAGTGGCAGGAGTGAATTGGAGTTGAATCGTAAACCGACGAATCGGCAACCGACCTGTTATCAGTGATAACAGAAGATGATCCTCGCAGGATCAAGATGAATCTAGTCCAAATCCTGAACCGACGGTCAAGACGACCTGGAACACATGACAGGCCAATCCCCAAGCTAAAATCATAAGCGTATGGAGAATACAACTCCATAACACATTCTCACCCAAATCATCCAAGCTCGCTAGGCCTGAGTCTACCTTTAAGCAGTGCCCAAACCAAAGGTAGATCCTGACATAATCTCCCCTATACATAGTGGATCGCCAAAATCGCCACCTGTGAAAATATAATCTATCTCCTTTAAACTAAGAAAATTTCGGCAGTGCTTCCCGTAGGAAAAGTACCTTTTTATAATTTATACCAGCCCGAATATGAAAGCAGAAATAGTCTTCGACTTTCCAAAGTCCATTTTTTGTCTAAATCCCTGAATTAGCAAAATTTGGGCAGCACTCCCTTTAGAAAAGGAGACTTTCCATATTTTTACTAAGTCAAATACGAACCTTAGACAAGTCGAACTTTGAAAAGCCAGAAATTTGACTAACTCCTTGGATCTGCAGAAATTTCGGCAGCGCTTCCCGTAGAGAAAGTAACTTACCAAATTTATACGAGCCCAAGTATAATAAAAAATCCCAGAAAATGCAAGAATCGATCCAAGTAAAAAAAAACTTAGCTCAGAAAATGCAGGAATTGAAACTAACTCCTATCGCTCTAGCACGTGGCGAGCCTCTAAAGCAACTACCTGTGAAACTGAAACTCAGACCAAGTAGTAGCCTCACTCACTCACATGCAGGCCAAACCACAAAGGTAAGTACTCTCGCCACCCCAAGTCAAACTTTGCAAACAATAGTTTGTAATCTCTCGATGCTTTATTCCCTTATACCCAGATTACATAGGGCATAAAGTCAAGCCGTCCAATCTTATGGAACCTGCCTGACTCAGCCATTGAGTATACACGAACAGGTTGCACAACTACTTCTCTCTTCCTTTTGGGCAATATGACTAAGCCGTTCATCTTAGAACAAGGCTCAACCGCCCCGAACTGTTTAATATCCAAATTATATATACCTCTCTTASCTTGGTGTTCAAAAGTTGGGCATAGGAYTGAGCCGTTCATCTTAGAACAAGGCCCAGCYTGCCCAGGGTTACCTTCAATTATACTCTTAGTTATACTCTCTTCATTTCATGATAAGCTATAGCCTGGCCATCCAATCTTATGGAACCCATGCCTGACTAGCCTGTTCATAGATAGAATAGCATAAAATATAGCCAAAATTTAA
>BFEA01000121.1:354100-372869 GCA_003427395.1 Chara braunii
CTCGCCCACCTACTCTCACCACACCTTCTCTCACGACATCACTGCGCACCTGTTTTTACTACTAACTCCTATTATACTAACTTTTTACTACATCCAACTCCAGATCCTGGCTCGCCCACCCCCCAAAACCCCAATTTCAGTCTTCATTCGTTCGTTTTCATCAAGAAACGAACGATATCAGTATCTCCTCCTCCCATCCCCTTTCACGTCGGCCATAGCTCGGCGCACCCCTTTTGCTACTAACCCCCCATCCTACTAACTAATCAGCCAAACTGACCTCGGGATTACGTTCGCCCTCCTAAAAAAGACGTAGACTCGGCTTTTAGTTTGCCAAATCTGTTGTAAAACGAACGCGTACGACCCTTTCTTCACCGAATGCACCCAACCCACTTCTCAGTCTAGGTTCACTCTCCCTTCTAACTCCAACTCCACTAACTTCTTACTCAACTAACCTTACCTTCTTACCCAACCACCTACCACTTTAGTTCACCCGGTTTCGTGCGGAATCGAGGGGTATCATCGTTTTTCCTCTCCGCCATCTCCCCTCCCCCTTTCCGCCATAACTCGGCGCAGTCCATTCTTCGTACTACTTTACTACTAATCTAGAACTAAAACTGACACTACCACTAACTTCGCCCTACCCAGATCCCTCCGGATCGCCTCTTCTTTCATAAAAAACCATGCTGTATCACGCGCGCACCTCTCCTCCACTGCGCCTCAGCCCACCACTCCACCATCACTGTCTCCGAATGCACCCGGCGCCTACTACCGTCCGGGTTCATCCTCCCTCTACCAGCCCGTCGCTTCCCGGTCGGTCCGCCCGCCACTTCGCACTTCGCTGCTTAGCGCAGCCTGGCCGCTCTTCGGCCTGTCTCCCTGGTCACCCCGTTTTCCCCCTGTCATAGCGCTCTGCCTCCTCTCGTTCTCACTCGTGGTCGGCCAACAGCCTGAGCGCTGCCTCGGCCACTCCACCGACGCCGAGAAGGCCAGACCCGCTAGGCAGCGTATACCACCTACCTACTCGAGCCCGTTGGCTCGGTAGCGGACAACGTTTAGGCGCCCGCCCTGTGCCCGGCCTACAAGGCAGCCTCTGGCTCTCCGAAAGGTCGGGAAACAGCCCTCCCATAAGGCCTACACACGGGCCCAGGTGGGACACGGCCGGTGCGGGTCTTCTTGGCGCTAGCTAGTAGTTAGGCGAGAGTTGACAGGCAGCGGGCACTCGACTGATGCCCGTCCTGCGGTCCTCTCGGGGCGGTCCCCGTAACATTATAAAGAGGGGCCTCGGCGCGGCCCCAAAACAGTTCGGAACCCCCACGCGACCCTACCAATCCCGGAACGTAGGTCATATATATGACTGCACCACGGCGGCCATAAAATCCTGCGCTAGCCCTGATCGACGGCACGCCCGAGCATAAAAGGGAATAAACAGAAATACGACGCTTAAAAGTATCATCTGGGAAATATTGCCACCAATCGGATGCCGCCATCGACAAAACGAAGGGGGATAGCCCCACCGGGCCCTCGACCCCTCGGTCCCCTTCGCGCTACTCTGATATTCCCGCGTCGTCGTCGCTGGTCCTTGATCCCTGAATCTCCCTGATGAAAGTCCAACGCCGTAACTAATAGCGCTAGGCCCAAGTCTGGGTCTAGCGTCGGCGTGCGCCCAAATAAACAGGCAATGCGCGACGTGCCAAGCTACCAAGACACCTTCAGAAGTCACTTGGTTCTCGATGCCGCCCTCCGCCCGTACGCGCAGGCCTCGGTCAAACGTACCAATAAAACGAAGACATCCTTAATCCCTGCTTAATCAGAAATAAATAAATAATAATAATATCACTAACAAAACGACCGATGTCCGTACCGACTTTATGATCAAAACAAAAAAGAATCACGCGCGCCCTAAACCTGCGCGCCCACGCACTCTCTATTATAGTCAACCATCCTGTCAACGTAAGTCACAAACGCATCCACGCCTAGCACGGTGTACCTAAACTTTAAACCAAAACTATTTCCTGTCACTTGCAAAAACCAGGGCGGATACCCTTGTAAGGGTATCCGTGCCGACAACGGTGTTAGATTTAGAGTAGGGTTAGTGGTTTGATCGTAACAGTATTCCGAGCTGCGCGTAGGAAGGGGGAGACAGTTTCGCAAATACACAGTGAATACTTCCGCGTTTTTGCGGAAGATTCGTATCGGACTTGTGCTTGTTGTAGGGAAGGAGGGTCCTTGTCCACCGAGGGGGTACGTACGTTTGAAGAGGGAACAACGGGTGTTGGAGGCTTACCTGTCGGTCGTGCGAGCGCTCTCTTGGAGGCGCCTGTCGGAATGCTCTCTCAGGGTGAGGCTTTCGCCCCACAAATCATACTGAACCTGGTCGCACGAACAACCAGGCGTGGGTGCTTACCGGGACACAGCAGGGGGGTCTGAGGACGAGCGTGGGGCAGGGCTAGTGGAAGGAGACTTACCTGCGGGTCGGGACGCCGTCAGTAGAGAGGTGAGTTAGGGAGTGAAAGGTCACCAACTAAGGTCGTGGTCTCGCCGCGAACTCACCCAGTTCTGAACGAGATCGAGAGTGGGGTGGTAGATTTGTCTGTGGACCGGTGTGTCCAGGCGAAGGTGCCCACGTACCTGTCGAGAGAAGAAGAGGGGTCGTGGGAGCAACAGATCAGCCACGGGACGAGGAGACTACCTGCTCGGATGGTACGCGGCCATCCCGGTGGGGCGCTGCAACGGGGTGGAGAGTCGCAGAAGCCCGCATCTTGCCTTTACGAAGGGCACTGCTCACCTCATTGGTGGGAGCAGCAGGGAGGAGAGATAGCGGAGCTGCAGGCCAATTGGTGTGAAGTTAAATTTGGTGAATAGGATAACGGGAGGCAAGCTGCAAAACGTGGACTTGCTGGTAGGTGCGCTGCTCATATTGTTGGACGACGTAGCAGCGAGCGAACGACGACGTTTGGGGGCCCAACTGCTGGCTAGTACGCGGCCCATCCAGCCGTGTGGAGTGGCGTAAGTCCGGCCGTGAGGCCGTCTGGGTT
The DNA here is from genome assembly GCA_003427395.1 of Chara braunii. Classification (NCBI taxonomy): domain Eukaryota; kingdom Viridiplantae; phylum Streptophyta; class Charophyceae; order Charales; family Characeae; genus Chara; species Chara braunii. The sequence goes on from BFEA01000121.1 coordinate 357,136, forward strand.
GCTCAGTCCTTTGAGCGGAGTGGCTGAGCCTTTTGGCAGGAGGTCTCTTGCTGCGATTGGATAGACCGTCAGGAAGTCAACGGTTGGCGGTTTGACCTCAGCTTGACTAGACTATTGTCGTTTGGCCATCATTGTGGGGCCCTCAGGCACTTGAAGGAAACAAGGCCCTCTCGCGCGAGTCTGAGAGCACCCTTCTCGTATCTCAGCGACTCAAACTTCCTCTTTCTGCACTTCTTCTTCTAAGTCTAGTCCATTGGGTCTGAGAGGAACGCGGCAGGCGGGATTGCAACCCGTAGGACCGCAGCAAGACTCTGTGGGGAGTCATCCCACCGATTCCGGGAGCTCTGCCGGAACTCAGGAGGAGTTCTGGAGGCAGGGAGTTGAAAGGTAATTGTTGCTTTCCCTCTATAAACCCAGATATTAGCCCCGATTTGTACTGCCTGTTGTGTTTTGATTGAGTATGCGACATGCATCCCTACTTTGGCTTTTGGTCCTGACATGACTCAGATAAAGTAAAGGAATGCATGCAAGTCCCAGTGTCAGTTTTGTTGACTGCTTGAAGGCAGATTGCGAACAAAGGGGTTGCATCCGGGGGAAGGGCGGGTGAAAGGTGGTTTTGCCTGAGGCTGACAGGGTTCTATGGGGTCAGACCAGTTCCATAAGATTGGACGGCCTGACCGCTGTGTTTATTTTTGAACTGCATGGAGAGTCGGACCAGTTCCATAAGATTGGACGGTCTGATTGCTCTGAATTGTGAGGGTTTGACTGTGGCTGACTTTTCAGGGGTCAAACCTGTACCATAAGATTGGAGGGTTTGGTGGCCATGTTTGATTGGGGTTTATTCTGTTTTATTTGTTTTTGAGCGAGGAGGCCGGGGCAAGTCCATAAGATTGGACGGCTCAGCCTCTCCCTGTTTTATTCTAAGGGGGATAAATCTCGCGGAGGGCAGGGCATGTCCATAAGATTGGACGGCCTTGGACTTGTGCCGCACACTGTGGATCAGAGAGAAACGAACCTGGCAGATTACCAGATGTGTTCCATAAGATTGGACGGTCTGGCCCAACGCCTCACACATGCTGGAACCCAAAATATTAAATTTTGGCTATATTTTATGCTATTCTATCTATGAACAGGCTAGTCAGGCATGGGTTCCATAAGATTGGATGGCCAGGCTATAGCTTATCATGAAATGAAGAGAGTATAACTAAGAGTATAATTGAAGGTAACCCTGGGCARGCTGGGCCTTGTTCTAAGATGAACGGCTCARTCCTATGCCCAACTTTTGAACACCAAGSTAAGAGAGGTATATATAATTTGGATATTAAACAGTTCGGGGCGGTTGAGCCTTGTTCTAAGATGAACGGCTTAGTCATATTGCCCAAAAGGAAGAGAGAAGTAGTTGTGCAACCTGTTCGTGTATACTCAATGGCTGAGTCAGGCAGGTTCCATAAGATTGGACGGCTTGACTTTATGCCCTATGTAATCTGGGTATAAGGGAATAAAGCATCGAGAGATTACAAACTATTGTTTGCAAAGTTTGACTTGGGGTGGCGAGAGTACTTACCTTTGTGGTTTGGCCTGCATATGAGTGAGTGAGGCTACTACTTGGTCCGAGTTTCAGTTTCACAGGTAGTTGCTTTAGAGGCTCGCCACGTGCTAGAGCGATAGGAGTTAGTTTCAATTCTTGCATTTTCTGAGCTAAGTTTCAATTCACGCCTGACCCCTGTTTCTCTACTCCGTGGAGCAGGCAGCACAGCGGTCAACCTTCTTAGTGGCGTCATTAGCCAAATGCACGGTGGCAAGCACCTACGGCCTAATCAGTTTTGCAAGCCTTGCACAACACAACTTCGACTGTTGCACATCCAACGTTCAACAATGTGCAGACGAAGTTCAACGGCCCCGACAGTCCCTAGCTCTGCATAAACACTGTGTGTGGCGACTACACCCAAAGGAGACCACCGCAGCAGCAGTTGTGCACAGTAGCGTGCATGACAGCAATGCCTAGTAACACCGCAGCTCGACACCCACACGGATGGAGAAGCCGACCATCAACAAACCCTTTTTTTTTTTTTTACGATGAGGATCAGTACGGCCCGTCGCTTGGCCTCCTAGGATATCACAAAATAAGAACGAATCTTCCTCTAAAAAACGGCTAGATTCATGTCATTCAGCCGTGTGCGCAGAGTGCTAGAGGGGGGGGCTTCTCTTATTTGTAGGATGGGCAACGCACCAGCTAACAGGTAAGCCTCCAATCGTGGGACTGGCCCTGCACCGCTTCCATCGACAGAATGAACCCAACTCGACTAAGTCTTCCGCCAAATCACGGAGATCTTTACTGTCGACACGGCATCTCGTACGACTTCAGTTGGCCAGGTAAGCCAGGCCTTTCAACCTTATCCCCCGACAATCTCTCCCTCTCTCTCTATTTCCCGCAAATCTCCCACATAGTTTTGGCCCTGAACGTAGCTTCCTACCTGTAAGCAGGCAAAACCAGGGACGAACCTTTCCTCAAAACATGGAAAAATACAACGCGAAATACGGACTTCGGCTAACTGTGTTGTCCGAATGCGAATAAATCTCCCTCTGAAACGAGGAACGCTACGGTCTTCTTTCCTATATGCAAACTTGTTCAGCCTGTAGTGATCGAAACACTTGCCGGATCCAAACTCTGTCACGGCCCAAGTGTTCGGAATACCTCAAAATTCCATTTTAACATCTCCCCTCACCCACCTTTACAAAGAGAAGAGTGAGATCGATCTCCCACATCCCGCCCGTGCACCTCACGTAGCCTCTATAGGAGTGACGAGCAAAATCGAATGAATCTTTCGCTAAAACTCAGTCAGATACATCGGCACTTCGAATTTCTCCCCCTGCGGTCATTTTCCTGTCGGGCATTGCACACCTTCTTCCTTCTCGAGCGCCAATATTAACTCTCCTTTCTCTCTCCTCTCATCGCCATCAGCTTTGCCCCGGTTAGAACCCCCACGGTCGGATCTTAACTTACTCATTTCTACCAAGGAACGAGCGAAGCACGGTCTCTTTCTGCCTTGTCATCTCCACTTTCCCCCCGGCACCTTCGTGCAGAGCTTTTCTGTACTATCTCGTATTTTGCTAACTCTCACGCTCATCCAACTACGAATCCGAGGTCGCCCGCCCTAAGAACCCCAAATTCGTACCCTCCCTCGCTTGATTTCGTTTGGTAGCGAGGGAGATATACATTTTCCAACTCTCTATTCCTTTCGCTCCACCATAGCTTCACGCAACATCTCTCTCTTCTATCTCCCTCTACACTAACTCTGATGCTAATCCGACCTCAGATCCGGGGTCGCCCGACCTCAGAACCCCCGGATCGACTCCTTTCTCTTCCGATTCTGTTCACTATCGGCTACGCCATGCTTTCATCCCTCTTCTTCTTCCCGTTCGCTCCATAGCTCCGCGCAATACTTTCTTCATCTAACTCCTAATTTACTAACCTTTTCGCTAATCTACCACGTTCAATGGATTCGCCTAATGTATAGCCCCAAAATCGGTCTTTACCTCGCCCGATTCCTTTCGGAAGCGGGGGAGATACGCATTTTCCATTCTCCCTTTTTTCTACTCCCGCCATCTCTCGCGCAGCTCAATTTCCTCGTATCTCCTATCCCCCTACGTCTTTTCCCATTTTGGCCTCACTGTTGAGTTCGCCCTGGGCAAAAACCCCGGGATTGCCTCTTTCCTCGCTCGATTCAAATAAGAATCGGGCGAGCTAAGTTCCTTCTGTTGCGCCCTCCTCGTTTCTCCATAGCTGCACTATGCGAATGTATCCAGCACAGAAAAGTGCCCTGATTCATTCCCTCCGTTAATTCCTCCTCCAACCCTCTCCTCTGCTGTTACTCGTCGCTCTTCGATGCTGCGCTGTGCAGCGCTGCCCGTTCGGCCCTGCTGTCTGCCTTGCTGCCTTAGCGCCCCCGTTACTACCCTCCCTCGCTGCCTCTCTTTGTTTGTCTCAGCGCCCATCCGCAGCAGTCCGCTTGTCGGCCCTCCTACACTATTCCTCCGTCCGCTGTTGCGCAACACTGCCCGGACAGACCCATGGATCGACAATCAGTTCCCTTGCGTTCCCCCACCACACTTCCTTTCTTCTGGGTTTCTCCTGACCCCACCTGCCTTAATCAGGCCCCGCCTTCCCCTCAACTCGTCTGCGGACACCCCCCCCCCCCCTTCAAGCTTCTCCTAGCAAGCCGTGGAGTTATTAGCGCGAGCCTACCACAGGCTTGCGCCGTGAGCCTTCGCGAGGCAGGTCGCGGTGCAGTCCTTGGTGATCGAGCCGACATTCAACTGGGAACTCGGAGGACCGAGTGCTCACTCATACATTGGATTTCCTCAGTCCACGCACTAACACGGCGGGGTAGAAAGCCCCTCGTCAGCACTCCCAAACACGTACAACCCGTAGGGTAGTCACAAGGAGGTATCCACTCGAGGTCCTCGACTCCCGTAACGGTCGCTAAGTCCGACGTCGCGCCCGGGTCAACGGCACGCCGGAGTACAACAAGAAAATAATAAAAACACGGCGTTTAAAAAGAATTACTTAGAAAGTGCTGCCACCGACCGGACGCCGCTGATGGCAAAACCAAGGGGGATAGCCCCGTTGGGCCCTCAACCCCTCGGTCCACTCATGCTGCACCGATATTCCCACGGCGTCGTCGCTCGATCTCGATCCCTGCATCTCTTTGATGAAAGTCTGACGTCGTAACCGCTAGTGCTAGGCCCAAGATTGGGTCTAGTGTCGGCGAACACCTATATAAACGAATATTGCGCGACGCGCGGGCCTACTGAAAACACTTCAAAGCCTCCTTGTTGTCAATGTCAATCTCCGCACGTACGCACAAGTCACCCGTAAGTGCACCAATCAAAAGACAACAATCTATTTAATCCTAGTTTAATCAAAAAATGAAAATTTGGCCGGCGCCCACGCCGGCTCTTTAGTCATCGAGGATAAAAAGGAATCACGCGCGCCTTAAGTCTACGCGCCCACACACTCTCTACTTCTAGTCAACCACTTAGTCAATGTAAACCACAAACATTGTCGCGCCTTGTGCGGTATACTTTAAACTTTTAAACCAGACTTATTTTCTGTCATCTGCAAAAACTAGGGCGAATACCCTTGTAAGGGTATTCGCACCGACAATGAATCAGGCAGAGGACCAGACATGTTCCATAAGTTTGGGTGGTCTTGGTCCAATGCCACGGACATGTTGGAACCAAAAGGTTATAACTTGGCTATATTTTATTACTATCCTACTTATGAACAGGCTAGTCAGACAGGGTTCCATAAGTTTGGGTGGTCTGACTATAGCTTATGACAAACTGAAGAGAGTATTAACTAAGAATAAACTTGTGGTAAGAAGGGGCAGGCTGAACCTCGAGCTAAAGATGATCGGTTCAGTCATATGCTACCTTAAAAGGCTAAGTGCAGATAATCATATAAAACTTGGATAACTTAAACAATTCAGGGCGACTAGGGTGACCTAGTAATGTTTCTAAGGAAGAGAAAAGTTGTAGTGCCCTGTGTTTGTGTATATTCAATGGCTGAGCTAGACATGTTCCATAAGTTTGGGTGGTCTAGCTTTATGCCTTATGTAAGCTGGGTATAAAGGGATGAATCATTGAAAGACTATGAACTATTGTTTGATAAGGTTAACTTTAGGTTGGTGAGAGTACTTACCTTTGTGGTTTGGTCTGCATGTGGCTGAATGAGATTATTTACTTCGTCTGAGTTTCAGTTTGATAGGTAGTTGCTTTAGCTGCTCGCCACTTGCTAGAGCGATAGGAGTTAGTTCAATTTTTGCATTTTCTGAGCTAAGTTTATTTTACTTAGGTTGATTTCTGCATTTTCATGGATCATTTATTATACTTGGTCTTGTATAAATCTTGGTAAGCCGCTTTCTTTACGGGAAGCGCTGCCGAAATTTTTACAAAACCAAGGAGTTAGTCAGATTTTGTGTTTTCAAAGTTCAGCTTGTCTGACTTTTATATATGGCTTAGTTAAAATCTGGAAAGTCCCATTTTGTAAAGGGAGTGATGTTCAAATTTTTGCTAATTCGGGGACAAAATTGAACCTTAAGAAGTCAAAGTCACTTTAGATTTTGAACTTACCTTTGTATAAATCTTGGATTATAACTTTTATGAGGGGAGTGTTGTCAAAATTTTTACAAATCTAAGGAGTTAGTTAAAATTTGTCTTAGTTGAACTCGGGTTTTGCTCTGGGTTCATATCCGACTTAGTAAAAGTCTGGAAAGTTTTCTCTTCTAAAGAGAGTGCTGCCAAAAATTTTACTAATTCAGGGAGTTCAACAAAATTTGACTTTCCAGAATTAGAGATTGTTTTTGTTTTCATATTTGAGTTAGTATAAATTCTGAGAAACCACTTTTCCTACGGGAAGCGCTGTCGGAATTTTCTTAGTTTAAATAAGTTAGATTATATTTTAACAGGTGGCAATTCTGGCAATCCACCCTGAATAAGGGAGATGCTGCCATAGGTCTACCTTGCGTTGGGTGCTGGCTTAGAGGTAGGCCTAGGCTTAGCTTATAGGTTCCCTATCTTACCTGTGTACAGTATTGATGTCAACCCGTAGACTTTAACCCGCGACCTATAGGATCGTCAGTGGTAGGCAGGGTTTCGTAGGTCACAGCTTAGAAGGGAATCGAACTGTAGACCTGTAGGGTAGGAGTCTAGACAGTTCCAAAGTCGTAGCTGTAGGATGCCTAAAGAGTGAAGGTCGTAGCTGCTACTTACCTGAAAGGGCAAAGTTGTAGCTGCTACAGTACCGAAAGGCCAAGTTCGAGACTTCTAGAAGTGGCCTTTCGGAGTTGGCCTGTGTTCAGCAGAGGCAAGTGGTCAAGTGGTGGTAGTCCACCTAGCCCAGTCAGCAGTCCCAGTTAGTCAGTCCGGTCCTGTTCAGCAAGTACCATCTGGGACTGTGTGCACATCGTGGGCCAAGGGATACAGGGCAGACCAACGCAGCGCAAAAGTATAAATCAAGAGGCTGCGTCCAGCCATTCATTCATGCCTGTGGATGCCATGTGGAAGCGCTGCCTCAGCAGCTTGTGCGAGGAGGTCTGCAGTGCGCCCGAAGACGAAGAGGGCAGAGAAGGGTAGTGTAGCGATAGGGTAGTGGCAGCCGTAGCTGCCATAGCTATAGTAATGTGCATGTAGAGTATTGCGTGTGGGATATCCAGGGTGATCCAGAGTGCGAACAGTGAGTTGTGTGGGCGAGTGGTCGCCATAGCAAAGAGAACTCTTACCTGGTTACGATATCTTTGAGTACTGTGTGGGCGCATGTCGCCAGTTTGCTGTCTCACTGTTTGCATGTGTAACAAGTGTGAATAAGCGAGTCTGATTGCACCATGGACTTATACATTTCGCTTGGGGATTGGTCTTTCTTGTGTTACAGGTCCTCTTGATCGTTTGATTCAGGATCTGGAATAGAATCAGTTTGATCCCACGAGGATCATCTTCTGTTATCACTGATAACAGGTTGGTTGTCGATTCGTTGATTTACGACTCAACTTCACTTCACTCTCATTACTCAACTTGAAGGCTTTAGCCTGATGGTTTTTATTCTGTTATTAAGGCTTTCACTCGGACTTTTATTAAATATTATTTTTACAAGGGGACTAAGTATTTAATTATGGAAGGTTGGACAAAGGTTGGGGCTTGCATGGCTAAAGCGAGGGGTATGAGTATAAAAAATGGTTGAGGTTGACTCCGTGTAATGTGTGGACTTTTGATCGACTCTTTGATGTGATTGCAGGTATGTTCTGTGGTTCGGACTTTGGATGTGACTGCCTACGATCACATACATATATATGGTTGTGAGTAGTCGCATTGTGATTGTGAGAAGTGATCGTCACATACTTATTTCCCACTCGTATGTTGTCCTCTTCTCCCTCTCTGCCTACGGTTTACCGGGCAGTTCTATTTGACGATATATATGCACATACCTATGTTTGGGTGCTCGCGTGGCCTGAGGGGCACACGCTTAAGGGTTTAATTGGGGTCGAGATTGAGAAAGGAAGGAAAAACCCTTTTATTGTTGTATGCTTCTTAAAAAAAATTTAGTCGGATATTGGTCCTGGGCCTGGATTCGAGGTCCTTGCCCAAGACATCCCAGGTTCTAGACTCTGCATGAAAGGGATCACCCCCCGCGCAGAGCCTATTTGCCCTACCCACCGGGACACTCAGCCTTAAAGGTTGGAGGTGTCGCGGAGGCCGTACGAATGTTCCTTCAGCCGTGCAATATCGTGAAGGGGTTGACCTTCACGATACTTCGAGTCTGACACTTGAGTGAGTGTCATAAGTGGTACTCGGATCCACGAGGGACCACTCGATTATGGGCACTACATAGTACGCCATCATTGGGGCAAGCCCATAGTACGCCATCATTGGGACTGCTTGCATATTCATACATTGTTAGTTCATATGGGAAGGCCATGCGTCCGCGCGATTTTATACTAAGTCTCCCGCACGTCGCCAATCCGATTTCCGCATCGGAGAGTTATGGGATGGCTACTGAAGGGACTAGCATTGTGTGCGTTGTTTTGTTCATGTCGTTTCGTCTGCGTGTGAGTTTGTGCGTGTTTTAAAATTTTATGTTCTTAGTGTGGTGTACGAGTGGTGTGTGGGAAGCGTCCTAGTCGATCGGCGACAGGTCGCGCTTGGGACCTCAGCCCCCCTAAGGCATTGGTTTGCGTGCGGGTACGATAGAGGCGGGAGACCTCGCGTACCCCCTATGCTACAATGAACGAGAAACGCCCTTGGCTTGTCCACCTCTGCGATTGCAACTGATAAGCTTTCGAACCGTGGATTGGTAGCTCGGGGGGGATACGCCCACCGAAGGTAGGTGACAACTCCCGCAAGGTGGAGGTAAGTCGTGCCTCGCGTAGGCCCTATCCTATCGTAGGGGCTTGGAAGAGTTATGGCTGGCGCACTCAGCCGGAGCGGCTTGCGGAAGCTCCTTGTGTATTCGCGACGAGGATTAGACCAACTCCTGCGTGACGTGGCCGGGAGGGTCCCGCCCCGTTAGTGTGGTGCCGGACCAATGCGCTCGACACCGGGGTACCGGGGCGTGCAAAAAAAAAAAAAAAAAAAAAAAAAATCCCTTTTTGAGCTCTCCCAGAGGACCCCAAATCCAGGCTCTTTTCATTTTTTGAGAGTTGGTTGTAAAGGGGGGGGAAGGGGGAGGGAAAGGGGGTTTCCTTAGTGTGATTTTGTTATTTTCTTTTTTATCTTTGATTCGGTGAGGAATTCTGTGTGACCCTCCTTTACAACCAAGCGTTTTTTTTTTTGGACTTCTACACAACATGTTTTTATTGCAATTCTACACAACAGTTGTTTGTATTGCAATTCTACACAACATGTTTTTTTTTTTTGGAATTTTTTTACTCTCGTTTTTTTTTTTTTTTTTTTTTTTGGCCCGTGGACTGCTCAAAACCTTGCTTGGGGTCACCCACACATTTATCCGGGCATAAGTTGGGTGCCCGGGCACCCAGAAAAACAACCTGGTTAATTAATTATTTTTCTCGTATATTTTAAATTCATTTTCAGATTTTTTCTTAAAATATATTATGATCAATTAATTCCTTTTCGCAATTCTTTTTTTGAATTTTTTTTTCCAAATTCTTTTTTATATATAATTTGGACGTACTTTTTTTTTTTGGTTATTCTGAACTCCTCCATTAATTTTGACTAGATTCAATTCATTCACGACTAAATTAATCCCTTCATTCGGAATTAACCACCCTTTCTCAAAATTTTAACATTTTTCTTTTGTAAAATTCCTGCAAAATACCTTTATTCGGAACTAATTCTTTGTTTTGTGAATAAAAGCCTCCAACCTCTCCCTCGGGTATGCCACGCCAAACCAAAAACTCTCAACGCGCCGCTGCTGACGTCGTCGCTGCTACCGCCACTGCAGCTGCCTCCATCTCATCACCGCCCGCTTCTCCAATAACTGCCACCACCCTGGTCGTTTCCTTCGCGATGGCCGCGAAATCTAGCATCAATATGTCCTCCATCAACACCCAATCCGTTGATAGCCTTCGTCGCGAACTCATTGGTCCACAGGCTGCCACCCAGGAGGTTTAAGGGAAGGGTCTTCGATATCGAAATGAAATTATACTCAAGAAACAAGGCAAAAAAAAAAAAAACATGTCATATTTCGAATCAAATAAATCGAAAAAAAGCGCACCATGCAAGCCACCGTCAACTCCCTCCAAGCATCTCTCTCAGTCCTTTCCCAACGGATAGCCACCGTCGAACAACAACAGGCCTCCCTCGCCATCTAGATTATCACCACCACGCACCCCCCCCCCCCCCCCCCCGGTTCCACCATCCTTCCCCTATCCTTTGCACCCACGTCCACCGCCCTCTCCGCTAACACGTCATCCACACCCTGGCCTTTATCTACCACTACCTCCACCAGGGTCGCCCCACCGCCCAAGACAACAACCCCCGTCGTCACACAGTCGTCGACCATTCCCCCCCAGTCAAAACCTCTCTTGACTTCATCCACTATCACCTCCACCCTCCCCACCTATATCCGGACCACTTCCACACCACAAGCCCTGCTCCCCGTTCTTCCAATACTTCATCCGTCCACACTCCTTCCAACCAACCCCACCAGCGATTTCGCCCGGGTACCGTTCTCCTCACCCAAACTTGACTTCAACACCCTCGCCCTCACAACATCCTTAATGGGTAAAATTTCCCCATCCTTTCGATCAATGGACATTCCCCCCTTCACCGACCTTCCCCACGAGGACGTCTTCGTCTTCCTCGGCAAACTCTACGACGCCTTCTCCCTCCACAACGTCCCTGTCACACACTGGTTCCGTATTGCCAACACCAGGTTGAAGGAGGGCGTCGTTCGTTGGTGGTACTGACTGTAAAAGACGGTCGATGACTCTTTGAGCAACTCTGTCACCTTCGACAGAACGGCCCGCTTCAAAAGACTGTAAAAGACGGTCGACCGTTTTGTCCAATAAGTCTGTGTGCCGCGGCAACACATCCCCCTTGACTACGTCAGCGGTGCCGCATTCATCTCCCGCTTCAAACGGGAATGTTGCAAGGACCTTGCCACCTCCCTCGTCCACGACCCCTCGATGTCCATCTCCGATCTCTTCAACCGCGCCATTCACCTAGACAATTTCCTCACCCCGTACAAGGACGCACTCACATCCCCCAACCCGCCGCTTTCGCATCCGCCACTCCTGGTCCCTCCTCCACTTGAATATTGTCCCCATGATCATCGCGAACCCGCCACGACATCGACGACTAGTCTGTTGGCCATCCCATCGGTGACGACCTCTACCCCACCGATGGCCCATTTGGCATCGACAATTCGTCTGCCCCCCTCTTTCCTGGGTGACACACCTCCCACTGGACGATCCCCAGTTGTGCAACCCACGTCGCCTGTCGCCGCTCCCACTAGTATATGTCCCTCTACCCTTCTCCTGAATCATCCTCCGTCACCTTCTCTGATGTTGTTGAGGAATAAGCCTGACACGATTGGCTTGTCAGATTAAGCACCGAACAACGCTGCTTTAACGCCATCATCTCCACCGTCTACTCATCCCGCTTCCACCTCAAGTTTATCGCCGCCACCCTTGGTGCGTCTACAACCAAGTTTCGGGCCCTCCTTGACATTGGAGATACCGGCGACTTTATCACTGATGCGTGTATTCGAAAAGCCAGTCTCACCTCTACCGGTTACGAATCCCGGATTACCATTCGTCTACGGGATAAAGACACTGCGGTCGTAGTAGACCGCACGGTTCCCGAGACCACCATGACTGTTGGAACCCTCTGCAGTCAGGTCTCATTCGATGTCATGCACTTGATATGCGACATCGTTTTGGGAACACCTTGGTTGGACCACTACATGCCATACACGTTCCACCCCAACTTCTTCCTCCTCGCCAACCCCCCCGACACACCCATCGACATCCCCTATTTCCCCCACCCTACCTCCCAAAACTTCGTCACTCCCCACCAGTTTCTCCACATGGCCCGTCACAACCCTGACTCCACCTATTACTGCCTTGTCCTTGATCGCGAACGTCTTGAGGACTTGCTCCCTACGGACAAGCCCGATCAAGCTCCCCCCTTCGACCTCGCCCTCACCTCCATCCTCAACGAGTTCACATACGTTTTTCCCACGTCCTTGCCTGCCGGATTACCCCCGGATCGTGGTGTACCTCATACCATTGATCTGGAACCCGGCCACTCTCCGCGGTACCGCCCTCCATACCAACTCTCTGTTTCGGAAGCCGAAGAAATGAAGCTCAAACTCAATGAACTCCTTGAAAAATGATTCATTAAGCCAAGCTCCTCCCCCTTCGGTACAAGTCCCCTTTTAGTAAAGAAAGGTTGAACCTCATAACTAAGGATGTGCACAGACTACCGCGCCTTGAATCGGATCACGATCAAGAACAAGTACCCCCTACCTCAGATCTCCGAGCTTCTTGATCGCCTCCGTGGAGCCAAATATTTTACCAAGATTGACCTCCGCAGTGGCTTCTACCAGATCCGCATCCGCGAGGAAGACACCCACAAGACCACATTTCGTTCTCGGTTCGGGCACTACGAGTTCCTCGTGATGCCCTTCGGACCCACCAACGCCTCGCCACATTCCAATCCACCATGAATCACATCTTTCGCGACCTCCTCGAAGTCTGTGTCGTCGTCTACCTTGATGATATCCTTGTCTATAGCCCCACCTTCGAGTCCCACCTTCAACACGTTCGCCAAGTCCTCTTTATCCTCAGAGAGCAAAAATTCTACGCCAAGCTCAGCAAATGCACCTTTGCTACCTCTAGCGTAGAATACCTTGGCCACACCATCTCTGCTGAAGGAATCCGCATGGACCCCTCAAAGGTCACAGCCCTCGTTTAGTACCCCCTGCCCAAGACCCTACTCCAACTACGCTAATTCCTCGACCTTGCTAACTATTACAGCCCTTTCATCTACAACTTCTCTGACATCTCTTACCCACTCCACAAACTCACACGCAAGGACGAGCGCTTCAATTGGAACGACTGCCGCCAAAACGTCGTCGACTTCCTCAAACAAACCATCACCACGACCCCCATCCTCAAGATCGTCGACCCTTCTCGACATTTCTACGTTACCACTGACGCCTCCGACTTCGCCATTGAAGCCGTCCTCTCGCAACATTTTCCTCGCGACACCTCCGAAACCCCCTCCATCAAAGACTCCCCCACCCACCCCGAGGCTCCACCCGCCGAATACCCCATCAAATTCGCAAGGAAGAAGCTCCTTTCTGCGGAGATGAACTACCCCTCCAACGAGAAGGAACTCCTCGTCGTGATTCACGCCGTCAAAGTTTGGCGCCCATACCTCGACGGACAATACTTCACTATCCACAATGACAACACCGTTGTCTCCTCTATCCTCACTAAGAAAGACATCACGCCACGCCAAGCCCGCTGGTTAGACTTTCTTGCCCAGTTCACATTCAGCATTTGCCACACCTCCAGCGAAAGCAACCACGTTGTCGATGCCCTCTCTCGACGCCCCAACCACAAGCCCTCCAAGAAAGTCTATGCCACCATGACTCATATCCAACTCCTCCCATCACTCCACCACCGCTACAACCACGACTACCTCTCTTGCCTTGATTTCTCAACAATCTACAACAAACTTTGTGACCTCGACCCAGTCCCTGACAACTCCCTTCACGACCAATTTCTTTACATCGACAACAAAGGCACTCACCGACTTTGCATCCCCGACGCTCGTGGGCTCCGTACCCAACTCTTGGTCGAGCACCACGACACCAAGACTGCGGGACACCTCGGGTTCCAGAAAAACTTCGACACCATCTTCTGCTACTTCTATTGGCCTTTGCCTACTTGTCGACGCCAAAGCTTACATTCGCTCATGCCCCACATGTCAAGTCGTCAACCCTTCGAACCGAGCCGAACCCGACAAGTTACAGTCGTTGCCTATTCCCACTCACCGCTTGCAGTCCATCTCTATGGACTTTGTGTGCGGTCTCCCCAAGACTGACTGCATCTATGTCATCGTCTGTCACTTGACCAAACGCACTTACTTCATCCCTTGCACTACTTCACACAACGCCAAAGACGTTGCCACTCTCTTCTTTGATCATGTCGCACGCCATCACAGCCTCCCCGAGAACATCATCAGTGACCATGATCCCCGCTTCCTCTCACAATTCTGGAAACACCTCTTCAAAGCGTATGGAACCACACTCAAGCATAACACTGCATTCCAACCCCAGGCTGATGGACAAATCGAGAAGATGAACGATACTCTCCAAAGAATCCTGCAGAAGTATTGTCATCCACACCAACACGAGTGGGACCAGATGCTCACAGCCGTCGAGATCGCCTACAACAATGCCGTTTGTCCCTCCATTGGCATGTCCCCATTCTACCTCAACCTTGGCTACCATCCTCGCTTGCCCTCTGACTTTTTGCTTCCTTCGCAACATAACCCCTCCACCCACTGCCTTCTCTCAATGAATGGGTAGCAACAATGAACAAACTCCTCTGAGAAGCCACCAAAGCCCAACAAGATCAACAAACACAAACGTGATGTAACATTCAAAGTCGGGGACAAAGTCTGGCTCTTTGCCAAACGCTTTGAACCCGAACACGGCTTGTGCACGAAACTCTCGAATAAGTGGCTCGGACCCTTCCCCATCATTGAACAAACCTCCCACGTCAATTACAAGCTCCAACTCCCTCATCACATGAGTCGTGTCCACCTTGTCTTCCACGTAGAATACCTAAAAGACTATCATGAATCCCCACCCCAATTCGCTGGTCGCCCATACCCAAGACCTCCACCAATCATGTGACCCACAGACCTTGAATTCGTCATCGAAGCCATCATAGGACATAGAACTACTTAGGTATTTGACAACCCTGAACCATTCACATAATACAAAGTTAAATGGTCAGGATACCCCGACAAAAAATCTACATGGGAACCTCTTGCTAACCTTAAGAATGCCATGAAACTTGTTCGTGCCTATGATCGCGCCCATCCTATATCCTAGCTACCCACTATGCCTAAACTTTGCCTAAACCTCGCCTAAACCCTGCCTTAACCCTGCCTCAACCCTGTCTTGAACTACACACATCCCCTGTACCCAGCAAAACCCTAGCCCCTCGACCTCCCTCTATCTGATCCGCTCTTGCCTCCGTCTCACCCCGTTCTCCCATCTGTCCTCTGTCACATCTCTGTCCCTCTTGTCCAAGTGTATGTGGCCCCTGAGCGTTGCCGACGATAACGGATCTAATGGCAAGCGCACGAGGACGATGGCATGCTGCAGCTCAGTACGAGGAGATACGAGAGCTGGTTGGCCACCATGCTGTTCCCTTTGGCCGGCACCTTGGACTCGCAGACTTCTGGAGCAGCACCTTTGACATGGACATCAAGATCAGTCTGCGACCTGCTATCCGGATCAGACCTCATCATCAGATCGTGTACCGGATGCAACTAGCTACTATGACAATCAAGCTGAAGTCCTCGCCGTCTACATCATAGAACTGTTGAAGACTGCTTCATCACTGACACTTTTGCGATACCCTCCAAGACCTTCCTCAAGACTTTTTTTTCGCTTTTGACAGTTTGGTACAAACCTGAGACATTGTACAAACACTCCAGCACTTTAGCATTGAACAAACATTTCCCCCCCCCCC
>BFEA01000121.1:392034-406730 GCA_003427395.1 Chara braunii
AAAAAAAAAAAAAAAAAAAAAAAAAAAAAAAAAAAAAAAAAAAAAAAAAAAAAAAAAAATCCAGGAAAAAAAAAATGTTGTGTAGAGTTGCAATACAAAGAACTTTTGGCTGAGGGTCACATCAGAGTTCCTCACGGAATCGGAGATTTAAAAAAAAAAGGATCACACTAAAAGACCCCCCTTTAACCCCTCTTAGCCCCTTTAAAAACAATTTATACCCCTCTTTCCCCCCCTTGACAGCCAACTCTCAAAAAATGAAAAGAGCCTGGATTTGGGGTCCTCTGGGAGAGCGCAGAAAGCTAGGCTACCAGAGTGGCCCAGGTCCACTTGCCTGGCCGGGCCAAAAATATATAAAAAAATAAAAAAGTAAAAATGAATTTTCCATTTAAAATTTTATTTTAAATTTGGTAAAGAATTTCAATGTGACCCTAATGCAAGGAAGATGAGCAATAGCGAACTTCAGCAATCAAACAGCGTCATACACATGAGACCAAATAGTCGTGACCTCGAACCAATAGCAGAATTGCATCACGAGTTTCACCAAATAAGAGCACACAAAAAACTCATAATTGACAATGCTGAGTCTCATCATCATCAACGAAGAACCAATGTTGATATCCTATCTGGTGCTGGGCGCCCAGACCACGAATGGCAGATCCTGTCTAGCCTAGACTACAATGCCGCTGATGACGTCAACAGCTTCCCAAGTACGAGCAGATCTCGGCCAATGCCGCACGCGCCAAGCACCAGGTATGTCTCTCACTCACAACTCCGTTCCCCAACTCGCAGATGCCACTTGCACCCAAGGACCACCATGCGCCCCATCCAGCATACAGCAGCGCAGCTCGGCTATGGCTGCCTGCTGCTTCCAGCTCGCCCGTGAGCGCGTGAGCCTGGCCAGCGTTAGTGCAGCAGCGCTTGCGCAGCATGCAGCCAGTGCCCGAATGTCCAATGTGTAGGCAGGCCCTTCTCTGCTGCGTGCAGTAATGCGGTACTGGGCCCTGGCTCAGAAGCTTCCGGTAGACCCCACGAGGCTGAGCCTCAGTCTGAAGTAATCAGGCCCAGGGCCTGAGGTGGTTACTAGCACCCAACTGCCCTCAGCCTTTGTTCGGTCCACTTTGTGTATCCGGCCCAGGGCCTGCCTCAGTTACATGCAATGAAAGGCAGCCTGGGCCTGGGTGCTTCCAACCAATTGGCGCTGCGCAACTGCCTGGATTTCCCCAGTTGCGTGGTGACCCCAAAATGGCCTGTAGGCCTCGGTCGGGCCTGCCTTCACTTAGGGCGGCCGACTGTGTGAAAGTAGGCCCTGTAGGGCATATCGAGGCCCTGTGCCTCACATTCCCTCCTCCATACTTCGATAGTTCTCTGAGAAGTTCAGTCTTCAATAATGTGGCATTTTCCCTTCTGCAGAGACTTCTCGTAGTGAGCGACAACCTGTGGAGCGGTTTGCATCAGTTCCTCCCGTGTGAACCATCTATCCTCCTTTGGATCAGTGTGATGTCTGAACCGAACCCTGTCCTGCATCTTCGGTTCTGGAGGACGTTCCCTGCCTGCCAATCTTGGAACTGGCATTTCTCTTTGGTCAACGATGTCATCGATGTCGACCTCTCCATCCATGGTTGGGGGCAGCATTGAACAACGAGAGGGAAACTGATCTGTTTCTTCAAAAGGTGCAAGTTTGGAGGCGTGGAAAACAGGGTAAGTGCGTAAGTGACCAGGGATGCGAATAACATAAGAAGGGCCATTCGGTTCATCCCCAATGACATCTAGAACCTCCCATGGTCCAAAGTACTGTGGCATGAGCTTGCGGGAGATCCCGTGCTCCTGTTCCAGTTTTGAGGACTTAACCCAGACTCTTTCTCCTACCTGGAATGTAGATGGGCTCTGTTTCTTTAAAAGGTGCAAGTTTGGAGGCGTGGAAAACAGGGTAATTGCGTAAGTGAGCAGGGATGCGAATAACATAAGAAGGGCCATTCGGTTCATCCCCAATGACATCTAGAACCTCCCATGGTCCAAAGTACTGAGGCATGAGCTTGCGGGAGATCCCGTGCTCCTGTCCCAGTTCCTCCTACCTGGAATGTAGATGGGCAGCGGTGTTTGTTCTCTGACTCATTATTGCCGCCTGTGCTTTATGCATCTGCTCAACTGCCTGCTGCATCAGGCGCTCATACCGATAGGCAAACTCTAAGGTTCCTGGTGCAGCAGATGCCTGATTCTCAGGTAGTAGGAAGTCCAAAGGCAGTCTAGGCTTGAAAGTCAGTAGCAAGTTGTTCTGGCTTACTCCCGTAGCGCTGTGCACGGCGTTGTTGTACAGGCTGGCGATGAGAGCAAGTTTCTCATCCCAGTCTACATGATTTGGCTTGATGTAATGCCTCAGCAGGTGTTGTATAGCGCGGTTCAACTTCTCTGCCTGCCCATTCGCCTCTGGGTGATTGCCTGATGTCATTTGCAACTGCGTGCCCTGTTCTGCAGCTGCAGCTTTCCACAGTTCACTGGTGAATCATACATCCCGGTCACTAACTATAGACTTAAACCACCAGTACCTCCGAGCCTGTGTCCCACAGAACTTTTCGTTTTTTTTTTTTTTTTTTTTTTTTTTTTTTCCGAATACCTGCGTTTTCACTTGTGGCCAGTCAGCCTCCGGTAGTGTCCGACGGACGGACGCACGTGAGGGCGGGGTCCCTGTGGGTGGTGGCATGGTCGGAGGCCGAAACAAAATTTTGATTTTTTTTATATATTATTTTGTAATTTTTTTCCGCCCTGTGACGGTCATGTTGGTTTGCCGGCGACCGGTACTGCGGAATGGAGGACAGCGGCCGTCCGCACGTGTGGCGACGAACGGACGTCATTGGTTGCCATCGCGAGCAGCGCGTCCCGACCTCGCGTGTGTGTGCGTATGTGTGTTTGTGTGTGTGTGTGTGTGTGTGTGTGTGTGTGTGTGTGATGCTGTGTGTGTAAACACACTTTGCTGTAGCTTCGGTGCACGTACACATGCACACCATACCAAGTTACATCCTATGGGAATTGCAACTAATGACTGTGTCAACAATTCATGCCTTCATCATCGATAGGTGACGATTCGAAATAGAGACATTGTCCCATTATTGCGCTATGTCTGAGTTCTCACTTGATGGTCAGACTACAGAGCATGCTCACACCAAACAAACCATGCACGATCAACAAGACATGGGACAAAGGGTTAGTACCATTCATTGAGAGAGACAAGCAATGAAGAAAAAGGAGGACGACCTTACAAAACATACCCAACGGACAGAGAAGAAGAAGAAGAATAAGACGAATAGGAAGAAAGAGAAGAGAGAGGAGTAGTAACAGATAGGCTAGTGGGGAGAGAAACAAAAACCACTTTCATCAAACGAGGACACTCTCAAGACGTCAACGAGAAGTCGATAGTGGACACAATTATAGAACACAAATAGAGCGTGCGCGCCGAATCTTCCACCCCAAATAATGCTTCGAAAGAGTTGTTGTGGAAACAATACTTATACCCGCAAACCCTTCTTACCCCATTACCTCCCCCTTGAACCGAGTTCACGAAACACAAGGGAAGGTCATAACTACTCTCGCCTCTTTAATCGTCCCCAACATACTGTTTCTACGCCGGTCAGCAACACCCTATCTAAGCAGCCTCCATCTCATCATTAACACGCCTGTCAACCGATCCCTACCCCTACTTACTATCCCACCTCTCACTTCGCAAAACGATCAAAAATAAGTTGAAAGAGAAAATCGCAACGAAAAAAGCAACGAAACCTGCCACGAAAAACGAAAACACCGAATCGGACAATAAACGAATGATTGCAAAAATAATACAGAAACAAGCCCCCTTGCTCGTCACTCGACAATCCCGCAGATGCAGCTCTTTATCGCAACTCCCCTCGCTCCTCTGCTAGTCATTCATCACTCATCCTCCACTCTCAACCTCATCAAGGTGATACCGTCACTCATACTGCTACCCCATGTTACAGCGTCTGACATCATCCCACATTTTCCGGGAGGGTGTTTTTTATTCTCTCCTATCCAAATGTGCATACTTCGACATAAACCATGATGGTATACCATCCACTCGCTGATCAGCTAAAAAAACTTTTAATGCACCCGTAACTTCTTTCGACAATACTCAGAAAAAATCGAACGCAGGAAAAGCAGCGAAAACAACGAACGCTAGGGAAAGCACAGAACAGCACCGAACTACAATAAAAGAAACATACAAACAAAGAAAAGAAAATACAATCAACGAAAAGAAAGAAACGAGAAGAATAAACTAACATCAAAGCCCTACGACCATCCCGAAGACCCCCTTTCCGTCATCCATCATCTCTCCCCCTCTCATCCTATAGATCAGGCCGATAAAATACTTCTCCATCCATTCATCGTCCGAGATCATACCACCGTCATTGCCAGTGCACATCTCCGGGGGATTATTCCCAGCTACGGAACACCCAAAGCTACCAACTCGAAGCACCAATTCATACTATGCTAAATGGGCTTACTCAGATCCGATACACGTGATAAGCACGAACTCATTCCCTTTTCCCTGTTTCTTTCTCACCCCAACCCCTCCATCGTCTACGATCCCTCCCCTCACAAACAGTTGCATCACTCACTCCCAGGCCCTCGATCTAGCCGCCGAAATCAAAAGCATCGTAAAGTAGGATCGAGCAATCCCAAAGGAACTCTTCCGACAATCACAGCCTGATGCCGCATCCTCCTTCATTAACCGAGGTCATCTGCACACAAAACCTACCAAGCTTCCCCCAACCACCACCCCATAATCCAACGCACATCAAAGAAAAGAACATTACGACAGGACCACGGGCAAAACAGACCAGAGCCAAAACCATGCACTGGGTGAGTCATCATTCACCAATCATGCAGATTTCATCAAGACAAACAACCGTACAACCACGTATCTCAGATTCCTGATATTCCGGGTTCACCACTCGGCCACAAACAGAGTCAGTAAACCAAAGCAGCGGAGAAACGAACGGCTAGGGGTAGTGGCAGTTCCCTATAAGCACAGTCATTTAACCTGCTCATGGAAACCAGGAATCCTTTACACAAGCGCACACAGAGGACACGTAGGAACTTAAGTTAACACCGTGAGGTTCTATCACATACCCAAGTCAATATGCATAGTATTGGTATTCGTATTAATAGCATTAATACTTATTTAAGCATTCTGTACATCACCTTTGGGGGCGCCTCTCCCTGTGACTCCTCGATCAACTCTTCCTCCCTGAGATGCTCGTCCAACATCTCCTCAAAAGACAGAGCGTCCTCCATGGTTCAGTGTTCCCCCCGCGAGTCCCACGTTAACGCTCCTTCTGGCGTACACCTCACCGACACTCTCGCTGGTGCTGTAACTACGACAATTGTAACCGCGGCTTCACACGTTAGCACAACTCCGGGGTTACTGGAGATGAGTGCTAGGGAGCATGAGACCGACACACCGCTCTCACCCTTACTAACGTCCTCTCTCCTCCGTAACGTATCGGACTTCGCACGCGCCGCTCAACAAATGTAGTAGACGGCGGCTGCCCGTTCGTCATGCTCAGATTGTTCGGCAATCTCCCTGGGGTAGGCTACCGCACAGAACGATAGCTCACCTCATGGAGTTGCCGCGCAAACTGGTTTGCTGATGGTTAGGACCGCATCATCCGTTCGTAATATAGTCTATAGGCTAACGCGAAACATCCCCACTCGGAACCTATTCTGACACTTCGCGCAAGATTCAGCCTGTCCCTTTGTACCACAAGTTTACTCTTAATTAGTACTCTCTTCAGTAGGTGATAAGCTATAGTCAGACCACCCAAACTTATGGAACCCTGTCTGACTACCTGTTCATAGATAGAATAGTAGTAAAATATAGCTAGGTTATAGCCTTCTGGTTCCAGCATGTGCGTGACGTTGGACCAAGACCACCCAAACATATGGGAACATGTCTGGTCCTCAGCTTGGTTTATTCTCTTAAAGCCAAAGTATTAAAAAATTGAAAGAACCCCAAAGTAAACAAGGCGACCAAGCCACCCAAACTTACGGAACATGCCAATCCCTTAAAAGTCATTCACAATCAGCCCTAACAAATGAAAGCAACCAGACCACCCAAACTTATGGGAACCTGTCTGGTCCTTCAGGCAATCAAAAGTAAACATAGCACTGGGCCCTCCAATCTTATGGAGACTCTCCCAGCCTTTTGTTGACCCAGTCAAACATGCAATACTGCCTTCTTCCCACCTTCCCCCAGTTGCAATCCCACGATATGCTTTCAGTTAAACAATAAAAACTGAAACTGACATTGTACATACATTTTTTTATTTAGTCTGGTTTGTGTCCTGAAAGTCAAACTGAGAAGTCAAAGTGGGGATGGATACAGTATACTCAGTCAAAACATAGCAAGGAGTACAGTTAAGGGTTATAACAGGGTTTATAGAAGGAAAGCAATGGTTACCTTCCAATTCCCTGCCTCCGGAACTCCTCTCGAGTTCCGGCAGAGCTCCCGCAATCGGTGGGCAGACTCCCCACAGAGTCTTGCTGCGGTCCTACGGGTTGCAATCCCGCCTGCCGCCTTCCTCTCGTAACACGATTAGACTTAGAGTAAGAAAGGCAGAAGGAGGGGTTTCAAACTCTCGAGATACAGGAGAGGGATTGACTCAACTCGCAGGAGAGGGCCTTGTTGCCTTGACGTGCCTGAGGGCCCTACAATGGCGGCCAGGATGCAATAACCGCTTGGTGAACTGAGGATGAACCACCAGCCGTTGACTTTTCCTAGCGATCCTTCAAATCATAGGTTGAGCTTTACTGTTTCTCCGTTACATGCTGACTTTCAGTTTTTACTAAGCCTGCATCGGTCAAACTCCCCGTTCACCCCTGCGGCTTTAACGTGCATAGCTCGCAAGGCCCGACCCTGTAAGTTGCAGATAACTCCTTCTCCGGTGGTCAGCTCCAACAGCAGGGCCTGAGCAGGTCACACTCCAGCCCTGTTCGTTGCACCCGCTCACTCGATTGGTCATAAGTAGCACTCCGCTCGCCCCATTGCTGCTAGACCAGATGACCACCGTGCAATATTGTAAAGCAGCGGTGTGCAACAACTTCACGGTGCTGCGCAGTACCAGGCTCAACAGCCCGACTTCCTTCTTTTAAGTTCGAAGAAGACCAGCAAATGCTTCAAAAGGATGAGCGAGCAATACCGGGGAATGAAGCTCACGTGAAAAATCGTCAGTACTGCAACCGACGGGCACCACCACCCATAGAATCAAGTAAAAGCTCTTAACCTGTCAATTTTTGTTGTTCCGCTGGCTTCACAAAGCAAGGTCCCGACGCTGCCTATCTAGCAGGCTGAAGGTCTGTTGGAAGAACTAACCAGGCGAAACACTCGGCCGACCGGAGAACCGAGACACCGAATCCGGATGCCACCGAGAGCACATTCACGTCACCTCCAACATCGAATCTGGTTGTTGGCGTAAGGGTCACAAACAGTGCGACGCAGATAAACATCATCCGACGGTAGGACGTGACGACGAAGACCACACAGAGGTTGCTACTGCGCCTCCTCCTGTTCGATAGGCTGAGCAACGCACCCTCGAACAGGTAAGTCCCCAACACCGCAGCTAGCCTCAAGCTATCCATCGATAGGATGGACCGAGTTGGGGTGAACCTTCTGCCAGAATGCAAGAAGATTCATTGTGCCCCTGTACGGAGGCCGCGCGGCATCGGCCGCCCCACCTGGTGAGCCTTTCTCTCTCCCTCTCTCTCCCTCTCTCTCTCTCTCTCTCTCTCTCTCTCTCTCTCTCTCTCTCTCTCTCTCTCTCTCTCTCTCTCTCTCTCTGTGTGTGTGAGCAAGGTCACAACCAATCCTTCACTAGAACCCGGAGGGATACACTCCCCGCCCGCAGTTTATTAGAACGAGCAGAAATTGTTACGCATCTGCCGCTAAAACACGGCCAAATGCACTCATCACTTTGTCCATTCACCCCTCTCTCTCTCTCTCTCTCTCTCTCTCTCTCTCTCTCTCTCTCTCTCTCTCTCTCTCTGTGTGTGTGTGTGTGTGTGTGTGTGTGTGTGTGAGAGCAAGGTCGCAACCAATCCTTTGCTAGAACCCGGAGGGATACGCTGCCCCTCCGCAGTTTATTAGAACGACCAGAAATTGTTACGCATCTGCCGCTAAAACACGACCAAATGCACTCATCACTTTCTCCATTCACCCCCAGCGCAGCCTATGGATCGCATAGCAGCGAATCTGCACCCTCACTGCAGAATCCAATTGCACCATTGAACTGCGATCCTCCAAAACCTCTATTCAACCTTTTAGCTTGCCCGATTCCATGCAGAATCGGGCAAAAATATTTACTCGTCAACCCCTGCCATGTTCGCTTCCACCACCTCCCCGTGCAACTATTCCTTTTACTGACTCCTACACCACTAACTTCTTGCTAAAACTAACTTCGAAATCAAAGTCGCCTGGTATGAAAAACTCAGTTTAGCTTCTTTGCTCGCCCGTTTCCATCAAGAAACGGGTGAGCTACATAACTTCTAGCTCCCGACATACCTTCTTTCTTCGACACTTTTAGCGCAGCTCTTTCTTTACTAACCTTCCCCTTTACTAATCTATCGTCAAAACTAAAGTAACCATCGCGCTCGCCTACCCCAGAAATGCTGAAAACGAGACTTTACTTGCCCGTTTCCATCGAGAAACGGGCGCGCAATCACCTTCTCTTCCCTCTGCCTTGCCCGTGTGTAGCTCCGCCATCTCAGTTCTTCCTTCACCCTTAACGCCGGATGCACCTCGCGCAACCTGCGTCCGGGTTCTTTCCTTTTATTTTCTTCCCCTCCTTTGTCTCCGTCTGCGCCCGCTCTCCTGCCTTCCTGCGTAGTCTCCTCCCCTCTGTCCGTACTTCGCCTTAGTGCCCCGTCGCTCCGCAGTTGTGCTTCACCCGCTGCTGCCAACGGAGTGCCCGGTAATCGCTGCGACCCGGCCCTGTCTGCTCGACGGACCCCGCCGCTCCCCTCCGTTCCTTTGGGCTCGTTGTCCTCGTAGTAGCGCTTGATCACAATGAGGGGCGGCCTCCCTTCCGCTTGTTCGCCCTCTCCGACAAAGCCTTCAGCGACACTAACGGACTTTAGCCAAGTCCTCTGCCTCCGCTGCCAAAGGTTGTCGACAACCTCTGCTACCTCCTCCTCCGGCTCACCCTGCCCAGGAGGGACTTACCCCCGCCTCAGGCCGCGGACAGTCTGCCCACACCCCCTCCTCTTTTTACAGGTCGTGGGATCGATGCCCCCTACCGGGAATCTCTAACCTTGGGCCTTGGTGAGGCGGCCCCGACGCAGATCCTGGAGGTATTAGCAATTATTCAAATGAGAACTTTGAAGGCCGACGTGGAGAAAAGTCCCGCGGGCATACTCGCACCCAACCTCCTCCACTGCGGACTGCGCCGGCTTGTATGCACGCCGAACCCCTCGGCCCATACTCCAAAATGGTAGGACCGAGGGCCCTCACCAGCACCCCGAACACGCAAAAAAAAAAAAAAAAAAAAAACTTTTTAAGTCAATAAGAAGGAGGCGCATGCTCAAGATCCTCGACTGCCGCAACGACCACCCGTGTCCGACAATCTAATAGCTGAGCCAGGCCCTTCGGTCTCGACCTTGGCCTCGGAAATCAATCACCGAGCTAAAGACCTTAGAAAAACAATAAAAGTAAATAAATAAATAAATAATAAAAATAAGAACGAACGCCACGCGTCCCGCTGGTCCACGACACCGCGCACACCTAGGCTGCGCATGGTCGTGCCTCGCCGTCAATACCTCGCGCGTGCCGTCAGACGGTCGGGGCTGCATTGGCGTAACTTGTCGAAAACACGCCAAATACCCTTGTAAGGGTATTTGGTACGACAACGGTGCCGTGAAAACGGCAACATCACTCTTTGAAACGAAGTGTCTCGCCGGCGTGCCGAAAAAAACGGCAGCGTCACCCCTAAAAAGTGTCGCCGACGGCAGCGTCACCCTTCAAAAGTGTCGCTGACGGCAGCGTCAGCCTTCAAAATAAAGGTGTTGTGCCGACGCCGCGGTATTTCGGCAGCATAACCCCGCAAAAATGGGTTGTGGTTGCCGAAAGTGTCGGTCAGCACACCTCCACCAGTTGCCGTGCTGCCCGTCACTCCTTGCCGCGTTGCCCTGCCGCTCCTCACCACGCTGCCACAGAGTCCCCCTAGAGACCAGCATGCCAAGGGGTGGAGCAGAGTTCTCCAGCCAAGGCTATGGCTGTCTCCTCCCTCGCCACGCTCCTTTGCTGTCCTCCAGCTCCACCGGCAGCACAGCTGCCTCCTCTCCAGCACTCCAGCAATGAGGCAAGTGTGCTGTCACACTCTGGCAGTTGGGGGACAGCTGCCTCTTTTGTAGTGGTTGAGGAGGGAAGCAGCAGCCTCAGCTGCCCCCATGCAAAATTCGTCACTTGCTTGGGGCGGTTTATCTGAGCCAGGTCAACGGATTGAAGCTGTCTCACCTCAGCCACACACTTAGGGTGGCAGTTGTACTAAACTCCCCCCCTCTTTTTCTCCCTTTTCCCTGCACTCAGCCCCACACTGAGTGCAGGTTCAGCGGGAAAATGGTTGTTTTCAGCCATGTTCCCCTCACTGACCCTCCAGTTCATAGCTTTGGCCTGAATGACTACATTTCAGGCCAATATTGCTTGAACTTGGTGCACGGCCGCGACCACGTTCGCGGCCGTGACTGTTCCTTTCTCTTCCCTCCGTACTCTTCTCTTTTCTCCCCTTCCCTCCCTTGAAAATAGGGATGGCAGTTGTCAGATTGGAAGAGGTAGGGAAATAACTCGTAAAAATTCACGAGTTCAAATCCCGACAGGCTCAGAGGGGGGTGCAAAAAGTACCCGGACTTTGATGATTTTTAGAAAAACATTCGCCAAATAAAAAAATCCGAAAAAATGCACGCGCATGGCCTAGGTGCCTGGCTACCTACAAAAAAAAATTGTTTACGCCACCAAAAATATAGTGGCGCAAACCAAAAATTTACAGATGTTCATAACAACTTTTCCCGTTTTCTCTTTTTTTTTTTTTTTTTTTTTTTTTTTTTTTTTTTTTTTTTTTTTTTTTTTTTTTTCTCCCCCCCACCCCCCCTGACAATGGGGAGGCAGCTGGCAGGTCGGGAGGAGTAGGTCCTCCTCTCTCTCATCCTTCCATTTCTTTCTTTCTCCCTCTCCACTCAACTCTCACAGTTTCTCCGCGTGTGCACTGTGGGCCGCGAGATCTCAAGGCCACAGTCATCTGTCCAAAACGAAGTGGGAGCCTTTGTGCTCCCACACAGTCTGAAAAGACTGTCGTTGTTGTTTTTTTTTTTTTTTTTTTTTTTTAATGTCGTTGGCTTATGCCAGTGGTCACGTCGTGGGTTCACCACGACTGTTGAAATACAGGCCGGAGTTCAAATCCCCACGGGGATTGGACATTTTCTCGATTTATGTGTGTCATCCTTGCGCAAGGGCCATGTTAATCTGTACGCGCGGCTGATTTCAGTCGTGCGATCTTGAAGATCACGCGGCCGAAATCGGTCGTGCCCTTCAGCCTGGGCAGCTCCAAAAAGGAGCTAGCCCAGTGGAGTACAGCCGGTTTCGATCCCGGTATCAATCGGGTGAAAGTTCGATGCTGTGACGAGTGCGAGGCTGAGGGAGAGCCGAGGGAGAGGAGAGAGAGAGGGAGAGAGAGAGAGCACACACACACTCACTCACTCACTCAGCACGACCGAGGGTCAGACGTAGACACAGTGGCAAGGCACAAAGTCGAAGTCGTGGATTTCGAATGTCGAAACAGCAAGTCACCTGAGAACGAGTACAGCAGCAGAAAATTGATACGAGACTGGTCCCCGTACTGTACGGGGAGCCGGTATAAGTACCAGTGACACGTACGGTACCAGGGGCATTTTCGCAAAAGCCCCGAGGGCAGAACTGAAAAACGCGGTATTTGAAAGTGGCGCCCGAATTGCAGCATGGCGCCAGTTGTCCAAAATCCGACGGTACCAAAGGAGGGGTTTGGAAAAAAAAGGGCGCTAGGCCGAAAACGGGATGCAGCAGAAACAACAAAAAGATAGACCAGGGATCGAGCCCTGGCGGAGTCTGTAACACTATCCCCTCTCTCTAAAAGGCAACGACCCGGCTGCCAAAAAGCCAAGGAAACAAAAGAGTTGTGAAGGACGGGCCGGGGCCGATCACTGGTCGGAGAAGGAGAAGGGGAGTGATGTAAGTCACAGGGCATTCTGTCTGGTGTTCTGCATAGGTGAAGGTATGATGTGACTGGGTGAGGGGAAGCTAAGCAATGTTTAGGGAACAGGGGATTTCTATTGATGTTCTATTGGGTAGGGGAAACGATGTTCAGGAAAATAGGGAATTTCTATTGATGTTCTAGTGGGTAAGGGAAACAATGGTCACGGGAACAGGGAGTTTCTATTGATGTTCTAGTGGGTAAAGGGAACAATGGTCAGGGAAACAGGGGTCTGCTAATGATGTTCTACAAGGTTGTCAAAGTCGGGAAAAAAATGAAAATGAAAATGTTTGTTCAGGAGGCAAGGGCTGGTGTGTCTGAACGAGTGGGAAGCAGAATCTCATGTTGGAACAAAGTGTCCAAGTGTTTTGAAAGGGGATCTGCAGCGGACTTGATTAGGTCTTGGAGTAGGTGGTAGAAGCGGTCTTCAGCGGATGCGACAGGTAGAAGTCCAAGAATCGTAATAGTAGTTCAAATGTCCAAAGTCCAAGTGCTAGGGTGCGTTACACGAACTGCAATGAGGTCTGATCTGGAAGCAAGGAAGTCGCAGACTGATGCAAAGATCCATGTCACAAGTTGCTGCTCCAGTAAGTCCGCGAGTCGGGATGCCGACCGATGAAACAACATGGTGGCCAAACCAGCTGCATAATCTCCATGAACAATGAGGCAGCAGGCCATCGACCTCGTGCGCTTGCCATTAGATCCTTTATCACCGGCGTCACGCAGGTTCATAAGCATTGGACGAGAGAGACAAGGTAGTGGAGAGGACAGATGGGACAAGGCTAGGTGTTACATGCCAGTTGGCGATGTACATAGAAACCGAGGATCCGCAATGTGATAAAAAAGACTGAATGGACAATGCAGTGCAAGTAGAATCTCAACAAGCAATGTGCATTCTGATACATAGAAATGGTGATGAATAGCGTAGTGGAAGACTTAGATACAAGTCCTGACCTGACCAGGACTGACCTCATTCACATAGTATAAGATAGCGAAGCAGAATGCTAGAATGCTAATGACTAGCCCAATCAATGTTTGAACGCAGACCAAACATACATCGTGTCCATCACAAAGTGTGAAGGAGCCTGGCGCTTTACACAGGAAGGACGCGCCAGGTCCAGACATACACAGACGAAGAGGAGGGGATCAGACGAAGAGGAGGGGGAGAGATGGGAATGTCGTCAACACCAAGTCTTTGTCACAAGTCCCAAATAATCCCTCGTTGCAATGTCTGAAGCCAAAAAGTCGAGTCCGGATCCAATGTCACCAAGCTCTCTCTCTCTTCTCTCGTAGTCTGCTGATGCAGTGAAGTCAAATAATGAGAGGGTGAGAGGGAGATGGTGGATTGAGAAGAGGAAGAAGAAGAACTCTCTCTCTCTCTCTCTGTTACGAGCCAGGTACTAACCTTTGAAGTTGGCATTGTGCTGCAGGTACCTTGAAGACGAAGCTGGAGCAACGGCGCTGCATGTAAGTACATCTGGCCTCCGCCCGATCTCTCTCTCTCTCTAGTGCTATCCTAGCTATGGCGCCTAGCGCTGAAGACTAAGGCTAACGCTACTACTACTCCTGCAACACTCCCTCCAGAGTGTTGCTGCCGAATCCAAAAGACTACTGCCTTCTGCCTGTCCGTGAAGTGCATGGGAAGTCCCTATGTACTACCTCGGCCTGCCTCCTGATTGCCTGAAGGGCGAGCCAGACCGAGGAGGCTGCTCTTGCCACTGCCGAAGTGTGCCAGGGGCTGGCGCTGCAGCATTTGCTGAGGCTGGCGTGGGAACAGGCTAAGAATAGCCTGTTCCCGAAACCCTGGTTCGGTGCTTGAGTTTCAGGGCCGGTCGTTCTGATGAACGACCGAAAATGGCCCTTCGTTTCAGGCTAAAAAGGCTATTGCCATTTTTAGTCTGAAACGACACAGGGATTGTAGGCCCCTGTTTTCAGGCTTTCGGGCTGAACAGTCACAGGGCCAGTAGGCCCTGGTTTTCGGGCTTTTAGCCTGAAGGACGCAGGGCTTGGAAAATGGCCCTCGTGTGCAGGCGCAGCATGTAACACCCCCCCCTCCTTATGAAGTCAAGCCTGGGCGAGGGCGGAGCCGACGATTTGGAGGTGGAACCTGGACGCGGGTGCGGCGTGGAGCCGAGGAGACCGGCTTGCCTTGCATCTTGCGTTCGTAGCGTGCGACAACGTCTGGAGCTGTTGCTTGAAGTTCCGCACGGGTCAACCAACGGTCAGCTTGGTGCGTGCAGTATGCAAAATGCACCAAATACTCGGTTGGCCTGTTGCCATAGCGTCGCTGGGAGATGATGTCGCCGACCTCCTGAAAACCGTCCATAGAGGGTGGGTCTTGCGAACATCTCCCGGGAAAATCGTCATGTTCCGTTGGCGTGTAAAGAGCCAACTTGGAGTCCATAGAGGGTGGGT
>BFEA01000121.1:412188-437491 GCA_003427395.1 Chara braunii
TCCCAAATAATCCCTCGTTGCAATGTCTGAAGCCAAAAAGTCGAGTCCGGATCCAATGTCACCAAGCTCTCTCTCTCTTCTCTCGTAGTCTGCTGGTGCAGTGAAGTCAGATAAGGAGAGGGTGAGAGGGAGATGGTGGACTGAGAAGAGGAAGAACTATCTCTCTCTCTGTTACGAGCCAGGTACTAACCTGTGAAGTTGGCGCTGTGCTGCAGGTACCTCGAAGCGGGTAAGTACCTCTGGCTTCCGCCCGATCTCTCTCTCTCTAGTGCTATCCTAGCTATGGCGCCAAGCGCTGGAGACTACAACTACCCACTGCGCCCAGTGCTGAACGCTACTACTACTCCTGCAGCGCTCCCTCCAGAGTGCTGCTCCCGAATCCTAAAGAGTATTGCCTCCTGCCTGCCTGTGAAGTGCATGGGAAGTCCCCATGTACTACCTCGGCCTGCCTCCTGACTGCCTAAAGGGCGAGCCAGGCCGAGGAGGCTGCTCTTGCCAATGCCGAAGTGTGCCAGGGGCTGAAACCCTGGTTCGGTGCCTGAGTTTTAGGGCCGGTCGTTCTGATGAACGACCGAAAATGGCCCTTCGTTTCAGGCTAAAAAGGCTATTGCCATTTTTAGTCTGAAACGACACAGGGACTGTAGGCCCCTGTTTTCAGGCTTTCGGGCTGAACAGTCACGGGGCCTGTAGGCCCCTGGTTTTCAGGCTTTTAGCGTGAATTTCAGGCTTTCAGCCTGAAGGACGCAGGGCCTGGAAAATGACCCTCATGTGCAGGCGCAGCATGTAACACTAGGCTAGGGCAAGGGCAGATCAGACATCAGGAATTGGGGTCGAGGGGAGGGTGGACTGGGTTCAAGGGTGTGTGTAGAACATGGTTGCGAGGTTGTAGCAGGGTTTATGCAGGGGTTTAGGGTTGTAGTTACGTAGGTGTCTAGGACATAGGAGAAGCATGATCATAGGTGCAGACAAGTTTCATGGCATTCTTGAGATTCGAGAGAGGTTCCCATGTAGATTCTTCGTCGGGGTATCCAGTCCATTTGACTTTGTATTCAGTGATTGGTTCCGGGAGGTCAGATACGTAAGTAGTTCGTCGACCTATGATCGCTTCAACAATGAATTCAGGGCCTATGGGTAACATGATAGGCGGAGGTCTAAGATATGGGCGGTCAGCCAATTGGTGTGGGGATTCATGATATTCTTTCAAGTATTCGACGTGGAAGACCGGGTGGACGCGGGGGGGGAGGTGGAGTTTGTAGTTGGCGTCGGAGGTTTTTTCAATGATGTGGAAGGTCTGAGTCATTTGTTCGAGAGTTTCTTTGGCAATCCATGTTCGGGTTCAAAGCGTTTGGCAGAGAGCCAAACTTTGTCCCCTACTTTGAATTGCAAGTCTCGTCTGTGTTTGTTGATCTTGTTTGCTTGTTGTTCTTGTGTTCTTTCGAGGGCTTCAGTTGCTTCTTTGAGGAGTCGATTCATTGTCATTGAGGGAAGGGCAGGTTGTGGAGGGGTTGAGTTGGGAGGGAAGCATGAAATGAGAGGGCAAGCGCGGATGGTAGCCAAGGTCAAGGTAAAATGGAGACATGACAGTGGAAGGACAAACAACGTTGTTGTAGGCGATCTCGGCGGCGGTGAGCAACTGATCCTAGTCGTGTTGATGTGGATGAATGTACTTCCGTAGGATTCTTTGGAGAGTATCGTTCATCTTCTCGGTTTGTCCATCGGTCTATGGGTGGAATGCAGTGCTATGCTTGAGTGTAGTCTCGTAGGCGTTGAAGAGTTGTTTCCAGAACTGTGAGAGGAAACGGGAATCGCGGTCGCTGATGATATTCTCGGGCAGGCCGTGCTGGCGTGCAACATGGTCGAAGAAGAGTAAGGTGATGTCTTTGGCGGTGTGCGAGGTGGTGCAAGGGATGAAGTGGGTGCGTTTGATCAGGCGGCAGACAATGACGTAGATGCAATCATGCCCGCGGTCGGTCTTAGGGAGGCCGCACACGAAGTCCATGGAAATGGACTGCCACCGGTGAGTGGGGATGGGCAATGATTGGAGCTTGCCGGGTTTGGCCCGGTTCGAGGGATTGACAGCCTGACACGTGGGACATGCGCGAATGTATGTTTCGACGTCGGCTAGTAGAGACGACCAATAGAAGTAGCGGGAGATGGTGTCGAACGCTTTCTGGAAACCGAGGTGACCTGCGGTCTTGGCGTCGTGGTGGTCGGCCAAGAGCTGAGTACGGAGACCACGTGTGTCAGGGATGCACAGTCGGCGAGTGCCTTTGGTGTCGATGTGGAGGAGGTTGTCGTGGAGGGAGTAGTCGGGGACTGGGTCAAGATCGCGGAGCTTGTTGTAAATGGCGGCGAAGTTTGGGCAAGAGAGGTAGCCTTGGGTGTATCGGTGATGGAGAGTGATGGGAGGAGTTGGATGTGGGTCATGGCGGCGTAGACTTTCTCGGGGGCCTTGTGGTCGGGTCGTCGAGAGAGGGCATCAGCAACGCGGTTGCTTTTACCGGGGGTATGGCAAATGGTGAATGTGAACTGGGCAAGGAAGTCGAGCCATCRAGCTTGGCGTGGGGTGATGTCTTTCTTGGTGAGGATGGAAGAAACGATGGTGTTGTCAGTGCGGATGGTGAAGTATTGCCCGTCGAGGTACAGGCGCTAGACTGTGAGGGCGTGAATCACGGCGATGAGTTCCTTCTTGTTGGAGGGGTAATTCATCTCCGCGGGAAGGAGCTTCTTGCTTGCGAAGGCGATGGGGTATTCGTCGGGTGGAGCCTCGGGGTGAGTGGGCGAGTCCTTGATGGAGGGGGTCTCGACGGTGTTGCGGGGGAAATGTTGGGACAATGCGGCGCTCCAATGGCGAAGTCGGAGGCATCAGTGGTGACATAGAAATGGCGAGTGGGGTCGGTGATCTTGAGGACAGGGGCCGTGGTGATGGTTTGCTTGAGAAAGTCGAAAGCGTGTTGGCGGCGATTGTTCCAATTGAAGGGCTCGTCCTTGCGTGTGAGTTCGTGGAGAGGGTAAGAGATCTCGAAAAAGTTGCGAATGAACAGGTGGTAATAGTTGGCAAGGTCGAGGAAGGAAAGGCTGTCTCTTATACACATCTAGATGTGTATAAGAGACAGGCGTAGGGTCTTGGGAGGTGGATACTCGACGAGGGCTGTGACCTTCGAGGGGTCCATACGGATGCCTTCAGCGGAGACAATGTGGCCAAGGTATTCGACGCTCGAAGCGGCAAACATACATTTGTTGAGCTTGGCGTAGAATTTTTGCTCTCGGAGGATTGAGAGGACTTGGCGAATGTGCTGAAGGTGGGACTCGAAGGTGGGGCTAAAGATGAGGATGTCATCAAGGTACACGACGACACAGACTTCGAGGAGGTCACGGAAGATGTGGTTCATGGTGGACTGGAATGTGGCGGAGGCATTGGTGAGTCTGAAAGGCATTATGAGGAACTCGTAGTGCCCGAACCGAGAGCGGAATGCGGTCTTGTGGGTGTCCTCCTCGCGGATACGGATCTGGTGGAAGCCACTGCGGAGGTCGATCTTGGTGAAATATTTGGCTCCACGGAGGCGATCAAGAAGTTCAGATATCCGGGGGAGTGGGTACTTGTTCTTGATCGTGATCCGGTTCAAGGCACAGTAGTCTGTGCACATGCGGAGTTTCGAGGTACCGTTCTTCTTGACGAAGAGATAACTGGTTCCGAAGGGGGAGGAGCTAGGCTTAATGAATCCTTTTTCAAGGAGTTCATTGAGCTGGCGCTTCATTTCTTTGGCCTCGGGGACGGAGAGTTGGTACAGAGGGCGGCAAGGAGGAGAATGACCGGGCTCGAGATCAATGGTGTGGGATACACCTCGATCGGGAGGTAAGCCGGTGGGCAAGGACTCGAGGAAGATGTCCTTGAATTCAGAGAGGAGAGCGATAATGTGAGGATCGGAAGGGGGGATTTGGTCGGGTTTATCCGTTGGAAGCAAGTCCTTGGGACGCTTGTGGTCGATAACAAGACAAGAGTAAGCGGAGTCGGGGTGTTCACAAGATATGTGAAGGAACTGGTGAGGGAAGACAGTGGGTGGGGTAGAAAGGGGGAGAAGGTAAGGGATATCAAGAGGAGAGTCAGGAGGGGGGGTGAGTCGGATGGAGGAGGGGTGGAAGGAGTAGGGCATGAAACGGTCAAGCCATGGAGTCCCCAAGACGATGTCGCACATGAGGTGCATGACATCGAAGGAGACCTGACTGCGAAGAGGACCGACAGTCATGAGGGTCTCGGGGACAGTGTGATCGACAACGATGGCTGAGTTCTTATCCCCGTCGAATGGTGATCGGGGAGTCATAGCCGGTGGAAGAGAGGCCGGTTTTGTAGACACAGGCTTCGGCGATGAAGTTGTCGGTGGCACCAATATGGAGGGCCCGAAACTTCACCGTCGATGTGCCAAGGGAGACGACGATAAACTTGAGCTGAAACTATGCGGTTCCGGCACAAGCAGAAGAGATCATGGTGTTGAGGCGGCGTTGTTCCAAGCCTAATCTAACAAGCCGATCGTGTCGTGCTTGTTATTCAACGAGATCGGAGAAGGTGGTAGAGAAAGGGTTAGGGATGAGAGTAGAAGAGCAGGTGCCAGTGGGAAGCTCGACCGGCGGGATAGCAGACGTCGTTGGGAGGGGGGCAGGCAGAGTAGACTGCGTCGCTAGGGGGTCGTCCGATGGGATGTGTGTCGTCGGAGGGGGGGTAGGCAAACGGATAGTCGATGCCAAGTGGGCCACCGGTGGAGGAGAGATCGTCACCGATGGGAGAGCCAACAGACAAGTGGTCGATGTCGGGGGAGGATTGCAAGAGACAGGGGGACAGTGTTCAGGTGGAGGAGGGCCCGACTGTCGCGGTGGAGGAAGAAGTGGGAGTAGAAGGGCCGGGTCCCGCGGAGCGAGGGGGCTGTCGAGTAAAGCGGCTAGCGTTGGGGCAGTTGGTCTGTTGGTGACCTAACTGACGACAGCGAAAACACCAGTTGTGTTCCTGGAGGTATATGCGTTCTGCAGGTGTAAATTTCTGGAGACGGCGGGGTGGAGAGGAAGAAGGTGGTCGGGAGGCGCGATCCGGCCGTTCCATCCGCATAAGGTGGGCGACCTGGAGGTCTCAATGGTGAATTGGGAGGGGTCGAGAGGTGGGTGGAGTGGTGTCGTCAGGGGTGATGTTATGGAAGAAACGGGGGCAGGAGGGAGCGGGCGCGGACTAGTGATGGGGGTGGAGGAGTGGATTGTGGTGAAGCATGCGAGAGAGGAGGTTAGCAAGGGGCGTGTCGGGTTCGTGGGCGAGGGCGGTCGCAAGATCTTTGTGGCATACTCGCTTGATGCGGGAGATAAACGCAAAGTCGGGAATGACGGTAGTGGGGAGGTGATGGCGGAGGGAGCGGATGTATTGGACGAAGTGGTCCGTGGGACCGGTCTGGCGGAGGTGGCAGAATTGTTCGAGGTAGTCATCGATGGTTTTCTGGGGGCGGAAGGTGGGAGTGAGAAGGTTGGCCCATTGGAGGAAGGAGTGACGCGGTCCTCCGGAGGCATGGCGGTTGCTGACTTCGGCCATCCACCATTTGGCAGCATTGCCGAGGAGGTGGGAGGTGGCAATGGGAAGCCAGTAGACAAGGGGCATGTGGTGGAGCTTGAAAGAGTTCTGGAGCTGGGTAAACAAGAGGAAAACGTCCTCGAGGGGAAGACCGGAGAAGGGCATGATGTCGGCGGATCGGAAGGAACGAGGGATTTCCCCTTCGCGGGAAACGATCCGGGCGAGGGTGTTGAAGTTAAAGTTATCGGGGGTAGTGTCGTAGCAGGTGTAATCGAATTGGCTGTTGTCGTCAAGGAGGTAGTTGGGGGGAAGTTGTGGCATTGCGGGGTAAGCCCCGGAGGTGACTTGGGAATAGGTGGGACGGGGGGTGGGGATGGTGGAGGTCGTCATGATGGGTTGTGATATTGTATGGGAGTGCGGGGGGGGGGAAGAGGGGTGACGTGGTTAGGCGAGGAATGAGGCGGTGTGTTGGAAGCGTCGGATGAAGGGGGGGAAGGGTGGAGGAGGCAGAGGTGGTGGATGTGGTGGTAGAGGTAGAAGGAGTGGATGAGGTCGGCGGGGGGTGTGGCTGGAGGCGACTATGGACGGGGGAGTGGGGGTGGTGACCACCTGGATGGAGGGGTTAGTGGTTTGGGACTCGAGGGCGGTGGATGTGGGCACGGTCGTAGAGGTGGGTGTCGTGGTCGTGACCACTGTGATTGCCATGGTTTGATGCTCGATAAAGGTCACACGGTTGGATAGGCCAGAGATATTGGTTTCGATTTTGGTGATGGACGCACGGATGTCCGTTTGGAAAGAGGACATCATGCGAATGAGGGTGGCGATATCGGTGGCAACGGGCCCAGATCTTTGTTCGCCCGTTAAGTTCGCGAGCGAGGCTGTCAACAGATTGGGTGTTGACGGCGGTCATATCGATGCTGGAGGATTGGGCCATGTTGGGGGAAGATGGAGTGGATGTGGTGGATGTGGTGGCTGAGGCGACAAGTGCAGATGAGGTGGAGGCAGACGAGGCGGCAGCGGCGGCGGCTGCGCGCTGAGAGTTCTTGCTTCGGCGTGGCATGCGGAGATTTGGGAGTGGCAGGGGGTGGGGGTGGGGAGGGTATCTACAACATTAACTGATTTATTCAAAAATAAATAAAGGTATTTGCCAAAACAAAAAATGCATAAAATGGGAATTAATTCAAAATATTTTTTTTCGATTTGGAGTAATTGCGAGGATTTGGGTCCTCGGCAGGCCTAAGGGCCCCCGGTTACAGTGATGCCCGCCCTAAGTGAAGGCGGGCCTAATTTATCACAAGAGGCCTTTGACTGTCAATTTCATATTTGGGTGGCGCCAGTTGGTTGAGTGAAACACAGGCCGAGCAACCAGGACATTTCTACGGCCTTCTGGGCCTTTCCGCAGCATGCAGGCCCTGGACGAGAAACGCGGCCTCATACACTGACAGTTGGGAGGCCCAACCGAAAGAGGCCCAGTAGCTGCAAAGTAGCACGCAACATCTTGGGGCCTACCGGAAGCTTCTGGGCCCTGGCCAAGTCCAGCCAGGCTGCGAAGCAAGCAGGCTCTTTCCATATTGGAAAGAGCTCGCCACTTTCAGCCTCGTTCAGGCACTCGCATGCTAGCGGCAGCACTGCTGGAGCAAGGGCTCGTGGGCTGCTGCTGGCGCTGAGAGGCGAGGTGCAGCGCGTGCGGTCGTGCAGGGAAGAAGGGCGCTGTTGAGGGCAGTGCCATAGCCCAACCACCATAGCTGGTGGGCTTGGACTACAGTGAGGCACATGAGTGGTCTTCCGGTGTAAGGGAGGAAGACGTGGGTGTAAAGTCAGGGAAGGGTGAAGGATGATGATGATGATGATGTGAGGACTCATACCTTGTATTGGCGATGGTCTGCATTTGGGCGACATCGTCAAGTACTTCGGGTTGCGCTGATGTCAACAGTTGCATTGTCTATTAGTAGGCTGATCGTAGCTGTGTAGGAGTAGGTTGGGCGCTGAGCGCCAAGTAGGAGTGTGAAGGGACTGGACTCTTGTGTTGTTGGCAGAGAGAGAAAACTCTCCTTGACATTGGTTTTCAGTACTACGGACCTCCATTGGTGTATTATTGGTGCAATGCTGCTCTCTGGACACGGTGTGACTATCTGGCTTTCAATGTGATGGTGTAATCTGGAATTGTCATCTCACTGTTGCTTATTTTCCTTGCAATTTTGTATCGGAGCTGGTTCATATTGCGCTTCATTGGTTCTTCGCAATAGCTGTTCGGTGCTTCGCATGAGGTGTGGGGCAGTGATAAGGCTTGGGCGTTGAACATAAGGCGGCCCTGGGTCGTGTGGGCGCGCCAGGAAGCTATGTGGTGACATACGGGGTGTATGCTGGATGATGAGAGTACACTGATGTGACATATTAAGCCGAGGTGGAACTGCATTCTGCTGTTGGTTGTGCCGAGGCAAGGACCGGTCATCATAAATGCACATCAGGTTGCCAGTGAAAAATTTGTGGTTGGGGGCAGCATTATGAGGTACGTTGCTCTCTTCCTTATCTACCCTCTTCATTACTTCTTACCGTGAGGAAGTGAGTCTTGTCTTGAGATTCCTCTCGATGTGAGGTGTCGCAAGCGCTCAACCTTGAGAGTCGACATTCTTCCTGGGCAGCAAGCTGGTGGGAGACGGGCGAAGCCTCTGAAGGGCCCTGGACGAAGCACTCGGGTCACGGTCACCATGCCAACCCGCTGGGACTAGTACACACATGCTTTGCCGCAAGTCCTTGGTTCTGTTGCTTGCGCAATAGAGGTCATGCAGGGCATGCCAACCCTTTGAACAGACGCTTACCCGACCGTCTTTAAATATTTCTGGCGGCGACTCCGTGTTGATTGTGGCTGTGATTGTCATCCTGTCTGCGACGTTAAATAATTTCGGAGGAGTTACGGGGGATCTCCTTAAATGCCTCCTGATCAGCCAGATCAAACCGGGTGTGTGGCTCGTTGCATGCGAGGGTAAATAATGTGCAGGGGCTGGCAGGTTCAGCGTTGACTTGGGGCACAGGGGTGGGCCAGATTGCACACCTTCAGACACACGAAGTGACAACTCGAGAAGGATACAGGGGGAGGGGGGATTCCGGTGACTGTTCACAGTGGCAATCATTAGACAATCTGCCATCCAGTATACATCTCCAACAGGAGATATATTTTTATTTTTGATTATCTAGTTGTTACAGACTTGACTAACAACTGACAGACAGCGGCAAACAGATTAGTCCTTTGATGCATTGCAATCTGTTCTAGGGTAATCTAAAAATAGATGTGATATTTCCTGTAGGATCTGACATTAGTTGTTACTACATCACCTCACTGTTTCTGTTCAGGCCGACCGAAGTTAGTTGTGATTTGTAATCGGTTGTGTGTCAGGCTAAGGTAGGGTTCAGTGTGGATTCTAGTTTAGATCACACACACTGTAGCTCATGAGTGATGCAAGCACTAGTGAGGAGTTGTTAGTGGACGACCGTAGGACTACTCGTGGAGCTGCTCGCAGTCGACCTTTGACTTTCCTAAAGTTAGGTCCAGGAGACGAGAGGAGATTGCGGAGAGAGGATAGAGAGAGAGCAGCGGCAAGGAGAGCGAGGGCAGCTGACGATTGTGCGAGGTCTAGAATTCCAGCTAGCACCGGTACAACCATGGCCACTTCATCTACCATGTCGCAAACCTCTTCACAGTCCACTTTGTCAGGAGTTAGTCAGAGTGGTTCTCAGGGGTCCATTAGCCAGAGTGCTAGCTTGCGAGTCGGCCAACAGACTCAACTCACGCCGGAGGATTATGAAATCCTCCAAGCAGAAGAACTTCAGGATGAGCTACAGCGGCAATTTGATGAGGCAGCAGAGAGGAGAAGGAAAGCAATCATGAGGAAAGCTAGACTAGGTAGTAGAAGAGAGGAGCTAGGCAGATTGGAAGCATTAGATGAGTCAGCGCTTGACCTTGCGATACGAGCGCTGCGTAACCCGCTTCTTTGTGTGGCGGAAGCGCAGGCTGTCCAGCAGGAAGTGCTGGCTGAAGTAGTGGCAGGCCAGAAGGAGATTCTGGCTGCACTACGGGCTCCTCGTCCCATGATGAGGCAGCCTCAGTATGCTGTAGTTCCCCCTTCGGGTGCGGGTCCATTAGTGACGCTGCCACCAATAGGGCCTCCATTCTCACCTATGTTTGGCATCCCCCCTCTAGGTGGTTTTGTTGCAACTAGTGGTCCGGTTCATAGAGTCTCAGTCGTACCATCGACGATAGTGGTTACTACAGTCCCACTGTCAAGTCAGGCCCAGGTTAGTGTGCAGCAACCTGTTTCGGTGGCTATGCAGCCACTGCAGCAAGCCCCTGAGCCCATGCAGCCTATGCAGTGGATGCCCAAAATACCCTTGCTGAGTCCTAAGCCCTTCTCCGACGACAGGAAGAAGGAGGAGGATTTGGATACCTGGGTAAGGACGGTGCCTACCTATGTAAGGCACAAACTTACCAGGCCAGAGCAAGAAGTTGTTGTGGCTGCCTCCTTTTCAGAGGGGCCAACAGCCCGTTGGTTGAATGGCCTAGTGCCGCAGCAAGGCTACGGTCAGAACTTCGATGCCTGGGCCTCGGCCCAGACATTGGAAGAATTCGTACAGTCCGTGTACAACAGGTGGCATGACCCTCAAGGGGCTCAAAAGGCTATCGATGCAATCAACAGTCTCTGTGCCAGAAGGTACGAGAATGTTCGAGAGCGGATACCATAGAACGTCTGCTCGTGGTACCTGGTGTGCGCTATGACCAGCAGGTACTCCTCACGGATTATCTTAGATGTCTACCCTCATAGGTAAGGACAAAGTCGAGGCCTATGTCGATCAGCACAACTTCGCTTCATTGAGCAAGAAGGCCTTAGACATAGAGGCAAAGTTGGGATCTGCGCATCAGAGTCAGGGCGATGGTAGGAAGAAGAGACTAACCCAGGACTGGAAAAAAAAAGGTCAACTAATGTTTGTCGACCACAATGGTCAGGCAACAGAAGTTGACGACTTCCCAGACCTTGGGGAAGAGACAGAGCATGATGGGGCCAGTGAGACTTTGGATGGGGGAGTCGTGGCACCTATCAAGGAAAAGGCTAGGGGGACCGGGAAGAAGAAGGTAGTACGGTCCACGGGTCAAGGCGACCAAGGAACACCCGCATGGGTAAAACTTGGTTTAGAGTATGAGGTGTGGAGGGACCGAGTCGCTAGGGGCACTTGCATGAACTGTGGCAATTATGGCCACACGTCCCGAACGTGCCGAGGCAAAAAGGTCGTGACGAGGGTAGCCTCACCAACGGTGGTGGGACTATCTTCGAACTCTGGTGGTGCTTTTGCGAACACTTCGCAGGGAAACACCTCGGGCCAGTAGGAGTTTTAGCCGCTCTTACTTACGATGAAGTGGTAACGTTGCCTTCCCCACTTCAGGCGTTGGCCAAGGCTAGTGACCCCCGTATCGCCCCGCAGACACATTCAGACCCACCGACGTTTGTTCGAGAGATGTGTCTGAGGCTCTAAAAGAGTTTAAGATAGAGTGGTCAGGGAAGGACCTGGGCAATGATCAGTAGAGGTCCAAAGGGTGAACATTTCGTGGTAGAGGTTGATGTAGGTGGCCGCAAGGTTGGCGCCTTCGCAAACATAGGCTCTACACGGAACTTCATCTGTCGTGCTTGTGTGGATAGACTGCGCTTAGGGGACCAAGTGCAGCGGCTTAGCAGAACTGTAGCTTTTACGCTGGCCAACAAGCACTAAATGTTGGTAAAAGACTATGTCAAGGACGTAGTCTGTACCATCTCCTATAGAGGAGGGGAAGTGAGCCATAAAATCTCCTTCCTGGTTAGCGACGAACTGCCCTTTGACATGCTCCTAGGTATGTACTACCTCGAGGTCGCGCAACCGCAATTTGACTGGGATAGAAAGGTGTTAATTCACAAATTGCCCAACGGCGGATCTGTTAGATTGCTGAAGTTTAAAGCTAGCAGTTTGATAGAAAACTACGGGTGCACGTGTGCATCATCTTTTGATAACTACTATAAGCAGAATCGCAAGGAGGGCATGTATCTAGTATTTGTCTTTGAGAAAGGGGAGGCCGTAAAAACACCCCCAAAGATAGAATCAGTCGTCGCTCAGTATTCAGGCCTTTTTGAGGAGCCCACAGGCGTGGTAGAA
Organism: Chara braunii; assembly: GCA_003427395.1. Classification (NCBI taxonomy): domain Eukaryota; kingdom Viridiplantae; phylum Streptophyta; class Charophyceae; order Charales; family Characeae; genus Chara; species Chara braunii. The sequence continues at coordinate 423,908 of BFEA01000121.1, forward strand.
AGGGAGGTTGTTCATGCAATAGAGGTTGTCCCAGGTAGTAAGGTGCCTAGAGGACGAATCTATAGGATGTCTCCAGCGGAGTTAGATGAGCTCCGCCGCCAGCTCAAGGAGCTCACAGAGAAGGGATGGATTCGACCTAGTACCTCCCCTTACGGCACTCCAGTCCTATTCATACCAAAGAAGGGAGGTACCTTGAGGATGTGCATTGACTATAGGGGCCTCGATGCCATCACCGTTAAGAACGCGGAGCCCCTACCCCGCATCGACGACCTCTTGGATAGAGTGCAGGGATGCAGGTACTTCACCAAGATAGATTTGAAGTCCGGATACCATCACATTGCCATTAGACTTGAGGACCAGCACAAAACGGCATTTCAGACCAGGTACGGTCTGTACGAGTTTGTGGAGATGCCCTTTGGCCTATGCAATGCACCTGGTACGTTCCAACACGCGATGAACATGATTTGTCATGATTACTTAGACAAGTTTATCGTCGTGTACCTCGACGATATTCTTATCTTTAGTAAGCTTGTAGAGGAGCATGCTGAGCACTTGAAAATAGTGTTAGATCTCCTAAGACAGCACCAGTACAAGGTTAACTTGGAGAAATGCGAGTTTGGTCGCACCAAGATCTTGTACTTGGGTCATGAAATCTCAGTTGATGGACTGAGGCCGAATGATGCCAAGGTGGCCAGCAAATGTGACTGGCCCAGACCTCAGACTGTTACTGAGGTCAGATCGTTTTTGGGGATGACGGGCTATTATCATCCGTTGTGAAGAACTATAGTACTATAGCTTCCCCACTAACAAATCTAACTCGAATTGACAGCCCTTGGGAATGGACAGAAGAGTGTGAGTCAGCCTTCAAAAAATTGAAGTATGCTCTAACACACTATGAAGTCCTCAAGCTCCCGGATCCTGACCAACCCTTTGTCGTGACCACAGACGTCAACCAATATGGCATAGGCGCGGTCTTGCGCAAAAGGAGGGGAAAAAGCTTAGACCGATCGAGTATATGAGTTAGAAGATGCCATCCCAAAAACTAGCAAAGTCCACGTACGAGCGTGAGCTCTATGCCCTATCTAGAGCGCTGGTTCATTGGAGACATTTTCTCCTAGGCAGATTCTTCTATGTGAGATCTGACCATGAAACCTTGCGCTGGATCAAGACACAACCCGTGCTCTCTGATGCACTCAAGAGATGGATACAAGTGATAGACATGTATGACTATCAACTTGATCCCATCAAGGGAGAGTACAACAAAGTGGCTGATGCGTTATCTCGCCGGGCAGATTATCTGGGCGTGTTAGTTACTGAATTTGGCATATCTAACGATCTGACTCGATTATTGGGGGCAGCCTATCATCAAGATCCAGTTATGTCTGAGATAATCCGTAGATTTCAAACCAAGGACAAAAGGACTTTGGATGAATATACGATGGTAAACGGCTTGCTGTTTCTGGTGAAGGCAGGGAATAAAAGATTGTGTGTTCCCAGTAGTAAGTCTTTGCGTAGTTTATTTTTAGGCGAATGTCATGATGCAACTGGTCACTTTGGCTACAAAAAGACTTCAGCTAATCTAGTGCAGAAGTTTTGGCGGCCCACTATGATGCAAGATGCAAAAGGTATGTTGAAACCTGCCAGGTTTGTCGAAGGGACAAACCTAGGACTTAGGCTCCGCTTGGGCTTATCAAGCCCTTGTCGATTCCTGAAGGACCTGGTCAGAGTGTGTCCATGGACTTCATGGATACTCTTGTGACCAGTAAGTCTGGCAAAAGGCACATCTTCATAATAGTGGACCGCTTTACTAAGTATGCAAGACTGATCGTTATGCCAGAAACTGCTAAAACAGACTATGCCATCAAATTGTTTCTGGATAACTGGGTCAGAGATTTCGGACTACCTACGTCAATAGTAAGTGACAGGGATGTAAGGTTTACCAACGAACTGTGGCAGTCGACAGTTGAACAGATGGGTACCAAGCTCCAAATGACGTGAGGGAACCACCCTGAGTCAAATGGCCAAGCAGAACAGATGAACTGGGTAGTACAGCACCTGCTTCGGCATTATATTAAGCCAAGTCAGGATGACTGGGACAGAAGTTACCTCTCGTCGCCAGCCTGTACAACAATGTTGTGCACAATACTACTGGGATGACCCCCAACCAGCTGCACCTTGGTTGGAAGCCTAGAACTGCACTTGACTTTCTGCTACCAGAAAGAGAACCCACCGCAACACCTGGCAACATAGAATTTGCTGTCAAATATGAGCAGATGCTGCAGCAGGCCCTTGAACACATGAGGAAGTCTCAGGAGGCTATGATCGCATCCGAGAATAAACACATACGGGCTTCTAACTTTCAGGTAGGCGATCAAGTCTGGGTAAAGTCATCTGAATTGGGTCAGGAGATGGGGATTTCACGAAAATTGATGCCACAGTACTTTGGGCCCTGGGAGATCTTGGACATTATAGGGGATGAACCGGATGGACCCTCATACGTGGTTCGTATTCCTGCGCACTTACGCACTTACCCTGTGTTCCATGCCTCCAAGTTGGCATCTTTCGCAGCCACTGACCAGTTTCCCTCAAGGAGATCAATGCTGTCCCCAACCATGGATGGAGAGGTGGACATCGACGAGATCGTGAAGCATCAAGTGATGCCTGTTCCTCGACCATCAGGCAGAGGGCGCCCTCCTGAACCAAGAATGGAGTATCGTGTGAGATTCAGACATCATCTGGATCCCAAGGAAGATCGCTGGTTCACATGAGAAGAACTCCTGAGAACAGCACCTCAAGTGATTGCAGGTTATGAAAGAGATCTGAAAGGAAAGATGCCTGCAAAATAAGAAGACTTCTCAGAGGACTAACGAAGTAAAGGAGGAGGGAATGCGAGGATTTGGGTCCTCGGCAGGCCTAAGGGGCCTCGGTTACAGTGGTGCCCGCCCTAAGTGAAGGCGGGCCTAATTTATCACAAGAGGCCTTTGACTGTCAATTTCATATTTGGGGTCCAGGCAGTTGCGGCGCGCCAGTTGGTTGAGTGAAACACAGGCCGAGCAAACAGGACATTTCCACGGCCTTCTGGGCCTTTCCGCACCATGCAGGCCCTGGACGAGAAACGCAGCCTCATACACTAACAGTTGGGAGGCCCAATTGAAAGAGGCCCAGTAGTTGCAAGTAGCTTGCAGCATTCTGGGGCCTACCGAAAGCTTCTGGGCCCGGGCCAAGTCCAGCCAGGCTGCGAAGCAGGCAGGCTCTTTCCATATAGGAAAGAGCTCGCCACTTTCAGCCTCATTCAGGCACTGGCATGCTAGCGGCAGCGCTGCTGGAGCAAAGGCTTGTGGGCTGCTGCTGGCGCTGAGAGGCGAGGTGCGGCACGTGCGGTCGTTCAGGGAAGAAGGGCGCTGTTGAGGGCAGCGCCATAGCCCAACCACCATAGCTGGTGGGCTTGGACTACAGTGAGGCGCATGAGTGGTCTTCCGGTGTAAGGGAGGAAGACGTGGGTGTAAAGTCAGGGAAGGGTGAAGGATGATGAAGATGATGATGTGAGGGCTCATACCTTGTATTGGCGATGGTCTGCATTTGGGCGACATCTTCAAGTACTTCGGGTTGTCGCTGATGTCAACAGTTGCATTGTCTATTAGTAGGCTGATCGTAGTTGTGTAGGAGTAGGCTGGGCGCTGAGCACCAAGTAGGAGTGTGAAGGGATTAGACTCTTGTGTTGTTGGCAGAGAGAGAAAACTCTCCTTGACATTGGTTTTCAGTACTACGAACCTCCATTGGTGTATTATTGGTGCAATGCTGCTCTCTAGACACGGTGTGACTATCTGGCTTTCAATGTGATGGTGTAATCTGGAATTGTCATCTCGTTGTTGCTTATTTTCCTTGCATAATTTATTCGAGATTAATTTGAAAATTCGGAAAGGATTTCGCGGGAGAAAAGTTGGAAACACGAAATTTTCAGGCATGAAATAAATGCTGAAAATATTGAAAAAAAGATAATTAATTTAAAAAAATAAATTCTGGTTAAATTTATTCGAAATTAAATTTGGGGTATGAAAAGCGTGAAATTTCAAAAGGATTTAAGTAAAATATTCTCGTTCGAGAATTTCGAAAGAGAATTTATTAAAATAGAAAAGATAAAAGGGCCTTTTACTTGATTCAGACCCTGAATAACGAATGCAGCATAATGGGGTCACTCGGCCAGAACCCAACTCATGAAAAGCCGATCAAAAGGCATGTTCTCTGGGTCAAAAATCACATCCTAACTAAAGCAAAAGTCATGTCAAAGGTCATGGTTGTACCCCTGGACGAACAAATGCAGTATTCAATTGTGGGAGACACATCTGTTCAAGAGGGAGATGTGTTTGTTCGTGCAGTGCATGTGTCTGTTCAAGCAATAGGTGTGTCTGTTCGGACTGAAGTTGTGTCTGTTCAGAGGGAAGTCAAAGATCAGGTCCCAGTCCAGTCAAAGTCTAACATGAGGTCTAGGTTCAGAACCCAAGTCCAAAATTCAGGCCTGAAGGCCGCAGCAGCAGCAGACCCTGAAGGAAAAGGTACTGGGACACACACTGCAGAGGTCTAGGACAAGGAAGACCCAAGTGTGCCAATGCAGGCCTCGCGAAGGGAGGCCAGCAGTATAAGAAACCAAGCCAGCCTCCCCACACAACAGATCTCCAGTGGCATTGTTGTGTGGAAGTGCTGAAGGCACTTGTGCGCCAGCATGCCAGCATGCTGGGGAAGCGCTGGCAGAAGAAGCTGCGCAAGAGGGAGAAGGAGGCAGATGCAGCCATAACTGCGCCAGCATGTTAGTAGATGTAGAAGGGTTAGAGGTAGTCTTCAGCAAGTAGCATTCAGAGTAGATTCTCATAGTAGGAGTGTGCATGTATGGTGGGACGAGAGGACCAAGACAAGGGATCTTGAGAGAGAAGAGAGAGAGAGAGAGAGAGAGAGAGAGAGAGAGGGGCAGGTTCCTGACTTGGCCATGGTGGATACTTACCTATTCTGCGCTGAATTGTCATATGGAGGAGGCGCTGGTAGAGCCAGCCCCCTGTGTCGTTGATGAACGAGAGGGAGACTTGTGAAGTTGTGATACTATTCGACGCTTTGCTCTTGAACTCGAGATACTCTTTATAATGTTGTTGTGATAATATAAGTTGCGCTACCTTGGTTCTCATCCCAACTCGACTTTGCTTTGTGTGAATCTTCATAATATGTGTGAATGATATCTTGGCATGCAATGTGATACACTCTGGCAAGTTGTGGACAATCAGGTCCCTTGCAAATTTGGTATCGGAGCAGTGACTTGTTGCACTCACTGCGCTGGCATGAGCAAGGCCGGCGAGAGGAATTTCGCTGGCTTGATGATGATGCTGGCAATGGTGGAGGAATGAGAAAAGTGGATTGGGATAGGAGAGAGAAGTAGGCCGAAGTGGAAGGGGCTAAGGAGGACTTACCTGCGCAAGGAGCGTGGAGTGCAGAGCGACGAGGAGTCTTCATCGACAGCTGCAAAAGAGAGAAGAAACCCTCATCCCCTTACCTGGCTGCATGAGTGTGTGTGTTGTACCTCTACTTCTCCTCCTCTCTGGTGGTCGCTGCTGCTGCTGTCTGGTCACGTCAGAGTTAAGAATGGTCAGAGTCCTTGTCTGGTCCTCTCTTCTACCCCTCTGGTTTGATATATGTAGGAGGTAGCAAAGGTAGGAGACGCTGGTTGGTGGTGGTAGATCGCCACGTCAGGATGCAAACACGACATAAGGCATAATCAACTGGGCAGTGATAATCTGTGTAATCAAAGTATTGACTAGGCATCTGACATAGTGTACACTCCAGCTTCTCCCTGCGCAAAAGGACAGACAACGAAGGTTAATTAAAAATAAAAAAGAGGAGGACATAACCAGATTGATAGGGAAGGAAGGAAGATACTAATTAAGTGGGAGATAGCGTGTAAAAAAAAAAAAAAGAAGTCCTATTCTACAGTGAAGTTCCTTATTGTCTGAAATTCGTTATTCTTGAAGCAACGATCTCCAGAGTTTGGAAAAAAAAAAAAGCATAACATCCCATCCACGTCAGACAAAGTTCAGTAGTAGTTTGGGGGTAGTCACTTGGTGGACCAGCAGAGGACCCCCTGTGCTATCATCCACCATGGATGGCTACCCCATGCAGGGTTTATTGGCCCTATCTGTTTTGTTGGGGCCCATCTTCAGACTCTTCTTCCCATTGGGCTTTGGAAGAACATGTTCGTCTTATATGATGATGCGGTCAGGGGCAATCAAGCCATGGCCCACGCCTGCAGAACACGCTGAGATTGATCGGCGGCAGGCAGAAAAGAAAAGAGAAAAAGAAAAAAGAAAAAGACAAAAAGAAGAAGAAGTAAAGAAGAAAATGCTGATGGAAGAAGAAAGAATGAAGAAGCAAATGAAAGAAAAGTTGGAAAGGGAATTGAAAGAAGAATTGCAGACTATAAAGGAAGAAGATGAACCTGTTGATGACAGGCTCATCAGGCGGCGGACAGAAAAAGGTGAGACTAGCCAGACAGGCGGCGAACTTCAGGTCAAACCGCTGGATTGGTATGATCAATATGCCTATTCCAGCGATCGAATTGAAGAAATGGCGGAAGAGAGAGATCTGTTCGTTGTGAAACTGGCATCTATCAAAGATCAAAGGGAAAAAGAACTCTTGCTAGAGGAAAAGCGTGCGGAACTGCGTATGAGAATGTTAGTAGCAAAACGACAAGAACTGGATGAAAGGGAAAGACTGCAAATAGAGGGTGCGAGGCTACAAAGAGAACTGCAGGACCAAAAAGATAAACAGGCTGCTACAGAACAAAAACTAGCCCTCTTGACAGAAACAGTCCTACATACCAAGCAAGAGTTGGAAGCAATGAACAGAACTCTCCAAAAGGTTGAAACCCACCTGTACGAGTTTGAGGGAGTCTGGAACACCTTTCTGCAGAAGTCTGCCAAAGATGTTGATCAGCATATTCAATCGTATATTCAGAAATTAGATAACCATATCACACAAGCCTTTACTCCCGCCGTGATTGAAAATATAGTTCGTGGCAGCGACGCAGGAGGAGGAGGAGATGGAGACAGAGACGGGGGAGATGGTGATAAGAAAGGAAATGGAGTGTTGCGAGAAGATGGTGGGGATATAAGGAATATTAAAGTTAAAGTGCCATGGACCTATACCAACAAGAAGGAGGAGAGTGTCCTACATTGGATTGCGGTTGTAGAATCATATGTATACGGTCAACGCATCCCGTATTGGGACAGAGTTCTGATGGCCACCTCGTGCATGGCCGGCGATGCGATGAGCTTCGCCATATCGTTGCAAAAAGAAGCGAATTGCCAGACCATGATTAAACATTCGCAACAAACAAGAATCGAAGATTTTTGTAAGGCTATATTAGAGAAAGATTTGAAGATAAAAATTTGGCTCGCCGAACAGAAATGCTAATCTTAAACATTGCATATCGGAAATGGAAGAGTGCGTCTGCACTCAAAGCAACGATGGATGAACTCTTACAATGCGCTGAACATGGACTCACTCCCACTCAGATCCTCAATAATTTCGCTAGGGCACTGCCCGACCCTCTCCGTACTCGGTTATATCCCCGCACAAAGGAAGAGGGGATGACATACGAGAAGTTCAGCACGATCGCTATAGATCATGCTGGCTTCTTAGTCGAGGCTAATTATTGCCATTACTGGAAAGATCTGCAAGTTGGTAAGAAATGGCGAAACCGCACCATCTCAGGAAACATACCTGTGAAAGACAATTTCCTTCTTACGTTTGAAGAAGGAGGTGTCGAAACTCTCTCTTACGACGAGGTAGACTATGTTCTGGAGGGAGGACCCAACGACACAGTAGTTTAGGAGGGGGACTACGCGGTCGTTGCAGCCCGCGGGGAGGGTGACAAGGAAGAGGACGTGGCCGAGGAAGAGGAGGCCGCGAACGTGGTGGAAGAGGACCCGGTACCCAAAGGGGTGGTGGCGAAGGTAGCTACTAGGTGGGTGGAAGGGGCAATGGTCCCTTGCAAGGTGGTCGTGGTTCGTATTTTACCTGGGGAAGAGGAGGAGGCGCATGCATGGTATGGTACATGGGACAAACCATATCCACCCCATCTAGGTTTGCCCGAAGGGGAGCCTTGGAAGAAATTGGGGATTACAGAGAAAGTTTGGCAAGATAGAAAGGCCGCCGATCAGTGCCTCAAATGTGGTGACCCCAACCACATTGTTCCCTTCTGTCCCGACTATAAACAACCAAAAGGGAACAGCCAATAGAGGTTTCAGTTGCCTCTACCGGAACTTCGGACGTAAATAGAAAGACATCCTCCCATCCGAAGGTTCCTCAGGCAGAAACTAGAAAGATAGACAATCCCCACCTAGCACACTGTCCAAAGGTAGTAAGTGTGTGTACCTCTCTAGGTGGATCCCTCGCTGGCATGGGTGATGAGTTGGCCGCTCGTCGCCAAGCCTGGACTGAAATGAAGAAACGAAAATGACAGTTAATAATTGCAGATCTAGGGATAAATAAAGTAAGAATTGGAGGAATGATTGACAGTGGGTCAACGCGCAGCTATATTAGTAAGAAAGGCTTGCACAAGCCGCGACTCGGGCTAAACGTTAAACAGTTAGATGAGCCCGTAATGAGTAAGCTAGCTAATAGTACTATAACCGTAATGGATAGATATGTTGAAGGGGTCAAGATATACTTCCGGCTCGTAGCAGAGGGGAAGGTGGAACGCGTTCTCCACTCTCTGACTCTCTTGGTGGAAGATAATCTCCCTTTTGACATTCTTCTAAGCATGGATTGGGGTGAAGCTGCAAATGCGGATATAAAGTTAAGGGACCACGAGTGTTGGCTTCCAAGTCCGCAGGGTGGAAAAAAGAAAATCCACCTATTCCATGAATCTGGTAAGGAAAGCAGCTTAGTATGAATGCCCCCGCGTTCATCCGCCATGTGAAAAAGTATAACTTGTATGATGAAGTTTTTGTTGCATATGTGCGCCCAGTAAAGGAAGGTGAAGTCAAAGAAGAGGCAAAGTCCCCCGAAATTGAAAAGATTATGAAAGAATTTGCAGATGTGGCAGAGGACCCAAGCTGTGTGGTGGAACGACCAATCAAACATCACATTAAATTGTACCAGGAAGTCAGATTCCTAAGGGGCCTATATACCGGATGTCACCCAAAGAATTAGACGAACTGCGAACCCAGCTTGATGAAATGCTGGAAAAGCGATGGATAAGACCTAGCTCCTCGCCTTATAGTGCGCCAATGCTTTTTGTGCCAAAGAAAGATGGCGGGGTCCGCATGTGCATAGATTATAGAAGATTAAACGATATAACAGTTAAGAATGTTGAGCCATTGCCGAGGATAGACAATTTATTGGATCGAGTGCAGGGTAGCAAATACTTCACTAAGATTGATTTGAAGTCTGGCTACCATCAAATTGAGGTAGAGCCAGAAGACCAATACAAGACTGCCTTTCGAGCAAGGTATGGGCACTATGAGTTCATTGTGTTGCCCTTTGGTCTTACAAATGCTCCTGCAACGTTTCAAAGAACGATGAATGAGCTTTTTCGCGAGTGGCTTGATAAGTTTGTTGTCGTTTATCTTGATGATATTTTGATATTTAGTAACGATTTGAAAGAACATTGTAAGCACCTTCGACTTGTGCTAAATAAATTGCGTGAAGCAAAACTGAAGTTGAACCCCAAGAAGTGCAGTGGGCTAAGCGTCAGGTTTTATATCTGGGGCATGTGCTTGATGGTGATGGAATCAAATCGGAAGACGCAAAGATTGCAGCAATTCGCGATTGGCCTAACCCCGCACTTTGACTGAGTTGCGGTCGTTCCTTGGGCTAGCCAACTATTATCGGAAGTTCGTTAGACACTTTACGATAATTGTTGCTCCCCTTCGCAGATTGCTAAAGAAAGAAACGATCTGGAAGTGGGACTCTAATTGTACGGCTTCATTCAAGCGTCTAAAGAAATGTTTAATTAACTATCCGGTTTTGAAAGTTGTTGATCCCTCTTCGCCCTTTGTCGTCACAACCGACGCCAGTTAGTACGGGATAGGCGATGTACTCCAACAAGATAATGGGAATGGATACAGGCCTGTGGAGTTTATGTCCCGATGACTGCCTAATGAGAAGGTCACCGCCTCTACGTATGAGAGGACGACTACCTAATGAGAAGGTCACCGCCTCTACGTATGAGAGAGAGTTGTGTGCTCTCCGAGAAGCTCTAGATCATTGGCGACACTATCTCTTGGGACGCCACTTTAAAGTGTACTCAGATCATGATACACTTCGCTGGCTTAAAACGCAGGCCCGGATGACACCTAAGTTGACTAGGTGGGCTGCTGAAATTGACCAGTATGATTTTGAGCTAAAGCCAGTAAAGGGGAAAAATAACGATGTTGCTGATGCTTTAAGTCGAAGATCTGACTTCTTCGGTGTTGTTGTAACATATCTAGATATGGGCACCGATTTACAAGAAAAGATTAAAAGTGCGTATTCCACAGATCCTGTTTATGGCGCTATGATTAAGCGTATACAAGAAGTTCCTCAAGAGTTTCCTGACTATCGTATTACTCAAGGACTGTTATTTGAAAGAATGGATGTGCATGATAGGCTTTGTATTCCTAATAAGGAACAAATCAAAAGTCTGATCTTGGGGGAGTGCCATGACACTAAAGGCCATTTCGGGTGGAAAAAGACTTATGCAAGCGTGTTACGTTCGTACACCTGGCCTCGCATGAAACCCGATTGCATTGCATATGTGCAGGGCTGTCAAGTGTGCCAAAGAAATAAGAGCACCACTCAGCCTCCCCTCGGTCTGTTGAAGCCTTTGCCAATTCCAACCGGCCCAGGAGACTCTATGTCCATTGACTTTATGGACATCAAGGTAAAAAGCAGGAATGGAAAGACGCAAGTCATGGCCATCGTTGACAGGTTTAGTAAGTATGGTATATGTCCCGACCAGATTGATTGGGATGAACATTTGCCCAAAGTTGTTAGTGCTTATAACAACTCTGTTCACCTATCTACGTGCAAGACTCCAATGGAGTTGCATTTGGGATGGCATCCACGCAGACCTATTGATTGCCTAAACCCGGATCAAGCCATAAGCTTCCACTAGGAATGAGCGAATTTGCAGTACAATATCAAAAAGACATTGAGAAGGTGACGGAAAATATAATGAAGGCACAACATCAAATGATAGAACAGGCGAACGAGCACAGAAGACCTTCTCAGTTTGTTATAGGTGATCTGGTATGGGTTAAATCTAAGGAATTCATTCCTGAAGAGAACATATCCCAGAAACTGTTGCCAGCCTACAGAGGACCTTGGCAAGTTCTAGATGTGATTGGAAATGTGGATGGACCTTCTTATGTGATTGAAATCCCTCTGCATTTGCATACATATCCAGTTTTTCACGCTTCAAAACACTTACCTTGCGTGACGAACGAGTTATTTTCCAGTCGCAGATCAGCGATACCTCCTAGTATGGATGGGAAATATGATGTGGACAAGATTGTTGTTGAAAGCACTCTTCAAACTAGATGTAGAGGCAGACCCCAACGACAATATAAAGTAAGATTTGCATATCAGGACCCAAGTGAAGATCGTTGCTTCACAAGAGAAGCATTAATTGAGTCTGCGCCTCATATTGTATCTGCTTATGAAAGAGCAAGAAGAGGAATAAACATAATAGACAGATGAAGGTTTTTTCTCAGAGGACTTCGAAACTAGGCCGGCGAGAGTAAAAGGGCCTTCTACTTGATTCAGGCCCTGAATAACGAATGCAGCATAATGGGGTCACTCGGCCAGAACCCAACTCGTGAAAAACAGATCAAAAGGTATGTTCTCTGGGTCAAAAGTCACATCCTAACTAAAGCAAAAGTCGTGTCAAAGGTCACGGTTGTACCCCTGGACGAACAGATGCAGTATTCAATAGTGGAAGACACATCTGTTCATCCAGAGGGTGTGCGAGTCATGTCTGTTCAAGCAGGAGATGTGTCTGTTCGTGCAGTGCATGTGTCTTTTCAGGCAGTAGGTGTGTCTGTTCGGACTGACGTTGTGTCTGTTCGGAGGGAAGTCAAAGATCAGGTCCCAGCCCAGTCAAAGTCTAACATGAGGTCTAGGTTCAGACCCCAAGTTCGAAATTCAGGCCTAAAGGCCGCAGCAGCAGCAGACTCTGAAGGAAAAGGTACTGGGACACACACTGCAGAGGTCTGGGACAGGGAAGACCCAAGTGTGTCAATGCAGGCCTCGCGAAGGGAGGCCAACAGTATAAAACCAAGCCAGCCTTCCCACACAACAAATCTCCAATGGCATTGTTGCGTGGAAATGCTGAAGGCACTTGTGCGCCAGCATACTGGGGAAGCGTTGGCAGAAGAAGCTGCGCAAGAGGGAGACGGAACTGGGCGCTGGTTGGCAGATGCAACCATAACTGCGCCAGCATGTTAGTAGATGTAGAAGGGTTAGAGGTAGTCTTCAGTGAGTACCATTCAGAGTAGATTCTCATAGGAGTGTGCATGTATGGTGGGACGAGAGGACCAAGACAAGGGATCTTGAGAGAGAAGAGAAAGAAAGAGAGAGAGGAGCAGGTTCCTGAGTTGGCTATGGTGGATACTTACCTGTTCTGCGCCGTTGATGAACGAGGGGGAGACTTGTGATACTATTCGGCGCTTTGCTCTTGAACTCAAGATACTCTTTATAACGTTGTTGTGATAATAGAAGTTGCGCTACCTTGGTTCTCATCCCAGCTCGACTTTGCTTTGTGTGAATCTTCATAATCTGTGTGAATGATATCTTGGCATGCAGTTATGGACAGTCCGGTCCCTTCAAAGAAAAGGAATTAAGTAAATTTATTTTTGAATTTCGAAAAAAAAGAAATGTCGAAAAAGAATTTAATTAATTCTAACGTATTTTCAAAATTTTCGAAAAAGAATGAATGAAAAGTAGTTTTGAATTTCAAAAGAATGTGGAAAAAAAAGGAATTAATTAATTCTACGTATTTAGAATTACGAAAAAAGAAATGTCGAAAAAAAAATTAATTAATTTTGAAAGATTTTTGAATTACAAAAATTTTGAAAAAGAATTAATTAAAATTATTTTTGAATTTCCAAGAAGAAATGCCGAGAAAGAATGATTAATCCTACATATTTTTTAAAAATTCAAAAAAATATATATTTTTGAAAAAGAAATGTCAAGAAAGATAGTTAATTAAGTATTTTTGAATTTACATGAATTTCAAATGAGGTCTAAAATAAATAAAATAAATAAATAAATAAGGAATAAATTAGTTTTGATGTAAATCGAGGGCGGAGCGATCCTATCTACGATTGATTGGGTGGTAGCGTGGTAGGTAGTGTTAAAAAGGGGGTTGTACGGGTAGATTGACGATGATGATGGTGATGATGATGATGATGATAATGATGATAATGATGATGATGATGATGATAGTGATGGTGATTGGGGGGAAAGTCGCGGGGGGGAGGGAAATGTACCCGGGGGGATCGTGTGAAGGTGGGGGAAGCGGGATTGGGATTGAGGGGAGGGGGAGGTCCTGATTGGGGT
>BFEA01000121.1:463060-483874 GCA_003427395.1 Chara braunii
TCGGCCTCATTCTTCAGTGTGCAAGTTTGGCGACACGCTGTTGGAGAGCTGGCTGGAGTAGCGTTGGGTACTACAGCGCTGCTGGGAGGAAGAAGCTGGGAGCTTGCACCTTGGCTATGGTGGAGCTCTACCGGTAGGCGGAGGAAGGAGAAGGGGACCAAGGAGGAGAGTGGCGGGGTACTTACCTGGCTATGGTAGACACCATTTTCATCACCTTGTTAAGCGCTGCATCAGGAAGGCCCTAGTGGGGGTAGTGCCTACCGCATCAAAGAAGCTCGGGACAGAGTCAGACATGGCGGTTGAGTAGGCAGCGGCATAGCTGCAGGGAGTTGACCTGGGGACAGAAGGGCAGCGACATAGCTGCTTTTGGTTGTGCTTTGGACAGGAGGGAGAGCCCTCAGTATTCCGCCATAGCCTCAGCCTGTGTGTAGAGGAAGAGGAAGGGTGGCCATGGCTATGGTGGACCTCATGTTGTGCCTATAGTAGAAGTGGGATTCAGACATTGATTCTGGTTCAGCCATTGTTTGAATAAGAGGGGAGGACATAAGGAGGAGGAGATTGGTTGGCGAGAAAGAAGAGCCTTGTCATTGGTCTATGCTGGAGTACATCATCTTCTTCTTCTTTCTTACTTCTTCTTCTTCTTTCCCTCTCTCTCCTCTCAAGTTCATTAATTTTTTTTTTGCAATTGGACAGCATTGTACTTTCTGATGTTTGTAGACTTCGAAATTGGCCTCGTAACACCACCTCACATCTGGTAGGTAGGTCCAGTCCAAGCCTCCCAAGACCCCGTCTTGTCGTAAACACATCCCCCGCGAATCGCTCTTCCGAGTGGTATTTTCTTGGATCCGGCCTCTTTCTTTCTCGAGAGTTGGGGCTCTCTATTAGTCTGCGGGTGCAGTTACGAAGACCTCGTTTTTAGTCCCAGATCGATTGTTATGATCCGGCGGGGCAGTGTTAGTGCCCAGTGGTGGTTGCGGACTCCACCCGGTACTTCGCCTCGCCCCTCCCTTTGGACAGTACCGCCCAACTTAATGCGAGCGGCCGAGGTCGATCCCAAATGGCCACGCCGCCCCTCTACGGTATGGCGTGTTGTTGGGGAGAGCAAAAAGAGACTAGAAGAAAAGAATGGTTCCTCACCCCTTTAACCCTTATCCTTCTTTACGAGGAACAGGTCGCGCTGAGACTTTCCCTTAGAAGGGTAGAGGTCCCGGGGTCGTGGTGCAAGCATCGGTATCCCCCTCTTGCTGAGGCCTGAGACTAGAAAAAAAAGAAAGCTCATTCCAATGCTATTTCCATATTTTTTCCAATTCGCTTTGGGCCTCCTGATATGCAATGCAATTTCCAGTTCTCAAGCAATCCTCCAATACAGACTTCAAATTTTCCAAATCTGTTTCAAGCAATCATGCAAGAGGACCTTGAAAACTGTTTCCAAATTACCCTTGTAAGGGGTCGTTTTGCTATTTCCAGTCGAACAACCTTATTAAGGTCATTACTTTCCATGTTACTGAACAACCTTGTCAGGGTCGTCCTTATGCATTTCAATCGAACAACCTTGTTAGGGTCGTCCTTATCCATTTCAGTCGAACGATCTCGATCTTGTTAGGATCGTTCTTTTCTATTTCAATGTTAGCGCCCGAGGGGGTGGGCCTCGAGGACACGGATCCCATCTTTACTTAGGAGGTTAGAAAGCGGTCATCGTGCGTGCGTTTTGTGCGTGCCTTTCCTTTTTTATATACTGACAATGCACGTCGTAATCCTAGTATCTTATATACACCCGACTTAGCGTCTAGTGCTCGAGTTGAGGCTTGCATCCTGAAGCAGCACTAGCCCACCCGATCGTTCAACCATGGCAAAGGATATAGACACTCTTTCTGTTTTCACTCTTTTTGACCTCTCAGGCTTTTTGTTGTTTTCAGACTCATTCATGACCCAGTTGGATTAGGCTTCTAAGGAAGAGGAGTTCTCACGCCCCTTTACCCATAGGTCCCCTAACCTCTCTTGGGACTCGTGCCACAACTCAATCGACCGTGGGCCAACATGTTTTCTGTACAAAAAGATGTTTGCAATAGTTTTTATAAATCAACCACCTCTCCACCCCGCCGTTCCTCTCAAAAAGGAAGTCGTCCACTCATAGTTTCATCTTGGCTTATGGACCCGATAGTTTTTACGAATCAACCATCTCTCCACCCCCCCGTTCCTCTCGAAAAGGAAGTCGTCCACTCATAGTTCTCATCTTGGCTTACGGGCCCGTACTGCTCATTACCAAATTGTTTGAAGAAAGCAAATACTCTTGCGAAGTAGCAGCTAGCTACCTATTCCTTAGTCAATTTTTCCCTAAAAGGCACAGTCTGGTTGTGTCCTTCCTAGATTTCACACAGTAGCAAGGCTATAGTCTGATCCATGTCCAAACTCTTCAATACTGTTACTATCCCCTCTTGCTTCCACTGGCCCCCCATTTCCTAATTTCCTTTTGATGAGCTTGAAACAACTGTGCATCCCATCGTACACCGTAGGCCTCGATTTCTTTTTTCTTCCTTTGCATTTTTGCCATAGCTTCTTCAGTGAAGAATGTCGTGGGCTTAACTCGCTCCCCTAGTTTCCATCTCTTTTAAGCCTCCAACATTCAGTCATGCTTCATTATATTGGCCCATTCATTGAACCAGTGGTTGCATGTTGGCCCAAACTCTCTTATCCATTTGAAGTTTTCATCCTTTGGATCTTCGACCACCGACCGTTCTTCCTCTGTTGGCTTTTTACCTCCTCCCTCTCGTCCCCACTGTTGATATCAATAATCTCGCGAGACTCGTCCTCGCCCCCTTCTTCGTTGCTTTCCTGAATGAAATTATATTCTCTCTAATAATTTTCCGGCACTCGATGGTACGGCCTCTCGTCGTCCCCCTCGTATCGTCACTCGTACTGTTCACTGCCCTCGGCTTCCTCCCTAGAGAGACTTTGATTCCTTTCTCTACCCCATTCATCCTTTTCCCCCGAGCTTGTTTTCTCTTTCTCGCTCTCACTCCCGGATGAGATATATATCCCCTCCCCTTCTCTGAGAGGCGAGGGTCCTCTACACACAAGCTTTTTTCCTTCTCTGCCCAGTACCTGTTTGGATAGGTACCCCACATACAATTTCCTCTTTTTAGTTTTCTGCTCCCCACTTGGTCTCGTTCCCTCTCTCTCGCTAGGCCTGTTGATTCAATTGTTGTCAATTTCGTTGCCGAATTCCATTTTGGCTTCTAGGGTATCTTCCCTGATCTTGTGTACATATGACAAAACAACACACACCGAGCCCCACATGCACACACTCCCCTAGTGTGGTAGAAGATACCTCCCAAGATTGCTCCGCGTACCCCTCATACAACCCCATGTGATACATTGCCCCTCCACGGAGATGTTGTAGTTGCGATCATCCTAGCACAGCCCCACAAAAACTATGGTACATGGTTCCAAGGCATCCCACACCCATTGTCAATCAGCCCAAGCAGCTGCCCCCTCCCAAAAAAAGAAAACCCCACAGCCATAGTCATTTTAAAACTAAGAAACGAAGTATAGTACAGATAAGATTGCCGCCAATTCTCAGTTTGCTGGCTCCCCAATTTCCTTATCCTGGGCCTCCTGCAACCATTGTTCCACTGGATCCCGACTTAGAAACTTGACCAATCGTTGTTCTGGGAAGGGTCCTTTCAATCCAGTTTCATCCAAATCTTCCAATTCGAAGGTGTTCAGTCCCACACGCTTAGCAACCCGGTAGGGGCCTTTGAACCTTCTCCCCAATTGTCCAGACCACGTGCTTTCCAGTGCCGAGTTTTGAACCATTACTATTTCCCCCACCTGAAGTGACTCTTTCCAGATATTCCTGACCAGGTCCCGCCTGGCTTTGTCCCTCATCCTGCTATCCAGTACCCGGTTGACAATATCCTTCATGGCCTCCTCGTTTCTAAGGACCTGTTCACATCGGACTTCAATTAACTCTTTCGTGGTCATGTGCGGACCGTCATCCAATCTGTTCCAAGTGGGTATCAAGGCCTCCGCCGGGAAGTCAATCTCTCTTCCGTACCATAGTTCCATTGGAATACACCCCGTCGTCCTCTTTGGAGTCATGTTCTCTGGGAAGATTGCATGCTTAAGGTACCTAGGCCAGCTCCCAAGATCATCTGCAGCCAGCTTCACGATTTGTTCTTTAAGGTCCGATGCCCCTTTTCCACAGGTGCATTAGCCTCGAGGTGATAAGGCTCGATGAGCCTGATAGGTACGCAGAGCCTCTTAAGCCTACCCAACACTTCCTGGTTCACAAACTCAGTTCCATTATCTACTATGAATCTCCTGATGAAGGGGTGTCTCAAGTAGAAATCCTCTATCCAATCCGCTACCCCTTTCGCTGTCTTTTTCTTGAGGGCGACTGCCTCTACAAACCCACTCAAGTTGTCCTTTGCATCCAGAATATATCTGTGACCATGTGTTGACACAGGCGTGATCGCTAGGTCGAGATGGATCAGATGTCCTGTCAGTCCTGACCCTAGCACCCGCGTTGGTCTAAGGGGCTCAAAGATGCGGACCAAGCTCCTTTTCTGGCAGTGGCCACCATACTTGCCATGCCTGGCCAAAAGTAAAAAGGCGCTGTTTTTGCAAGGGTCCCTTTTGGCGATCGATGTCCTCCAACTAGTCCGTCGTGCATTGCTTGGATTACGTCCAGCTGCCTAGACGTCCCGCATACGACTCGTCTAGGCATAACACCATCCTCCCTTTTGAACAGATGGTCGTTCCTTAGGATGTACCTATTGACCTCCTCCCTTGCTTTAAGGCTTACTTCCACGGACTGCTTGTCCCCTACCAGTAGCAATCCGATTTCTCGAAAGATTCCCTCATACATTTGAACATAGAATAACTTTTTTCCTTCCTGACCCTTACCCTGTCCCTCTTATGCCTGGTTCATCAAATGCTGCAACTCTTTTCGTTCCCAAGACTATACTAAACTCGTTACGGTTTTCGGGCCCCCTTCAACGACCATCGCAATAAATTCCTCCCTTGGACCCACTGTTGCTCCCCACGAGTCCTTCTCTTTTTAGCGCCCTTGCGTGGTAACTGGTCCTTCCCTGAGTTCCACAGTTGTGGCGGGCGCCCCTTTCTCCAAGGTATGAATCAGCAATTCCCCTGACGTGCACGCTTGACTCGTCATTTCGTTATCCACTACGAGGGTTCCTCCTTCGTATTCTAGGAAGGCGTCGATGGGTTCCGCATCCTCTAACCCTTTGGGTGTGATGCGGACCCGACTTAACCCATCGGCCTTGTTTCTAAGCCCAACAATTCGTTCGATTGTGTAATCGAACTGCCAACTGAGGCCTACCCATCTCCCAACAATTGTATCTATAGGCTTATAATTCTTTAAAGCCCTTGCAACATTGGTCGTATCAATCCTCAGAATAAAACGCCTCCCGAATAGGTAGGCTTGGAAGGCCTTGAGGCAATGTAGAACGGTTAGACCTTTTTAAATTGGGAGTATCGTCGTTCTGCAGAGTTCAGGGTTATACTTTCGAACCTAATCGACCTTTCTTTTCCTTCCTCGTGTTTCTGTATCAAAACGCCTCCTACGGCCAAGGGTCCTCCGTCTGTCTCGAGGATAAATGGTCGTTCAACTTCGTCATTAAAACAAGGCGCTGCCAAGGTGACTTGTTCCGATGTCAGTATGCCTTTGACAGTTTGGGCAGCTGCCTCTCGTTCCTCAGTCCAGTCCATGGTCCCTTCCTCTCTAATGATGGCGTGGATAGGCTCGACAATTTTGGCAAAACTTTTAATAAATATTCTCCAAATCCCGACTACCCCTGAGAAGGCTCTTACCTCCGTCTTCGTGGGCAAGGGCGTTGGCCAGCGAAATCCCAATATGGTCACCTTCGGAACTGCCAGAATACTCTTTGGTCTGCTAGCAGTGATATTGTATACTAGCAATCGGCGGAGTAAGTCCTTGATGTCTTGTAGATGGTCCCACACAAATTTTTGAATTCCCGGTTGAACTTTTGTTTCGTCCTTCTCCTAAGGGCCTTTGATCGGGTTGTCA
Source organism: Chara braunii (assembly GCA_003427395.1). Lineage (NCBI taxonomy): Eukaryota > Viridiplantae > Streptophyta > Charophyceae > Charales > Characeae > Chara > Chara braunii. The sequence continues at coordinate 469,113 of BFEA01000121.1, forward strand.
TCGATGTAGGGTTCACATTTCTCTGGGAACATGTTCCCGGCTACGGCGAGCATCCTTCGTTCTGCCTCGGCCACGGCGTTCGTAAAATCCATAGGAGTTACTTGCATGTGCAACTGTCCTACGGGAGTATGCATTGCAGTGTACGGTTTGTCCCGGACGTCCAATGGGAGCTGATCGTATCCCGAATACAAGTCTACCAAGGTGTAAATGCTCCGGTCGGCGTGGGATTCCGCCAACAAGTCGGCCTGAGGTAGCGACCAGGCATCCCGGATGGTCACTGCATTCAATTTTTGCAGATTTTGAATCCACCTTAGCGTCTTGTTGGGTTTCCGAAAAACGAACCACCTGTTCGCATAAGGAGACGCGGTAGGCTTTGCGACGGAATCCATTTTTGCTCTGAGTAGTTCCGTTACTTCCCCAACTATCCCGAACTCGTAGGCTGGCCCTTTGTCATTCCAGCATTTATGCTCTACTGTGTGGATCCTAACTGGAGAGATTAACTTTGCATTTAACCGCCCTTTCTGATGCCCTTTCTGATGGTCGTTAAAGGCGAAGGTCAGGTAAAACTCCTTGCACGTCCTTTTGATCAAAAGGGTTTCTTCCTCCGTTAAGAACACGTTTATTCCTATCTTCATGATGTCATCCACCTCATCCGGTATCCGATGCCCTTCTGTCGCTCGTCTCTCTCGGATTACGTGTAGAACCTCTTCTTCCTTTTCCATAGCCTCTTCCTTGGATGTTTCTAGTAGGATTGAGACAGACTTAGCTTTCTTGCCTACTGGTTTGTACTTTTTTTTTTTTTTTTTCCTAAAAAAGGCTAATTCTTTAAGCCCAACCAATTCAATTACCTGTCAAATCTGGACAGGATGGCCTTTCAGGGCTTTTTTATTGTCATTATAGTATTACGGGGAACCCCGTAGCAGCAACATCCGTGCTCAAGCCTCCAACGAGGGAACATGCGGGAGCTGCACCCACCAGCAGGTGCGATACCTGCTACAGCAGGTGGGCGATATCGGCCAGGGGTCAGCCGGTAGCATCAGGACCGAGCTTCTTCGATGGGCCAGTCACTGTGCCTCCCCTCCGGTCCCCTCCCCCTATGAACATTAGCAGTCTCTGCTCARTGCCACTCGGGGGGACCAACGACATATCTCTAGGTGGCGGGCGCCAAGCTTGCCCAGGAAGGTACATGAGGCCAATGGGGATTGAACCCAAGACCTCCTGAATGCCACTTGCTTGCCGTACCAACTGAGCTAGGCCGTTGGATCTGGTTTGTACTTTCAAACACTTCCTTTTGGGATCTTTCTTTAAAAAAATGAACGGTCGGGATTGCCTTTGTTGTCTCCGCGATATGAGGCTGAATACTGATTACTTTCCCATTCAGATAGTAGCCCTTTCGCACTCCCTCTTCGAATCTGGCAAGCGTTGTCGAGTCCACCCCTACTTTGTGGTATTTGATAGATTTGATGAGCTGTAGTAAATCGGGGATGTCGAGTGCGCCTTCTGGTACCTGCTTCTGCACTTCCTTTTGCTTGGACAAACTGGCCCCGAGTTCAACCTCCGACTCCTTTTCCGACACCATGACACCTAGGACCTCATCTTCCTGCCTCCTTTTCTTCTGAGCTAGGCCCATCTTAATCCGTTTTTTCTTACTGAACGCCTCCTCAAACATGATTTCCACCCTCTCTCTCATTACCTCCATTCGAGTGAAAGCCCCCTTTCGAGCGCTATCTTCGAATGAAGGCGACCACATCGCCAATTTTTCTTTAGGAGGATCTCCTCCTGTTCCAACGAGTCGGAGGAGCTCCCCGCGGCCAGTTACCGGGTCCTCTATGTCTACCATATACGTCACATCATCTAGATGAATCTATATCATCTCTACATTGGCACACCATGGTCTCTCGAGAATTATGTCGTGGTCCATCTCGTCTAGCACGGTCATCCATTGAAATGACCAGATTGACTTCCGGACGCCCACCTTGACTGTGCACTTGGTGACATATCCTGAGAACGGGATTTCCCCACCCGCTTCCCAGATGCTCCCCATTACTTGTTATCGGTGATCGTTGTGAAATCTCTCCTTATGAGTGTGATTTCCGCACCTCCATTTACTAGAGCGTCTGTGTGATGAGTCACGATCTGTACTTTTAACTTTCCTACGGGCAGCGCATGGAAACTGAGCTTTGTTCCGGGCGACGCTCTCATGACTTCCCCGCCTTCACGATCTGGTAGGCTTAAGCGGATCTTCAATTTTTTTTTCTAAATCCTCCAAATCCCCAGGAATCCTTTAAAGGTTAGCGACTTCTTCCGGAGTCTCCTCCTCTTTTTCCTCTTCCTGTGATTCCGGAGTTTCTTCTACCTCCACTCGTCGACGAGTCAATAGTTCCCTAAGCCCTTTGAGCAGCCTAGGACTTGCTTGTAACATGGTCATAAAGGACACTGATACCATGGTTCCCAACAACTTGCTAAGGGTGTCACCGATCTCTGGCACGGTTAGGATCGAAATCTGATACCTGAATTTCTTCTTTGCTGCCGTGACTTTATTTGTAGGATCTTCTTCCCTAGGTTTTCCGTAGACTTTCTCTGGTTCCCCGGTCTCAGGCTCTGCTTGGATCGTGGTGCCTCCATCAACTTCTTCCATCACTGTATCACGAATAACTCTTCTCGCCACTGCTCCCTGCTGAGTAGTCGCGTTCACCCTATCATGTTCGTCATTTTATAGAATAAAGTTAACTTGTGCCCCGCGCCCTCGGGGTTGGTCCCAGACGATATCGGCTACTAGCTCGGCCTCTACTGCTTCTATATTCAGGTCATTGAGGACAATCACGGCACGCCGCATTCCTCCAGTCGAGTTCCAGTTCACTCGTTCTCCCCGAGGCCCGAAAATTTCCCCTTTTAGTGACCTGGTGCACCTCTTTCTCATGATATCGTGGTTCAGCTTCGGGCAAGCTCGCACAAAATGCCCGATCGTTGTGCAATATTTGCAGTGCTCATTGGCAGGGTCTCTCCTGTTGAACCCCCGGTTGGCCACTCCTGCCGGAATTATGGCTTCTTGAGGAGGGAGGGAGGGTCGGGATACGTGCGCTTGCATTACCATTAGCGCATTCTCCACCCTCTCTATCTTATTGTCAACCCCGTGCACATGTTCGTGTAGGTTTTCTATCCCTTTCTTCACCTCGTCCCCCGTCTTGCTGGTTAGATCTATGACTTCCCCCTCCTTAAGCAAGGTCAGCGACTCGATCACTACCGTTCTTTCGGCAAGGTTTGTTACCGTACTGATATCGACATCTCTCGTGTTTACAAATTTGTTCGTTTGCTGGTATGCCAACAAAATCTTGTCCTTGTTGAACTCGAAGAACTGCCTGAGGAAATACTTGCTCATGATTCGGTCTGTTACCCTGGGGATCCTCAACGCCACCAGGGTAAATTCTCTCAAGAAGTCGTTGTACGTGGCGAATGTCTTCCTTTATACCATGGCTACGATCCGGACCACCGGACAAGGATCCGGACCGTCCGTGGTCCGGGGTCCGGGGTCCGGGTCCGGATCTTGGTCCGGATGTGAGGGCCCTAGCCCAATGGCCAAAATTTTTTTCGGTGGTCAGGGGAGATTGTTCACGCCCTGGGCCGCCCAAAAAAAATAGTGCCTTATTTTTTACCACCCTCATCGACGATCCAGACAACCCAGAAACAAGGGGGGTTGAGCTGCAATACACTCTACTGTACCGGTCCGTGATCCTTCTGTTCCCAGAAAGGGGTTGGCGCACCACCTCTTCCCACCTAGTTGGTGGGGGTTTGTCAGGTAGCGGAACTTGGCGCCAAGTTTTCAACACTCGGGCCCAGAAGTCATCCTTGACCAAGTCCAAACGGGCTGTGTCCTGGTACGGGGCTCGCCCGTTCCGACGGGGCCGTGGCACTGTCTAGTAAAGGTCTTCCAGCCAGGTCAGTGGGTTGACCCCCTGCGGTGCCTGAGGGGCGAGTCTAGCTATTTGTTCCAATGCAAGGGCATTCTAGGGGAGATGTTGCGTAAAGAGTAGCCTTCGGATCCATTGGATTGTTAATGCTTTGATCTGGGTGTCCGGGTCTAGGATCCCCAGCCCCCCTTTGTCTTTTGGTTGGATCACCGATTGCCAGGCTACTCTGCTAATCACGTTCGGGAGTTGTCCGTTTCCTCTCCATAGCAGGGTTGTTAACTGCCACTTTAGTGATCGAAGGGCCTCCTTGTTGAGGGCCCATATTGCAGATTTGTACCAGAGGGCCGCCAGTATCACGCTGTTGATCACCAGTGCCCTTCCTATAAGGGAGGTGTGTCGGTCTTTCTAGAGGGCCAGCTTCTGTAGAGCGGGCTGCAGGATCCATTCATCATTTGATGCAGGCTTGCCTAGTGCCGTTAGCATGATTCCCAGCACCCTAACCGGGGCCATTTCTAGGAGCCATTTGACCCGTGGGAGCTCGGGGGGGTGCACCCCTTGATGGTGGATCCACCACCCCAGAGTTTTATTTCCCCAGTTAACGGTCATATCGGAGACTGTTGTGAACCGGTTGAATAATCGCCTGATTTCTTCCATGTTTGCTGCGGTGGCATCGACTACAAGTGTCAGGTCGTCTGCAAACATTGAACAGATCGGAATTGCCTCTTCAGGGATGCCCGAAATCTGCAGTTTCCTCAGGTCCTTGTTGGCGCTGAGGTTCGCTGCCAATGCCTTCATCACGATTATAAATAGGAAAGGTGCCAAAGGGTCTCCCTGGCGAACCGACCGTTGCAGCGGGAAGGCCAGCGCTATCTTGTCATTGACTTGGACACATGTCGTTGCGTTGTGATGCAGTATTTCGGTCCAGCGCCAGAAAACTGGCCCTATGCCAGTCCACGTGGTCGTAAGCTTTTTCGATAAAGACCACGGCTGCATTCTGTTTATCTTGTCTTGTTAGTTTAAGTAGTTCGTTGACTAGTATTATGTTATCTTGGATCCTACGCCCTTTGATGAACCCGGTTTGCGTCGGATGGATGATGTCCTCCAACACCGGGAGGAGTCGATTTGCCAGGGTCTAACATTTTATAAACAACTGTGAGCAAGGTTATTGGCCTATAGTTCCGAATATCCATCTTGTCTCTCTTTTTGTGCAACAAGGTAAGGACTCCCTGACCCACCAACTCCCCGATTGTCCCTGTTTCCCACACCCGTTGATAGAACTCCATGAGATCTGGGGCCATCTGAGTCCACAAGGTCTCCCAGAACTCCTTTGGAAACCCATCAATGCCCGGTGTCGTTTCCTCTTCCATCTGCATCAACGCCTTCTGTATTTCCTCCTTGGAAAGGGGGTGATCCAAATCTGCTTTCTATTGTCCTGTCAGGGTCTTTTCTAGCGGTGTCAATAAGTCCCTGATCTCTTTCTCCCTCGCATTCCTCTCCTGTTGGGCACATCTTGAGGTGAACAGGTCCTGGAAAAAGGATCTTGCTATCTGTGTGCAATGTGGGGTGGAGGTGATGATATCGCGGTGTCCAGTTCGTGGATCATATAATGCTTCGATGGTTGTTCTGTGCGAGCGCACTCGTGCAATGCTGAAGAATTTTTTATCCATTGTTCCTTCTGTTTGATACCTTGTCAGTCGTCCTCTTATTCGTATTCCTTCCCAGCGTTGTGTGACGAAGGTCTGGAGTCGTTGTCTCATCGTTTGTATCTCGGAACATTGTTCTGTCGGTGGGTTTTGGCTGTCTTCAAGCTGGTCCTGGAGCTCTAGTTGCTACAGCTGTTGGTGAATTTCCATCTCCTGCTGATGTTTTGTGGCTGCTAACAATTTAGAATATTCTTGAGATTTCTTACCCAGGTAAAAAAGTCCGCTGTTAAGTCAATCCATTGTCTACTGGAAGTGTTGCTTTTGCATGTGCCAGTACTTCCAACAGTCCGTGATATAACTCTGAAAGGTTTTCTGTTGCAGGATGCAGGTATTAAGTTTATAAAAGCCCGGTCCCTGGTCAGGTTTCTTTCGAAAGGATAGAATGATCGTGCACATTGTGTGATCAAGTCCCTGGTATGGGTTTGCAGGCAAGATTGCTGCCAGAAGCAGAGATCCCTACATATCTTCAGAGATGAGAATCAGGTCGATTCTGGATCTCGTCTGGCTTTCAGTGCCTGTCTTCCGTAAACATGAATAGTGTCTGGTATCTGGATTCAGTTTTCGGAAGTAGTCGAATACTTTTAGTGAGAGGCACATATCGTTTATCATCTGCTCATCGTCCTCGACATACATCGAGACTGGGGAGGGTATCCGCCATCTATCCAGCCATCGGTCCGGGGCTGCATTGCAATCTCTTGCTATAATGACTGGAACCCCTTCCAGTATTTGCGCTTGAATTCGCTCAAAGAAAATTCTTCTCCAATTCTCCCATTCGACCACTTTCTGGGAAAAGACTGTAATTGGTCCACTCCTCCATCCGACTACGAAGTAGTACTCAATTCTCCCTTTCGACAGCTCGCTAAAGCGTTCCAGTACACCGTACAGGGTACGCAGGATCTCTGACTGTATGCTTTGTCGGAGAAGGTTCCCGCTCCCTCTTAAGGTCAGCATTTTCCTCTCATTTTTTAGGAGGGTTTCAAGCTCTTCGGTCATAATGGTTATCGTGGTCTTATCCCCGCATTGGTTTACATGGAATGTGGGTTCTGCTAATATTACCTCCCGTCTGACGAAGGCATATCGGTAGCAGGGGTCTTTCTCGAGGTCGCGCCTTTGTTTGGTATTTAGGAATGCCCAATCTTCGCTGAGGGTGGGTAGGTAAGGTTCGCATCTGTCACGAAGGACCTGCCCCAACCGAGTGTGCCCCCTCTCGTGCTTACAACGCCTTACGCATTCGAGGGTCCCCCCCACTCGGTACCTATTCTCATCTTCCGTTCGTTTGGCAGCTTCAATAGTCTCGCCTGCCCTAGTCGCATGTAGGACGGGCAGGAGGAACCGCTTTTTCCCCCATACTGGACATCCATGTTTGTCCTGCTCCAGTTGCCTGTCGATTGGCACCTCCTTTCAACCCTGTAGGGGCTCTCCATCATGCCTTGGCCCCAAAAATTTATGTACCCCTTCTGGTCCTTCGAAGCTCGCCAAAACGTCGTTCTGGTGGTTCTTACTAAAAATGTATAAGCGAGGCGCCCCCCCCCCCCCCCCCCCCCCCCCCCCCCCCCCCCCCCCCCCCCCCCCCCCCGGGGGGCCCCCCCCCCCCCCCCCCCCCCCCCCCCCCCCCCCCCCCCCCCCCCCCCCCCCCCCACTTTTCAAACTACGCGTCGTTACCATCCTTTTCCGCCTCGCAGCGGCATAATTGGCCGTCTCAATCCGACGGTCCTCTTTTTACCTTAACAAGGCCCCTCTATGTAGTAGTATTATGCTAATTTTGCTATACTGTTTTGGTCACCTGTGCTAGTCCCGCTCTCGTCCCCTTTGCCCTTCCGACTCTGTAGGCTCGTCGAACAGTTGAGCTACTTCTGCTAAATAACTTTCCCCTATCTCAATTTCTCTCCTAATTATATACTCATAATCCGCATAGGCTAACCACGGCATCTCGAATATCAGGATATTGATGACCTCAAGCAATTCCCGGACCCGGTTCCCCCAAAACGGCCCATGCTCCACGAAGATGTCGTAAAACATCCCGATGGCTTGAGGCGGGAAGTGGTTTGCCCATACTATTACTGAGTCCGCAGGATCTTGCGCCCTAGGAAGGCTTCCAAAGATAAGGTCTATCATAAATCGGGGGACCTGACATCTTAGCGGGGTTGCTGGCGCCCTAAACCCTCGCTAGCTCCCTACTTCCACCCTGGTCCGTAAGCCCACGTTCCTCCTGCCCCGGATTGCTTGACCTCTCCGCGTCAATACCCGGGCGGCCCTTCGAAAAATCGGGGCTAGTTTGTGGCCCTGTGCTATTCCGATCCTCAACGAGTGCCATCCAACTTCGGGTAGGTACAAAGTCCTAGTTATTTCTAAATTGGAGTATAGGTCATCCCTAGGTCCCCACCGCATCCCGGTCCACAAACATTCCACCATTACGAAGGCGTTGTCCCTCCCCAAAGTTACATCCCGTCATTCTACATCGATTCCTTGGACTTCCCACCCCCTGCCGTTTTTCGAGGGTGGGCCGGGGTACTGGGGCTGGCGTGCCATCCGGACGCGTCTCAACAACCGTCCGTCTACTGCCTCTTTTTCCTTCCATGTCCTCATTCTTCTGCTCTGGCTTCTGCCAATTTTTCCTTTCGTAGTTCACCTTTCAAGGGATAGCGTCTTCCAGCTCGTACAACCGGTACATATCGTCTATGTAGGTCAAGCCCCAGCCTACCCTCCCGTCGGATGACGTCCCACATGACGTAGTCATTGATTAGTGGAATCTTTGGCCTTGTTGTCAGAGTTGCGCATAGTATGCATAGGACCTCATACCTCTCCCCGCTGTCGAACTGCCCCATTTGTAGAAAGATTCGGTAGTATTCCCTGTGAGTCATTGCTTCTGCGAAAGTTAGGTCGGCAAAGGTCGCTACTGCCTGCCTAACGTGCACTACGCCACCAATCCTTTGTAGGGCGGCAACCTCATCTGTACGTTCTCACTAGTTATGTCGTCCGACTCAGGATCGGTGAACTCAAACCCTACCTGCCATACCAGCTGCCATGCGCCCTCGAACATACCCAGCGGGTCTTCCCCTGACGCTAATATGACCCCAAAGGTGCACCACCCATCCTCTGATAGGTACAACCGCCCCTTCGCGCGTACGTGCCCTCGCGGATCCGGATTCCATCCGCCCTGCTCCCCTTCCGCATGCCATTCTACTTCAGTTACCAGGTACACCATGTTTTTCAAAAGTTCGATTCTGACCCAGTCCAGTACAGGGTTCCAGATTTCGTTTTGGGTGGGCATGCTGATTTTTATGCTGCCATCCCGTTCCCTTGGTGGCTCGATTCCTAGTGGGCAGTCTTCAAGGAGCGTCCGTCTTCGGGCCATTACGTACTGCCCTTCTTGTCTTAGTTCCTTACCTGCGATCAACAGTCGTGCCCACAATAGTCGAACACCCCTCCCCTATTTTAATTTCCATGTGGGACTCGCCTAACTAATGTACATGCTTCCTACCCTGCGTCATCGCCTAGTTTACATGCATCCCCCCTTTTTTTCTCGCCTTTGTCCCCTTGATTTCCTCATGGTTTCAGGGCTCTCTGTCTCTTAGTCGAACCACATTACTTTAAATAGTTTAAAAACGTCATCTACGTAGGGGGGTGTGGCTGCCACCTCCCGACTGATTATGGCATCCCTGGTTTCAGGATCCACCTCTAGGCGATCATACTTATTCATTCTTAAAATGATGAGGACTTCTCAGGCTTTGTCACCGTAGAAGGGCCCGTGTTTCAACGAGGTCTTATAAAACTCCTCAGACAACCGGGCAAACCTCTAAGACATGTATCCGTTCCACAGAGCCGACCACCTCTAAGACGTGGTAAAACCTGCCAAACCAATCAGCCACGAATTCCGGTACCCAGATCTTTGTTCGTAGGCAAGGCGGCCTGAGTTCCTTCCATCCTCCCATCACGACCCTACTACTGACCTCATCCCACCCTTCGTTAGCGAACCTCTCGCCTTCTCTTTGAGTCCTCGCTTCTGCATTCCCCAGGCCATATCGGATCTTGTCCTGCTGCTAGCGTAGTGCAAAATAAGTGTCACCCATTTTTGGAAAGAACGATCGTTCCAACTGATTCCACCTTTCCCTCCCTTATCTCGTCCCATCCTTCCTTTTCCCTTATTGGGTTCCAGATCCGTTCTATCCAAGGTATGATAGTTCTGGGGCAACTTCAAATCCAGTCCAACCACACGTGGTCCCTCTCCATTCATTTTCCGTTGGTATAGGCATTTCTACCCCCCCTTTGATTCGCCTTGGCTCCCATCCTTTGAAAGCGCAGTCCATCAGCAGCTCCTCTCTAGCCTTCATCTCTTCTTGCACAGTGTCGGCCACTCATTTCCCCCAAATAAGTTCCTCCTCTCAGAAATCGCAGTCCTCTATCTCATCTCCCTCATCGTCGTCACTGAGGTCATCCACTCCGTCGTAGAACAATTCCCTCAACCCTTCCTCCCCCACTGGCACATTTATGTAAACTATCTTCTAATGTACTGGGCTACGGACCTACTCCGGGTCTCGAAGACCGCGTCCACCAGAAAATGAGGTAGCACGCATCTCATCGTTCTGAGGGGCCATCTCCCATTCCTGCTTTCCCCGAGTTCAACTAGCACATCTACCCTATCCATTTCCATTTCCGCCTGCTGACAAGCTGCCCATACAACCTCCCGCTTTGCCTGCGTAAGCAGTTTGTCCGAAGCGGTCCCAGTACCAAGTCCACGACCATAGCATTTTCCCAATCTTGGGACAAGCTGACCCACCCTCGGGCTTCCACCATCCTACGGAATTCCAAATCTGTCAAGCTTGGCAACAACCTCGTCAAACTGACCTTAGTCCATATCGTCTCTATCCAGAGGAACGCGTCCTCCTCATCTAGCATCACAGTTTGATAGGTTGGCTCTAGTTCTGTCCACGTTCCTTCTTCCACGGGGACGACCAATACCCCATCCTTTACATCTACCGACATTTTCGGACCGCTGGAATAGATTGGAGATGACAACCACCTTACCATCGTGTTTTTCCAGCACTCGATTCCTGTTTCCATAAGAGAGCATTGGACGGCTCCTCCGGTCAGGTCAATCTATACTCTGGATGAGCATTATTTCAGACCCCTTATCAAGGTCTCCCTAATCTACTTTCCCATTCCTAAGTACCATCTTTGCATATCACCCTCGGTCGGCCATCATATCCTACATTCTTTTTCTTGGTTCCATTCCAGTTGACCTCTATCCTCCATCCAATCATCTCTCACTCGTGTAGACTTAGGCAGGGAGGTGGGAATAAACTAGAATCATAGCCCGATCCAACAGTTCAAACCTCAGCCAAACCTTACGGAGGGGGGATACAAAAGAAAAAGAATTCAAGCAATCTCACATACAGACCGGTCATCTCCTCACCGATCTTCCTCAATGTGGTCTCTTCGGTACTTTCGGTAAAGTTTTATCTCATACCTCAAGTGCAGCTCAACCGTCGCGAGCGCGGTGTTGGCCCCCACTGCTTCAAGGGTCTGGTTAGATGTTCCTTCACGGACCGAGCTCAGTGGGTTGGTGGACTGGCAGGCTGTCACGCAGGATTTTGATAGGTATAGAATAAAGGTGTATTCAAAGGCAGTCTTTGTCACACTTAGTCATACAACCGAGTAGTCAGGGTTATCCCTCCTGCCAGCGGCGGCACGGCTTAGAGTGAGGCGTTCGGGTTTATCGCCTGCAGGAGTCCCTATCATCCAGGAGTTTCAAGCTATATTGAGTGTAACCTGTGTATCATAAGGAGGAAAATAGCATACATACATCAAAGAGCAATTGACATTGACAGAATGAGAAGACCAAAAACCAGACTCTGCAAGAGCATGACCAGAGAAACGAGACTGAAGAGTAGTACACAATGTAAGCAGGGAGCAGCCATCGTAGGGCTGCAGTCACTAATAAATAATAATAATGTCGTAATACATCATAGTGACTGAAAAGAGAGAACCTCAATCAATGATGATAAGTGGTACCCCCTCGTGAGTAAGTACTGCTGTTTGGGACTCCATATCTGGTACTCGTTGGTCCTCCTCGTCATTGAGAACCCGTGTGGCTATCGACTCTGGAACCACATAGCTGATATCAAGAGGCGTTGCTGGATCAATCTTGCAGATATAGGCCATGCATCTCACCATCTCCTCGTCTGCAACGCTCCTGAGATAAAGCTCCTCCGCGAGGGTGATGTCGCCCGTAGCTCCAATCAATATCTCAATCCGCCTTCTCCTATCAGCGTAGATGTAAGAAACCTCAAGAAAACAATCTCCGTAAATAGGCTTCCGAAAAGCCTGCATAGCAAAATTTGTCCTGACCAAATGACTGTAGCCATCTCCGAGATATGGGACCGGACCCCCCCCTCTTGGGGGACCAATAACTGTCTTGGACCTAGGGTTGTCTGACATGTAGGAGTCAATCACCCTCAAGTAGATACCGTGCAAGAAGATATGCAATCCTCCTCAATGTCGCTCTCCGTCGTCTCCGCTCACCGGTCTCCAGCGCTCCCGCTACTGTCCACATAATCAGTCCCTGTGAGTGTCCCAGTCGAAGTAGTCGCCAAAATCAATGTCACTCACGCAGCAGGGCTCCTGGTCGGACTCATCCGTCTCAGATCTCTGTACGCATGTAGTGATCGGAACCCCGGATCTGGCTATCTCCCTCCTAATCCGGTTGTCCTTCCGCCTCCTCCCCTTGCTGCGAGACTCACTGAGGGGCTTGGAGTTACACCCATCAAAGTCCAAGAGTCACCCCCAGGTGCTGAAGGTACGCGAGGAAACACCACATGTAGCCAATTATCCCTCCAATAGCTCTCCCTGCGAAATATGTAGTCAGCAATCCTGTCATATGTGGTGCCCTGCACCCCCTTCTCTGGCCCCTGTACCGAATAGGTAATCACCAACGTATGTCTCGAAGTCGGTGACTCATTGGCCCTGATAGAGCAAAGCTCTGTTGTCCCACATGTCGATAGCATAACCTCTCAACCAGTCTACACCACGTAGGGGCAGTCTCACGATGACGGGCCAGCTTGGACAGAGGACGCACTAGTGTGGACACTCCCTCCAAGAAAAAGTCAGCAACTCAATGCAAATGCCCGCCCAAGGATCTGCCACATGTAGTCTGGGCGCCGAGCGCCAGATAGGATATCAACTCTGGTTCTTCATTGATGATGATGGGACTATTTCAGCATTGTCAATTATGAACTCTTGGTGTGTTCTTATTTGGTGAATCTTGTGATGCAATTCTGGTGTTGGTTCGAGGTCAAGACTATCTGGACTCATATGTATGATGTTGTTTGATTGCTGGAGTTCGCTATTGCTCGTCTTCCTTGCAAAAAGAATTTTGGAAGATAATTTTGAAAAAGAATTGCGAAAAACAATATTAATTGATCATGATACATTTTCAAATTGAAGAAAATTTTCGAAAAGGAATTTTATGAATTTTAAATATTCGAGAAAAATGTTATGAACCTCCCAACTCATCACCAATGAGTGCACGCAATCACATCATGCATAAATGAGATTACACGAAGTTTACACTGGAGGCTAGAGAGATGGAGACCAGGTAAACACAACTTTAGAATTCCAACAAATTATCATATGAGCAATTAAGAGTTCCAGTCACAAGCGCTCAACAGCGCAGGTTCAAGTAACCAGTAACTTCATTCGGTTAAGTATGTCTCTCACTGCTGTTTTCTTTTCTCTTTGAGTCTTCTCTCTGTCTACTATCTCCCTGTGTCTTCTCTCCCTACTTGCATGCTCTCACCGTCTCTTCTACTCAAGGACCAACTCTGAATACACCCACTGCTAACTCTACTAACCCCCTCCAAGGTCGACTACCAATTACTACGCACTAGTGCATCTATGGCTGCCTTCCCTCTGCCAGCGCTGGGGCAGCTATGGCTGCTCCCTCTCTGTTACGGACTCCGCTAGGGCTCGATCCCTGGTCTATCTTTTTGCTGTTTCTGCCGCATCCCGTTTTCGGCCTGGCACCCTTTTTTCCAAACCCCTCCTTTGGTACCGCCGGATTTTGGACAACTGGCGCCATGCTGCAATTCGGGCGCCACTTTCAAATACTGCATTTTTCAATTCTGCCCTCGGGGCTTTTGCGGAAATGCCCCTAGTACCGTACGTGTCAACGGTACTTTAACGACTCCCCGTACAGTACGGGGGGGAGTCTGGGACCAGTTTTCAGCTGCTGTACTCGTACCCCGTGTGACTTGCCCCTGTTTCGACATTGGGAACCCAAGACTTCGACTTTGTGTCTTTGCCACTGTGTCTGCGTCCGTCAAGTCCCTCGATCGTGTCGAGTGAGTGAGTGTGTGTGTGTGCTCGCACTCTCTCTCTCTCTCCTCTCCCTCAGCTCTCCCTGTCTCCCTCAGCCTCGCACTCGTTACACTGGTATTGGAGTGGTTTGAACCCGCCTGACCCACCCTGATTCGTCATCATCGCCTGGCCGTCATCCTCGTCATCGTTGAGATTGTCGTTGTCGTGCCACGTCATTATCGTCATCGTCGAGATCGCCGTCGCCACGCCATCATCGTCATTGTCGAGATCGTCGCCATCGTGCCACGAAGCACATTTTTCATGTACAAGCGCATTTTCAACACTTTGAAAACTTATCAGCATCATCGTCGTGATGGTCGTGGCTGTGCCACAACATCATCATCATTGTTGCGATCGCCATCGTGGTGCCACATCATCATCGTCGTGCTTCTCTTCCTCGTCGCTATCTCGTGCCATCCTCATTGTCGACGCCGTTATACTGCGCAGACAAGTAATCGAGGACAATTTTCTTTTTTTTCCCTTTCTTCTTCTTCTTCTTCTTTCTTCCTCGTATCTTCTTCTTTCTTCTTCTTCTTCCAATTATCTTCGTTCTTTTCTTTTTCTCTTTTCTTTCTTTTATTAGTCTTCTTCCCCCTGATTCTTCCTCTCCCTCCCGATTCTTCTTCTTCTCCTTTCTCTTCTTCTTCTTCATCTCCTTATCTTCGTCTTCTTCTTTCCTTCCCCCCCCCCGACCCCCGACGATCTTTCCCCACCCCGACCCCGGTCTCCCCGTCCCTTTTCCCCCCTTGCTATCCGCTAGTCCCCCCTCGCGTGTTTCCCCTTCCCCGCGCGATTC
>BFEA01000121.1:492691-516116 GCA_003427395.1 Chara braunii
ACTTCTCCCTTTGTAGCCACGTGGCCAACCCTTCTCCTCCTCCTCCACCTACCTTCAAGATCCCCCCCTCCTCCTCCTCCTCCTCCTCCTCCTCCTCCTCCTCGGTTCTCCCTGTCTCGCCATGTGGCGCCCCAGCACCGCCCCCCCAATCAAGACGTTGTCAATCAAGACGGTGTCCTCCCTCTCCTCCTCCTCCTCCTCCCTCTCCTCCACGTGGCGTCAAAGTGACGCAGCGATTCAACGAACGGAAAAAAGAAAAAAAGAAAAAAAAAACTACTCATCCTATGCTGCTCCTCCTCATCCTCGAAGACAAACAACATCCATTGGAGGTCTGTAGTATGGTGGTCTCCCTCCGCCCTTTCTATAGCTGCTGTCATTCTCCTTTCAGCCGAAGACGAAGAAGAAAGAAAGGAGGAGGGAGAAGGAAGGGGGAGGGAGGAGACATGGTTGATGAGGGAGGAGGGGCTCACCTTCTCACGATGCAGACGACGTCGAGGAGGAGCGATGGCGAAGCAGCAGGCAGCGACGACGACGAGGCGTGAAGGCAGCACCGACGTCCAAGCACGGAGGCAGCACTGACGTCCAAGCACGGAGGCAGCACAGACGTCCAGGGACGGAGGCAGCGACGACGAGGTGGAACCCTGCTCGGAGGACGAGCGGGGGAAGCGCGCATTCGAATTCGAACCCAGTTCGAATTCAAATCGCGATCTCGCGCGAGCCGTCGATCTTCGCTGATCAACGACGGATCTTCAAGGCCGAAAAAAAAAAGGGCCTACTGGGCCCCGACTTTTTTCTCCGCCGCCGCTCTACTGTCCACTACAGCCTCGGTCTCCCAGGGGCTTTACCGGGAAAAAAAAAGCCCGCCCTCTATTTTGTGCAAGGGGGCCCGGGGTTTCGACCGGGCGGGCCACCCGGCCGGGCGTTCCGGGCGTGTGCCGGGCGAGGGAGGGGGTGACCGGGCCGCCCGGCTGGTGGCCCAGACTTTTCTTTTCTTTTCTTTTCAAAAAAAAAAAAAAAAAAAATCCAGATTTACTTTAATTCGAAATTCTCACGCTTTAAAAATATTTTAGAATTAACTATTTCACCTTCGGATTTTCCTAATCCTGCGAAAATTTTAAAATCTCCTCTTCCAAATTTTTTCAGAATTTCTTTTCTGTAATCCATGATTACCTCATTCTTTCCTAAATTTCACGTTTTCTTGTAAATAAATTTTGAATAAGTTTAAATTCAAATCGATTTTTTTTTTTTTTTTGAAATTAATCATTTCTTTCTTCGATATTTTCAATGTTTATTTCTTTGGCATTTTTTTGAAAAAAATCGTTTTGCAAATCTCTCCTTCAAATTCTTCCAAAATTTTGTTTTACCCATATTCTTGAACTAGTTTCGAATAAATAAGACTCCAGCCGGAATAAATTTATTCAAAATTAATTCTTGCCCCCCCCCCCTCCCCCAATTTTATTCCCTTTTTTTTTTGAAAAATCTTGGCAATTATCTTTATTTATATATTTTTGAATTTATTGTATTGTGAATAAATAAGGAATTGTCCCCCCCTATCTCCACATGCCACCATGCCAAACCAAGACCTCCCAACGCGCCGCCGCCGCTGCCGCTAAAGCTGCTGCGACCTCCACTGCTCCATCCTCCTCCGTCGCCTCGCCTTCGTCCTCCCCAATGACCGAAGGTGCTTCAAGCCACAACATGAGCTCTCCCCCCGATGACTCCGTGGTGGACACCCACCGCGAACTCGTTGGCCAACAAGCCATCGAGGAGAACACCCCCGCCCCATCCCTCCTCTCCATCCTTCAGTCTGTACAAGACTCCCTCGGGACACTGTCCACTTCCGTCGATGGCATCTCAAGTCGGTTGACCGCCCTTGAGTCCCAAACCACTACCCCCTCCATCCAGATGGTCACCACCACCACCCCCACGTCCACAGGCGCCTCCAGCCACACCCCCCTGACGACCTCCTCCACTCCTACTACCTCTACCACCACATCCACCACCTCTGCCTCCTCCACCCTTCCCCCCCCCCTTCATCCGGCGCTTCCAGCACACTGCCTCATTCCTCGCCTGACCACATCACCCCTCTTCCCCCCTCGCACTCCCATACCATCTCACAACCCATTATGACGACCTCCACCATCCCCACCCTGGGCACCCCTCGTCCCACCTATTCCCAAGTCACCTCCGGGTTTTACCCCCAACTACCTCCTTGACGACAACAGCCAATTCGATTACACCTGCTAGGACACTACCCCCGATAACCTCAACTTCAATGGATCGTTTTTCGCGAAGGGGAAATCCCCCGTTCCTTCCGATCCGCCGACATCATGCCCTTCTCCGGCCTTCCCCACAAGGACGTTTTCCTCTTTCTTACTCAGCTCCAGAACTCTTTCAAGCTCCACCACATGCCCATTGTCCACTGGCTTCCCATTGCCACCTCTCGCCTCCTCCGCAATGTCGCCAAATGGTGGATGGCCGAAGTCAGCAACCGCCACGCCTTCGGAGGATCGCGTCACTCCTTCCTCCAATGGGCCAACCTTCTCACTGCCACCTTCCCCCCCCAGAAAACCATCGATGACTACCTTGAGCAATTCTGTCACCTCCGCCAGACCGGTCCCACGGACCACTTCGTCCAATACATTCGCTCCCTCCGCCATCAGCTCCCCACCACCGTCATTCCCGAGTTTGCGTTCATCTCCCACATCAAGCGAGTTTGCCACAAAGATCTTGCGACCGCCTTTGCCCACGAACCTGACATGCCCCTTGCTGACCTCCTCTCTCGCATACTTCACCACGATCGACGACTCCACCCCCATCACTAGTCCACGCCCGCTCCCTCCCGCCCCCGCTTCTTCCATAACATCACCCCTGACGACACCACTCCGCCCACCTCCGATGACGACTTCGAGGACCTCCAGGCCGCCCATTTTATGCGGATGGAACGCCAGGATCGTGCCTCCCGACCGCCTTCTTCCTCTCCACCCCGCCGTCTCTAGAAACTTACACCTGCAGAACGCATATACCTTCAGGAACACAATGGGTGTTTTCGCTGCCGCCAGTTAGGTCACCAACATACAAACTGCCCCAACGCTAGCTGCTTTACTCGACAGGCCCCTCGCTCCGCAGGAGCCGGCCCTTCTACTTACACTTCTTCGTCCACCACGACAACCAGGCCCTCCTCCACCTGAACACTGTCCCCCTGTCCCTTGCAATCCTCCCCCGGCATCGACCACTTGTCTGTTGGCTCTCCCATCGGTGACGATCTCTCCCCCATCGGTGGCCCACTTGGCATCGACTATCTGTCTGCCAACTCCCCCTCCGGTGACGCACATCCCATCGGACGACCCCCAGGTGACGCACATCCCATATCCAGCGCCTCCCATCACTCCATCACCGATACACCGAAGGCTACCTCTCTTGCCCAGACTTCGCCGCCATTCACAACAAGCTTCGCGATCTTGACCCAGTCCTCGACTACTCCTTCCACGACAATTTATTTTTGCATATCCTTTTTATTTGTTTAGGCAAAATCATTTTTGGTTCACCAAACACTTCCCGCTCCGTGGCCTTCATACATTCGTGAATTACATGTAATGTACTTGTGGGGGCGAAGCCATCTCTGTGCAAAATTCGTCATATCAGTTGTTCCCCATCTTTCAGTAATAAAATGCTTTGTTGAACTAGTTTTGACTGATGTTTTCGCAGTTTTGAAAAGTGAAATTTGTCACAAACAGTTTCGCGAAAACAAGCCTCTACATCGACACCAAAGGCACTCGCCGACTGTGCATCCCTGACACACATGGTCTCCGTACCCAGCTCTTGGCCGAGCACGACGACGCCAAGACCGCAGGTCACCTCGGTTTCCAGAAAACCTTCGACACCATCTCTCACTACTTCTGTTGGCCTTTTCTACTCGCCGACGTCAAAACATACATTCGCTCATGTCCCACGTGCCAGGCTGTCAATCCTCGAACCGGGCCAAACCCGGCAAGCTCCAATCATTGCCCATCCCCACTCATTGGTGGCAGTCCATTTCCATGGACTCCGTGTGCGGTCTCCCTAAGATCGACCGTGGGCATGATTGCATCTACGTTATTGTCTGCCGCCTGACCAAATGCGCCCACTTCATTCCTTGCACCCCCTCGCACACCGCCAAAGACATCACCTTACTCTTCTTCTACCATGTTGCACGCCACAACGACCTCCCCGAGAATATCATCAGCGACCGCGATCCCCGTTTCCTCTCACAGTTTTGGAAACAACTCTTCAACGCCTACGAAATTACACTCAAGTATAGCACTGCATTCCACCCACAGACCGATGGACAAACCGAGAAGATGAACGATACTCTTCAAAGAATCCTACGGAAGTACTGTCATCCACATCAACACGACTGGGATCAGTTGCTCACCGCCGCCGAGATCGCCTACAACAACGCTGCATGTCCTTCCACTGGCATGTCTCCATTCTACCTTGACCTTGGCTACCATCCGCGCTTGCCCTCTGATTTCCTGCTTCCCCCGCAACTCAACCCCTCCACACCTTGCCCTTCCCTCAATGAATGGGTAGCAACAATGAATCGACTCCTCAGAGAAGCAACCGAAGCCCTCAAAAGAACACAAGAACAACAAGCAAACAAAATCAACAAACACAAACGAGACTTGCAATTCAAAGTAGGGGACAAAGTCTGGCTCTCCGCCAAACGCTTTGAACCAGAACAAAGAAACTCTTGAACAAATGGCTCGGACCCTTCCCCATCATTGAAAAAACCTCCGACGTCAACTACAAACTCCAACTTCCCCCCCGACATGAGCCGCGTCCACCCGGTCTTCCACGTCGAATACTTGAAAGAATATCATGAATCCCCACCCCAATTTGCTGACCGCCCATATCCTAGACCTCCACCTATCATGTTACCCACAGGCCTGAATTCGTTGTCTAGACACCCACGTAACTAGAACCCTAAACCCCTGTATAAACCTTGCTACAACCTCGCAACCCCGTTCTACACACACCCTTGAACCCAGTCCACCCTCCCCTCAACCCCGATTCGTGATGTCTGATCTGCCCTTGCCCTCGCCTAGCCTTGTCCCATCTGTCCTCTCCACTACCTTGTCTCTCTTGTCCAATGCTTATGAACCTGCGTGACGCCGGCGATAAAGGATCTAATGGCAAGCACACGAGGATGATGGCCTGCTGCCTCACTGTTCATGGAGATTATGCAGCTGGTTTGGCCACCATGCTGTTTCACCGGCCGGCATCCCGACTCGCGGACTTACTGGAGCAGCAACTTGTGACATGGATCTTTGCATCAGTCTGGGACTTCCTTGCTTCCAGATCAGACCCCATTGCAGTTCGTGTACCAGACGCACCCTAGCACTTGGACGTTGGACATTTGAACTACTGTTACGCTTCTTGGACTTCTACCTGTTGCAGCCGCTGAAGACCGCTTCTACCACCTACTCCAAGACCTGATCAAGACCGCTGCAGATCCCCTTTCAAGACAGTTGGAGTCTTGGACACTTTGTTCCTACATGAGATTCTGCTTCTGACTCCTTCGGACATACCAGCCCTTGCCTCCTGAGCAAACATTTTCATTTGTATTTTTTTATTTTTATTTTTCCTGACTTTGACAACCCTGTAGAACATCATTAGCAGATCCCTGTTTCCCTGACCATTGTTCCCCTCACCCACTAGAACATCAGTAGAATTCCCTGTTCCCCTGACCATTGTTTCCCTTACCCACTAGAACATCAATAGAAATTCCCTGTTTTCCCTGAACATCGTTTCCCCTACCCAGTAGAACATCAATAGAAATCCCCTGTTCCGTGAACATTGCTTAGCTTCCCCTATAGACCCACCCAGTTCCATCATACCTTCACCTGTGCAGAACACCAGACAGAATAACCTGTGACTTGCATCACTCCCCTTCTCCTTCTCCGACCAGTGATCGGCCCCGTCCCGTCCTTCACAGCTCCTTTTGTTTCCTTGGCTCTTTGGCAGCCGGGACGTTGCCTTTCAGAGGGAGGGGATAGTGTTACGGACTCCGCCAGGGCTCGATCCCTGGTCTATCTTTTTGCTGTTTCTGCTGCATCCCGTTTTCGTCCTGGCCCTTTTTTCCAAACCCCTCCTTTGGTACCGTCGGATTTTGGACAACTGGCGCCATGCTGCAATTTGGGCGCCACTTTCAAATACCGCATTTTTCAGTTCTGCCCTCGGGGCTTTTGCGGAAATGCCCCTGGTACCGTACGTGTCACTGGTACTTATACCGGCTCCCCGTACAGTACAGGGGGGAGTCTGGGACCAGTTTTCAGCTGCTGTACTCGTACCCAGTGTGACTTGCCCCTGTTTCGGCATTTGGGAACCCAAGACTTTGACTTTGTGTCTTTGCCACTGTGTCTGCGTCCGTCGAGTCCCTTGGTCGTGTCAGGTGAGTGAGTGTGTGTGCTCTCACTTTCTCTCTCTCCCCTCTCCCTCAGCTCTCCCTGTCTCCCTCAGCCTCGCACTCGTTACACTCTCTCTCTCTCTCTCTCTCTCTCTCTCTCTCTCTCTCTCTCTCTCTCTCTCTCTCTCTCTCTCTCTCTCTCTCTCTCTTCTAGCGCAGCTCGCTGGCTCAGCGCTTCACTCATCACAATAGCGTATGATAATCATTAAAAACGCCAAGTACATCAAAGGATAAACGCAAAAAACGGGCGCAGCGACCCTACGCTGCGTTTCATCCGGCCGCCAACACCGGAATCTTCAGGGGTGTTGTACGTAGCTAGGATAAGGGGCCTGGTACCACAACCCCACGGCCTGTTTGCTTCCGAATGTCAGGGCCTGGTACTTTTCCCGAATTTTCATTGGTGAGCTGCTGCTTGGCCTGTGAGTCGCGACTTTTCAATGGTGGAACATGACTTTTGACTGTGGACTGTGACGCTTGCCTCTGCGACACGACTTCTGCTGGGGAAGGTGTCCTTTGCCCGTGGGATGTGACTTTTCAATATGACTTTTCATTATGAGACGTGACTTTTGCTTAAGGAATGCAACCTCTGCCCCTGGGATGTGACTGTTCACCGGGTGCCTGTTGGACTCAACTCTCTAAGGTACCCGACTGTGACTTCTCTGAAACTGACCGACTTAGCCTCGTGGCCTGAGTATTTTCGAATTTATATATATATATCCTCGAAAATTTTCCTCTTCGAATTTGCAAATACTTTCAATTTTTTATTTTATATTTTTTTCCGAATGTTGGCTTCGGGATCGGCGACGAGGCAGTGATGGGGATGAGGCGCTGACGTGGCAGCGGCGACGATGACGACAACAGCATCGACGGCGATGTTGTGGCGGCGCTGGAGTCGATGGCGATGGTGACAATGTCGATGACGTGGCAGCACCGGAACAGGGAGGGAGGGAGGGCCGGAGTAGCGAGGCCGGGGTAGAGAGACAGAGAGAGAGTGAGGGCACACACACACACCAGCTCGACACGGACTCGACTCGACGCAATGGACACAGACATGAAGAGGCAAAGTTGCAAAGTCGCAAAGTCGCAATCTTGGATTCCAAACACAATGTCGCAGCAAGTCACACTGAAGCACAAGCACTAAGGCCGAAAACTGAATGCCCGGACTGGGCTTGAGTCCGGTCTTAAGTACCTTTCTCAAGTTTCAGTCCTGAGGGCAGAAGTGCAATTTACCTCGGGGCTGAACTGAAAATCGAAGGTCTGAGCCTGGGTGGCAGATTGCCAGAAGGCGCCAAGTATCCAAATCCGAAAGTGCCAGAGGAGGAATTTGAGAACGGGCGCCAACTGCAGAGGGCGCCAACAGTCAGGAACAGGAGATCAGCAACTCAAAAATAAAATAGCGGCCTGGCGGGTGGTAACCCGCGGACCAGGGATCGAGCCCCGGCTGAGTCCGTAACAGTGTGTGTGTGTGTGTGTGTGTGTGTGTGTGTGTGATGCATGGACATTCAGGGTGGATCTTTGTGCGCGCGCGTGTGTGTGAGGGTGAGGCCGATGGTGGAGATAGTGTTCGGTTGGGACTTCAGACAGTGTTCGATGGCCATAGCCGCAAGTTGTAACAGTTGACTTGAACTGAATATCTGGCCAGAGGCCATATCTCTGAGTTTTCTGTGTGGGCGCATGTTGCGATTGCAAGTTCATTGCTGAGACTGAGTTGATGAAGTTGTTTTGCCATCGGTACACACATGTATGCATGTTGCAAGCAAGATTGAGACAAGTCTGATTTCATTTTTAGCCACCTTGCTGCTTTGTCCAGTACCATTCTGCAATGGACTTGAGGCGGAAGTCTTCTGTTGCGTCTGACAGACTATCTTCCTGGAAGGATGGTCAGATTGGCCCAGTAACCATTGCTGTATTCCATACATGCAAGCGCACGTCGTGCAGGCGGTTTCCTACATGCGGCGCATGCGCCCAACCGATCCCGTGCGGCGCACGACGTGTGCAGAGATCGACCCGTCACCCCCCTCAGAAAAAAAAAAAGGCCAGGGTCGAAACGGTGCGTTTGAGGCCCCCTGCCAAAATTATAAGCGAGAGAAAAAAAAATTTACAGGAGTACTGCCTCAACTTGCTCCTCCTCCCCTTCCTCATCCTCCATGTCTCCTCCTCCCTTCTCCTTTTCATCTCCTCCTCCTCCTCCTCCTCCTGTCCGTCCTCCTCCTCCTGCCCTTCCTCATCCTCCTTGTCTCCTCCTCCTCCTCGTACTTCCTCATCTTCCATGCCTCCTCCTCTCCTTCGCTTCCTCGTGTCCTCCTCTTCCTCGTGTCCTCTCCTTCCTCGTGTCCTCCCCTTCCTCGTGTCCTCCCCTTCCTCGCCGTCCATGTCTCCTCCTCCTCCTCCTGCCCTTCCTCTTTTCCCTCAGCCCATCTCTTCTCCTCCCCCATGTCGACTCCTCCTCCTCGTCGTCCTCCCTATCCTCGTCATCGTCCTCATCCGCATCCTCCTCCTCCTATCCATATCCCCCTCTCCTCGCCGTATCCCCATCTTCCTGTCAAACGCCCCCTGTGCGGAACTCGGCACGGAACTCCGCATGAATGTGCGGCTCGTGCAGTTGCAAGTATGCTGTATTCCGAAACCAAAATCATCAGCAGAAAAGCGCTTGGCGTCAGACATCACTGCATCGAGCTTTTCCGAGATCATTTTGTTGCCCTTTCTTCTTTTTAGCCACCTTGCTGCTTTGTCCAGTACCTTTCTGCAATCACCTTGATGTGGAAGTCTTCAGTTGCGTCTGACAGACTATCTTCCTGGAAGGATGGCCAGATTGGCCCAGTAACCATTGCTGCATTCCAAAACCAAAATCATCTACAGAAAAGCGCTTGGCCTCAGGCATCACTGCATCCACCTTTTCCGAGATCACAGCATCTATGTTTTCCAACACCCCACTACCCCTCATTCTGCAAAAAAAGTCGGATCAGGTGGATGTCTGCAGAAAGGGGATGACCTCACCATGAAGAGATTCAGATGAAATCAGACTGCACTCCAAACTTGCTTTCAACATGCATACAAGCGAACTGATGGCAAAACCAAACTCTGCAACTCAGAATCAACAACGAACTTGCACCCAAAGTCTGTTCAAGTCAACAGTACAACTTGCGGCTATGGCTGCCGAACACTGTCTCCACCACCAGCCTCACTCTCCCTCATGCACGCATGTACGAGTATCTACCCTGAATGTCCACGCTACACAGACACACACTCTGTACACTCTGTCTGTGACAACAGCTGGGCGGCTATGGTCGCCGCCGTCTTCCTCCTGGCCAGTTATGACCGTTGTCTTCCTCACTGCCCACTTCGGCTCCGGGCACCTGCAGACCTACACACACAAGTCACCAAGGCAGCACACTTCCGCATGGCTCCCATGTGAATGAATGAATGGCTGGACGCTGCCTTTTTATTTATACTGCTTCGGAGGTGGCCGGGCCCTGTCCCAAAACGCGTGGCCTCGGGCCAAAACGCGTGGGGCCTGGGCCTAGAATCTTCCAGGCCGTGTAGGCCTGGTAGACCCAAAATGTGTGGCCCCCAAGACGCGTTTCTGGAGCCTTCTGTATCCCGCTTGGCCAGATCCTTCCCCCACGTGCAGCCCTGGTACTTGCTGACTCAGTCAGACTCGTCCAGTCCAACTCTTCCGGAACCTAGATCCTACGGACTGTTACCTACGGACTGACTCTTAGGCGTACGAAGAGGTAAGTAGAGACTTCTAGAACAAACCTTCCTAAACTAATGGTAACAGACTTAAGTACTAACCTACAGACCTAGGGATCAAGCCCAACTTCCCTTCCTACAGCCTAACCTATGACAAAGGACAGGTCGAGGGCTCAAATCTCACATAGTCACCGGGTGATTGTACAGGGCACAGGCATAGGTCTAGGGATCAAATCTCACTCAGCACACATGGTCAATGTACATGGCTCAGGCATAGGTGTAGGGATCGAATCTCGATGTCTGCAAATGTTTTGTCGACTGGGTGAAACCATTTCACTCCCGCCGTCCTAAATTTGAGGTCCTCCAAGAACACTCTAACTCAAGGTAGGACTTTTCCCCTTTCTTTCTCTTTCATAGGCGTGTACTACGCCGGGAGCGGTTTCTAACAGCTCTGTTCTAGTAAACCATCTGTCGTCCTCTGGTTCTTGATATGTGAACCTGACTTTGTACTGTGTCGGGAGCGGTTTCTAGCAACTCTGTTCTAGTAAACCATTTGTCTTCCTCTGGTTCTTGATATGCGAACTTGACTTTGTATTGCTCCCGGGGACGACCTCGCCCTCTGGTTCTGAACACGTACTCTTCCACTATGCGATCTATATCGTTGGCATCGTCCATATCTGGCGGAATCATTGACCTTCATGAAGGAAATCTGTCACTGGTGCATTAGTCAAAATGTGATGCCGTTGGAATGACTTAAACATACCTTGTTCTAAACGCCGTCTTATACTGATCGCCAGGATGAACCTCTATCTGATGGTACCCTGACTTTAAGTCTATCTTCAAGAAGTACTTGCAGCCCTGCACTCGATCTAACAAGTCATCTATACGAGGCAGCGACTCTGCATTCTTAATCGTGATGGCGTTTAGTTCCTTGTAGTCTATACACATATGCAACTCTCCCTCTTTCTTTGGGACGAATAGAACAAGTGCGCCGAAAGGTGATGAACAAAGCCTTATCCATCCTTTCTCCAGAAGCTCATCTAATTGCCTGCGAAGCTCCTCTAGTTCTTTGGGAGAGATCCTGTAGACCGCCCCTTTGGGCGTATGGCAACTGCCAAGTTCTATCTCGATGCGGTGCTGGATCGGTCTTGGCACTACACTTGAAGGTGCTTCAAACAAATCTTTGTACTCTTCCAGCAGACTGACAATAGTAGGATGGATCTCCTCTTCTTCTTTTGGCTTGTCAGAAATCGGCCTAACATAAGCTACGAACGCCTGCTCTTCGAGTTGCTCCTTCCTTACAAGTCGAGCGAAGGCAGGAGCGCTGAGGCAGCAATATGCGAGGGGATTATCTACCCGGGACTCATGGTACATTCGGACTTGCTTGACTTCGCCTGACGGACTAGGGAGCCTCACTCGTGCTCTCTAAGGTGCAAAGTGGCTCTTGCTGCCTCTCCCCAATCTGCCCCTAAAACCATATCGAATGGGAGATTGAAGGACCCTTTCTACCTTTCCCTTTTTCCTTAGGCGGAAGTATGCCCGAACTCCCTCGACGAACTCCTCGACTCGCATCCTACTGTTGTCTGCAAGGATGCTGACTCTTTCAATCGTTGGACCTTTAAGTTGAGCTTTGCGACTAACGTAGCTCCTGGTGACCCCACTATCTATAAGGGCTCCTACTCTAGCTGTAAAGATTTCTACATCTGCGAGATTAGTTGTCCTTTCCCATCTCTCTTCGTCTTAGCCCAGGCTTGCCTTCTTTCCTTCAACTCTTTAGCTAAGCCTCTGAGGAAAGCGTCTAGAGAGACTATGACACAAGCAGTCCCTGGACAACTTACTAGACGCTGGCCAGCAACCTCTGCCATGGAGATATGTGGAGTGGGCGACTCTATCTTGCACGCATGTTCAAATCCACATACTCCTATGGTAGGGGCAGTTGCGACCCCTATCGGCGACTGCCTTTCGCTGTCCCAGAAGCAGCGCGACTCCTATACTTGGGACAAAATTTGATGATGTGGTTGGGATCCTCATAGAATACACATTGAGACCTATCTATACGACACTGCCACACATTCTGCTCAATCCCCAGATCTTCCCAAGGTCGTCCCTCGGGTCGACTTGGGTGCCACCATCCCTGTCTGGGAGGTGACCGACTCTGACGAGGGAGGTTGGACGGGGGACCTTGACCCCTTCCTCCCGCTTGACGGCCCCCATTGCCGCCAACCCCCTGGCGGCCCTGTCCTCGGCCACCTGGGGCGAGGCCATTCCGGCCAGGCCCTAGTCCCCCTCTTGCGGCCTCCCTTTGGCTGCGACAACAACGTAGGCTCTCCCCTTATCTACATTACTGTCGTCCTCCTCTAGTCCCCACTCAATGTCCGAGTAGGGAATCTCCTCAGCACCACCTTCTTCCATCGTTAGAATCAGACTGTCTTTGACCTTAACTTGGCAAGAGATGGTGCGCCCCTTCCACATTTTTCCCTTTGTCAGATCCTTGTGCCAGAACGCGGTAACTGGCGACGCTTGTGCAGCAAACGAAACACCCTCCCTGGCTGTTGCTTTCGGGTGAAGAAGTGCCCTTGCACATGCTCGGGCAATGCGCGGTAGAAGAGTTGGACTAACTGTGCATCATTGACTCCATGTCCAGGCACAACTCAACTCATCCATGGCAGGCTTGAGGGCATGCACGCTCTTCCACAGGCGTGTACGGATCATTTGCAGTTTGTCAGAGGCTTTAAACCCCCACGTGACATCTGAGAATCATTCTCTAAGAGACTTAAGGAACTCGGATAGGGGTGTGACTCGTGAATACGTGACCATATCATTGTCACAATTCGCGCCCCTTGCTAGCGACCTCGCAAAGCTGGTTGCTTCGTCTCGTAATGCCTGGAAGGCTACCTAAACATGGTCTTTTGGCACGACGCTCTGTAAGTACAAATAAGAATTTACGTTGGCCTCCCAATTGTCAAAGACCTTTCCAAAACATGGTCTTCTGGCATGACGCTCTGTAAGTACAGATAGGAATTTACGTTGGCCTCCCAAATGTCAAAGACCTTTCCCTTCTTCCCGCTGAAAGGCTCGGGGAAATGGACGTTGACCTTCTCGCGGCGTGGGGCAGGCTCCTCTTCCTTGGAAGCCACTACCTTGGCGTCCTCTATGGCGCCTGTGCAGAATTCCTTGGTCCTACTAATCGCAAGGTGGACCTGGTCCACCAAGTACTTCATTGTGTCGCGTGCAAAATCTTGTAATCCAGCGCGTATCGACTCTAACGCGATATCATGGCTGCGAATATGTTGCATTTGCTCTCGCTGCGTGAGTAGTAGTGATTTCATACTAAGAATCAGGGTATCGAGCCTATCTTGGTCTTGTCCCTGATTTTCCCCATTCTAGTCTCAGCCGCTCTTAGATCCCTTTCTGTCCTGTTTGCCACTTCCAGACGTCTGACTCTCTCTTGGTTTAGGCGCAATCTCCACCCCGACTGTTTCTCCTGCTCTTTAGCTCTTCTCCGCAAGGGGTCCCTCTCTGCCTCCAACTCTCTTCTCACCACTTCTCTCTCTTCCGAGGTTATTATCAACCGGACTTCTCTATCTTCCCCCAACTCCACATGTGCTACCCACTCATCAATTGCCTTCTCCACCTCCTCTTGTGCCACCTGGCTTGTACTCGCCTCCCCCTCCTCTCTAGCGGCTCCTCTTGTTTGACTTCCACTTCTTCATCTACTTCGGGCCTCTATTTCTGCCATCTTCTCCTCCTGCTCCTCCTTCCACCTTTCAATTTCTTCTTCCATCGGCTTCTTCTTCGCCTCCTGCTCCTCTAACAGGGCTGCTTAATCAACTCCCTCTTCTCCATCTTCTCCTTCCTTTCTCTCAGAAGGGCGACAACTCTCTCTTCCTGCTCCCTATTGTAGAGTGCACAATCACAGGCGATTATGCTCCTCAACACGTAGACCTACCAGTCTGACTCTCCAAAGTACATAGAATAACTGACTGTCTACTGCTCTCATCTACTCTAAGGTCCTCACTACAGGACTCACTGGCTGATCAGGAGGCCTTCTAAGAAGATCCCCTAAACTCCTCAAGAATTCTTTAACGTCGCAGACAGGACAACGTGATCAGCCGAGTCCTCTCAAGACTTAGACAGCTCGACGCACAGCCCACAGCTCGGAGTTCGGGCCTACCACACCACACTGAGCAGCCCGCCGGTCAGTACCGGTCCTTGGGAGTCTTGTCCCCGGAACGTGTCAGTCGTCAGACGCGGCCTTTAGCCTTACTAAGTCCCGTGTGGGTTTGGGCTCGCAGCTCTACGACCACATCCACAGAGTCCTATCGACGTGGACATAAGTGACAGGGAGATATGACTGACTCTGACAGACCTGACCACCCCTCCGACCTCCTGGCTATGGTGGTCTTCTTCTTCGCTGCCCTCTTCTTCTTCCTACATCTTGGCTATGGCTGCTTCACCTCCCTTTTCATCAACTTCCTTCTTCTTTCTCTCTGCGTCTCTTCTTCCTCTTCTCTCGTTGGTCATCTTCTTCTCCGAGCTCAGCAGCTATGGCTGCCGTTCACTGTGGCCTCCTCTCTCTGTCTCTCTGTCTCTCTCTCTCTGTCGCTCCTTGGCCATGGTGGCTTTCTCCTTCCTCGCTTGCTGCATCTCCAACGTGGACAACGGGTACCTGTTCCGATACCAGTGAAATCAGACTGCACTCCAAACTTGCCTTACATGCAGGCAGTTAGATGCATACACGCGAACTGATGGCAAAACCAAACTCTTCAACTCAGATTCAACAACGAGCATGCACTTAAAGTCTGTTCAGGTCAACTGTACAACTTGCGGTTATGGCTGCTGAACACTGTCTCCACCACCAGCCTCACTCTCCCTCATGCACGCATGTATGAGGATCTACCCTGAATGTCCACGCTACACAGACACACACTCTGTACACTCAAAACGCGTGGCCTCGGGGCAAAACGCGTGGGGCCTGGGCCTAGAATCTTCCAGGCCGTGTAGGCCTGGTAGACCCAAAATGTGTGGCCCCCAAGGCGCGTTTCTGGAGCCTTCTGTATACCGCGTGGCCTGATCCTTCCCCCACCTGCAGCCCTGGTACTTGCTGACTCAGACAGACTCTACGAATAGGTAAGTAGAGACTTCTAGAACAGACCTTCCTAAACTAATGGTAACAGACTTAACTACTAACCTACAGACCTAGGGATCAAGCCCAACTTCCCTTCCTACAGCCTAACCTATGACACAGGACATAACCTATGACACAGGACACTCGAGGGTTCGAATCTCACACAGTCACCGGGTGATTGTACAGGGCACAGGCATAGGTCTAGGGATCGAATCTCACTCAGCACACAGGGTCAATGCACAGGGCTCAGGCATAGGTTTAGGGATCGAATCTCAGTGTCTGCAAATGTCGTGTCGACTGTGCATGACCCTTTCACGCAAGTGTGTACATGTCATGCATCATTCTCACAAACCACGGTCGATAGTCTCAAGTCATAGACAAAGGTAGATGAGAAGAGGACCGAGTTTCACAGCTTATATTATCAGAAATATGAATACAAAGTGTTTCAAAGTTCCCCTGAGTCCAGCACCCATCGGCGCAACACCAATCTCTTGTCAACTCATTGATGTGACTTCCAGTGAATCAGCGCTACTCCTGCAGATAGTTTCCAAGTCATCAATTTGGTCACTACTCATCAGCGCCACCTCTGCAGGTCACATCCAACCCAGGTAAGTATCTTCCATAGCCGAACCTTGAATGAACACTCTCAACCTCAGTCCCTTCCTCCTACGATGCATACACACTCTTCACTCATGAGGATCTACTCTGGATACTACTCATAGCTACATACTGACCCTCTACTACTAATGCTAACTCGCTGGGCAGCTATGGCTGCATTACTTCCAGTGTACTGGCTTCTTCCTCCATTCAGCGCATCTTCTACCTCCAGCACTGCTCCTCCTGACTCAGCGCACAAGTGCACCAGCACTTCCACGCATTGCAGCCAGTGGAGATCTGGCGAGGAATGAGGCAGGCAGCTCCCTTTATAGTGCTGGCCACTCCTCGCTGGGTCTGCATTGGCTCAATTCGGCCTTTCCTTTGTCCCAGACCCTGCATTGCATGTGTCCCAGTATAGTCCCAATGAAGTTCAACTGCTGCTGAGGCCTCTCGGCCTGGATTTGGACTTGAAAGTCTGGATCTGGACTGACCCCTTGAATTATACCAGAACTGGGACTGTGCCTATTGACTTTACTTTCGGA
The DNA here is from genome assembly GCA_003427395.1 of Chara braunii. Lineage (NCBI taxonomy): Eukaryota > Viridiplantae > Streptophyta > Charophyceae > Charales > Characeae > Chara > Chara braunii. Next base: position 509,100 of record BFEA01000121.1, read on the forward strand.
CATGCACAACTCTAAACGAACAGACACATTTACTGCTTGAACAGACACTTTCCTTTGCACGAACAGGTACACTGCCTGCACGTACAGACACACCCTTACCCGAACAGACATGACATACACATCTCCTGGTGAACAGGTAAGTCTTTTGACAATGCCCTTTGCCTTAGATTTAGATGTGCCTGTTGACAGAGAACTTGACCTTTGACCTGCTTTCACGTTTCTGAGCCCTGGCGAGATACCTTTCACAATGCTTTACTTTTACAAGGTCCGTGCTGCTTTACTTTTACAAGGCCTGAGGCCTATATCGGGTAAAGGCCCTTTTAACTCGGTGAAACCGTTTCACAGCAACAGCACGGAAGAAATAAAAGAGGAGGGCAATATGGCCATACAGAGACGTGGTGTTCACCAAAGTATCGTTAACATCCCAGGGATCTTAGCACCACATTGAGTCTGTTGGTGCCCTAGGCAGTCATCAGTTTGTAATGCAGGGAGCATTTTTCCTCTGCCATTGGTGCTGCTAAGGAGAACCCAGTTTTCCATGAATCGTCAAAAAATCAATGAGCAAGCAAAGAACCGTCCATATGCGATTGCGGCCTGAACAGGACGGTCCAGCACAGCGGGGTGCAGCACCCTCCTTGTCGCCCCTTGCTGATTTCACAAGGCAGCTCCAGCCAGAGTAGTCTTCTCAGAGGACGGCGAAGTTAGGTTGGCGGCAGTTCATGTGTCTCAGCAAACTGACGCGGGCACTGCAGTACCGCATCCCATTTTTGTTTGTATCATAGTGCTGCACTTAGAACTTCCCAATAGTATTGTAGCAAGGAAGATAGAGATTTGGCAGGATGATGCCCAGGAACGGTAGAAGTTCCTACCGTCTTCCCTCGAGCCTAACGCACCCTTAAAATGAATGTATACAAGTTACATTTCCGGCCAGATACAGCCAAAATGAGGGTGCGTTGTGTTCGGGGGAAGACGGTAGCAGTCAGTAGGTAGGAAGGCACCATGTGTCCAGTCCCAGTCAAGTTGCATCTCAGTCCCAGGAAAACCCTAGGGAACAGTCCAAATCTTTGTCGGCCTCAGCAGGGCCTGGCACAAGGAGCCATGAGCCACATGAGCCCGCACAAGTACAAAAGGGATTCTCACGCCGCAAACCTTCTCTTCTGTTCTGGCTAATGTGGAAGCACTGCTGTGTTATTGTCACCAAGATCCTGCAGGTGTGAACACTGACAGGTGAGGAAGTAGTTGATGGTGCAGGGCGCCATAGCTGTAGGGCAGCGCAGTAGTAGAGAGGGAGAGCAGTGAGGACATTCAGAGAGAGATCATGATACCTGTGTATGTAGTAGTAGTGGTATGTGCCTGATTGAAACGAGATACAGCATGGCATTCACACGTTCCCATAGACATGCGCAATGACAAGAGATCTTGGAGAGAGCAATTCACACCTCACCAGATGAGAGAATACACAGCGGAAGCACCCATCAAAAATAGAATTGAAATTAATCAATTGATCCAATTCTAATTAATACCCCGCTCCCTCCAGCCAATGAACACACTGTTTTTTCCAAGTATCCCAACCACGTTATTAACAACCAGAGACCAATTATCTACAAAAGTTTCATCGAAGTGTCTGGGAGTCTTCTTCTTGTTCCCTCAAGTCAAGCTCTGGCTATGGCGCGGCACAGCAACCCAACAGCCCATCAGTCGCCCCGACCCTCCTGAACCCAACACCACACGCAGCAGTCCCGTCCTGATGCCCACTTCAGATGAGGTGTCTGTTCAACATGGGAGAGGGGCTTCCTGGATGAAGGAGAAGAATACCAACACAATGAAAATGGAGATCTGCCCTCACAAAGAAGAAACATCAAGCTGCTTCGATGGGGAGCAGTCCAAAACCCCAGAAGATGCACAGTGGAGAGGGGGCGCCTATGGCACTGAAACCTTGAAGGTCCAGCATTCCTGATGACAGCAGGGATATATGCCAGATATGGCCGCCAGTGTTCACTCCCAATGAACATACTGCGCTGCCTGGAAGAACAATGCGACCTCTCCTGCAACACTTTACGAAAAGAAATGAACCAAAGAACCTGTAGAAATTGCAGACCTGACTTTTTGTTCCCTCACGACCTCTAGACTTGACAGCCTACCGACCTACAGCCTAGGACAGACCCAAGCTACGGACTCCCTGTATCTAGACCTAAACAGGTGAAAGGGGAAAAGGGCAAAACAACGGCCTACAACAAGAAAAACGTCCCTGCAAGGGACAGGTTCGGGATAAAGACTTGGAGACCTCAAACGCAGTCAAGTTAGAGCAGTCCCTGGTGGACATAGGTCCAGGGTTAAAAAACCGGACGACTCAAAAGACGCGAAAAGTTAGAAGAACGCCTAACTGCAGCTGTTACACCGCGGTAGAACCTGCGATTCATTGCAGTAGGAGGGAGGGAGGGAGAGAGAGAGAGAGAGAGAGAGAGAGAGAGAGAGAGAGAGAGAGAGAGAGAGAGAGAGAGAGAGAGAGAGAGAGAGAGANAGAGAGAGAGAGAGAGAGAGAGAGAGAGAGAGAGAGAGAGAGAGAGAGAGAGAGACTTATCTGCTTGTTGTTCTTGTTGGCAACCATTGCTGCAGATCTTGACGAACCTGTGTCCATCATTTCAACTTGTAATTAAGTTCTGTGTACTCTTAGTGTGTGAATCTTGCCGGTGTGGTATGGAGTCTATGGACCTTGAGTGCAATGCATACATTAAGTTTGAAGCAAGAAAGGTGAGAAATCAAGATCGTTTTCAGTAAAGGTGGGCCTTGTCACTATGTGCTGCTGGGTTTGGCTGGTACGTTGGCTTGTTATGATGCATCATTTCTGATTTTGAATGTGTCCATCGCCATGGTGTATCAACAGCTTGCTGCTCTGTGGGATCACTTCTCTGCATTTGGCGAAGTGGTGGTTTTTGAAATCGATGATAAGTCCTTCACAGCTTCTGTGGGAGAACATCCAGCAATTTTAGATGTGACGGCTGTGCGGGTGGTGTTTGCAAGTAGGAAGGATGCAGAGAATGCCCTTGCTCAAGGAAAGTACTTTCGAGGTCATGCCTTGCATCTGGCCTGGGGCACTGCTGTCAGTGCTGGGGCAGCGGCTAGTCCTCCCTTATCGACTCTTGTGGGAACTGCCACCACGGTGACCTTTGACCGAGGTACCAATGTTGCAGGAAGCAGATGCTCAGGACCAAATCAACTTGCAATTCAAGAGGGAGCAGTGGCAACAACAACAGCATTGTCATCTCGTGGTGATGAGAGTGTCCATGCCACAACCCTACAGCCAATCAATCAGTGTGCCACCAAACCACAGAAGGCTTTGTCAGATTCAGATGGAACAACTCGGGACGCTGCTGACAGACAGCCCACCAGTGTGCTTTGTGGTAGTGATGTGAGGGAACTACTTGATGAGTGTCCTGCTGGTGGTGCTGAGGCTGCTCCTCACTCGGTATTTGGTTCAACTACAAGTATAAGCAGAGCGGGAGGACAAGTAGGGGAATCTGTTGAACAGGAAAGTGTGGCACAAGAGGATGCTGAAGGTCCAACAGTGACAGCGGCAAGTGGGAACAATCCGTCAGCTTTTGAGAATGCCCATCCTATGTCTCTGGGTTCAGTGCAAAGGGCACGTCCAGGTGCTAGTCAATGCATCAGAATAACCTGTGGGAGCAGTGCTGAAACATTGAGTGGCAATCAGGCGCTGTTCAAAACAGGAGTTCAGTGTGGGTTGGTTGATATTGATTTTGGCAGTTCAGAAGCACATTCTCGCAGTGGTCATCGTGCTGAAGAGCCAGCCAGTTGGAATCTGAGTGGGAGTGCACAAGAAGATGGTGAAGGCATCTACCTTGCTGCAAGCAGTCTCATTGATGATGAAGGGCTTGGTAAAAGCAGTGTTGCAATGCGAAATTCCCAACTGATTGCATCGTGTGGAAATGATCGGAGAGAAGGTGAAGTTTCTGGTGATGCCAATAAGGGTGAGAGCGGTTGTGAGGGCCTTGGTGGTCATCATCCAGGTGAAGGTGATGAAGGTGAGCAGGAGGATGGCAGAAACGACAGTGCTTCTGCCCCCTGATATGCTGGAAGACATCGTAATCAAGATGCTGGTCTTGTCCATGTGGATGACCAAGGGCACTTGAAAGATGAGGGTGTTCAGTTTCATAGTATCGCATGTGATACTGTTGGACATGACATAGGGTCCGACGGTGGTTGTGGTGATCATGTGGAACAGGAGGGTAGGGTATCTTGTGGGAAGGACAGTGATGGCTTCCACAGTGAGTAGAAGTGTGTTGCCAGCCTAACGATGGCCATGCTGTTGGGATTTGTAGGGTAGAGTGTAATGATGCGGCTAGTTATGGGGGAAATCGCTATCTTGCTCCTGTATCAAATGAGGCATGTGAAAAGATTGATGTTCAGGGGCATGGTTCTCAATGTGGAATCAGTGTCTTGTGGTCTTCCAGAACGTGGCAACAGAAACATGCCTCTGAAGGCTGAGGATACAGTGCCTGTTGCCATCACAGTAGACGGTGGAGTTGTTGAAGATGACAGCTCTGTCGATGAAGCTACCGAGACCTGCTCTCACTCATATGACCACAATGATCTGAGTGGTCAAGTAGGTCTACGTGTGACCAGGGATGAGATGGAGTCACTTGCCGATGGATCATGGACCGATGCTAGCATCCACAGTGGGAAAGATGATTTTACTTTGTGTGGCTACCAAAATAAGGGAGATGACACAAGGGAGCCTGGATATACTGGGAACTGCACGGCAGAAAATTGAGTCCAGGGACGAGTATGATGGTGACGATGAGAACAAAAGTCACTCTGATTACCATGATGTCCGAGATAATTCAATATACGCACAGAGAATCCTGGCTTTTCGGTGCTGATGATGGACATAAAATAGCTGCTGGCTTGCATGGTGGCACTGTTTGGGGATGTGAGACTCGGCATCAGAAATGATTCTTCTTCCAATAGAGAGAAGAACAAAGGGACTGGGAACTGTACCTGGCATGCATGCAGTGGTGACATCGTGGCTCGTGGTGATTGCGACAATCATATAGTTAATGTCAATGCCAGAGGTGATGGTGGTGGCAGCGAGTTCGGGGAGTAAGCAGTGTCTTGGCCTGCGAGTTTGTGTCGTGCTTAAGAGCAGCAAAGTTGCACTTGTTTGTTATGCAACGAATTCTGATGTTCGCTGTGTGTATTGTCATGTTGCAGAGTCCCCAAGGAATGCACTGTTTCAGATCCCATTTGGACGTGGATATTCTTGATGTTGTCACATTTGACTCACAAATAATCCCGCTGTGTTAATGATTTGATTGGTAGTCATCATCATCATTAACTGTAGATGTAGTTAATTGCTTGTCAATCTCTTTGACATTACATCAATCCCTTTTGATAGCTTGTAGATTGGTACTTTTGGCATGAAGACAGCTGTCATTTTCTCTCCTCCTAATCTGGCTTACAGTAGTTAGAATTGTGGCTGGAAATGATGAACACATGTCAACCTGTGTGATTCTATATCCAACTTTGTGCTTATTATATGGATGACCATATGCTTTCTTCTTCATTTGACTGTTCTGTGTCTTTGTACAGCCTGCTAGCAGTTCAATTTGTACAGATATGTGTGGACTCTGGATCCCTGCACCAGACCTGCAAAATTATCATGCAGGAGTCTCTTAAGCCTTGTTGGTCGAACTCTGTGTGTGTGTGTGTGTGTGTGTGTGTGTGTGTGTGTGTGTGTGTGTGTGTGTGTGTGTGTGTGAGAGAGAGAGAGAGAGAGAGAGAGAGNGTGTGTGTGTGTGTGTGTGTGTGTGTGTGTGTGTGTGTGTGTGTGAGAGAGAGAGAGAGAGAGAGAGAGAGAGAGAGAGAGAGAGAGAGAGGAAGCCTCACCGGCCAACCTTCACATCAAGACATGTTTTTTCCCCAGGGAACAGACAACATGAACTCCCAAAGATGCATTCCGAAGCTTACAAGCCAAGTTCACTTTTGAGCATAAGACCACTTTGCGCTTATGTTACATGAATGTCCCACTCTGTATCTTATTATATGGATCAGTTCCATTGGCACCGACATTCCTTGAACCATTCCTGCATCAGACCTGCAAAATCGTCATGCAGGGGCCTCCTCAGCCTTGGTCCTTTGAGCAGTGTGTGTGTGGGGGGCCGGGGGGAGGAGGGGGGGCGAGAGACAGAGAGAGAGAGAGAGAGAGAGAGAGAGAGAGAGAGAGAGAGAGAGAGAGAGAGAGAGCCTTGCTGGCCAAGCTTAACCCCGAGAAACAGATGCAACATGATCTCCCAGAGATGCATTCCACAGATTCAACGGTTTTCCCCGGGAAACAGACTCAATATGAGATGCATTCCAAAGCTCCCCAGTCACATGCTGCCGTGCAGTTTTGAGCATAAGATTCAAACCTCCCCAACATAGACTCTTAACAAAGACTCCATAAATCAGACAGACGAAATGAAACAGGAGAACAGCAAACAAAACACAAGGGTTTCATGACAGGCTGTTTACTCACTCTCACCCGCTCATGAGGAGGTTGAACAGTCTACAGTTTGCTAAATCCCAATCTTGATGCTTTGAGTCATAAACTACTGTGACCCTTGTTGCCAGTGGACAGGTGGGCTGGTGAAACTGCAAACAGCAAGGCAAGGGGGAGGCAACAAGGCACTGGGTGACAAGTGACAACAAAGCACATAGGCCAGAGGGCACGGGGAGCTGGGTGGGAAGCGAAATGACAAGGCAACCAACAGGGGAGCACGATGAGTAGACAACAAGGCTGAAAAACAATAGAACAGCAAGACGACAAGGCAGCAGACGACAAGGCAGCAAGGCATCTCAACAGCAAGGCAACATGGCAGCGAGGTAGAGAGAGGGGCAAAGTGGACGGGCAGCCAGGCAGCAGGCAAAGCGGACAGGCAGCCAGGCAGCAGACAAAGCGGATGGGCAGCCAGAAGGGCAGTCAGGCAGCAAGGCATCGCGCAAGGCACACGGGAGGGC
>BFEA01000121.1:517196-534736 GCA_003427395.1 Chara braunii
GAACGAGAGGTTGTGGGTGTGTCCACAACATGCCATGTCGTTATACATATTGTGTGTGCAGTCCCACGAGACCCCCAAGGGCTTGAGATTTTATGATGCCCGACAGGGCCTGACTAATAGTGACATGAATCCTTTCACTCCCACCCGCCTAATTTCAAGGTCCTCCGAGAACATACCCTCACCGATCATATGCAGCCTGCCCGTGTCTCACCCTTTCATAGCAGGACACAATGTCAGGGGCTGTTTCAATCAGCCCTTGCCTTGTAACCAGCAATACTCGCTGAGATCTTGGTGGGCAAACCCAACCCTGTATTGCCTCATAGGTCTCCCCCTACTGCCCATCTTAAAAACATATTCGGCCACAATTCTATCGACATTGTACCGGCCATCCGTATCAGGCGGAATCATCAATGTACATGAAGGGAAATCATGGTTAGTCACATAAACAGGCAGGTGGGATGGAATCTCTACAGTATATGATGGCCCATCTGTGTCACCCTTGGCGTCTAAAATCTGCCATGGTCCTCTATATGCAGGCAGTAGACTTGTAGTTTCTGCGATATTCCTTCCTCAGGCACAAACTCTTTAGACTTCACCTAAACAAGACCACCTATTGCGAACTGTGCAGGGCGCTGGTGCTTGTTAGCTTGTTCAATCATCAGGAATTGTGCCTTTCGGATACAATCAGACTCGTCTTCTTTCTTACTCAGCATGCATGAAACAGATGGCAATCACACTGGCGACAAGCGCCCACACAAAACACAGATATATCGTGGCCAAGAACACAGTTTCAGATTCAACTTGCTTCGAATGGCTATGGCGCCTGTGCGCCCTCACAACACCCTTCCACGCTGTATCCTCAGCAGCAGTTCACACGCATGTTACTCTGGATCTCCCTGGATGTCCCACACACGCTCAGAACTCACTGCACACTCAAAAACAAACACGCTGTAGCCTATCTCTAACCTACCGCAGCTATGGCTGCTTGCTACCTCTACCACTAACTAGTGGCTATGGCCGCTTCGTCTCCCTCGCAGCCCTCATCTCCTCCGGGCACTTGCAGACCTCCTTGCACAAGTCTCTCAGGCAGCACTTCCACACGGCTCACAGTCTGAATGAATGAATAACTGGACACTGCCTCTTGATTTATACTTCAGTTGGTCACTACTTTCCATCGAGCCTAGGATGCACACAGTCCCACATGGTATTTTTTGACTGGACAAAGTGCGACTGGGACTGGGTCCAGCTGACTGGACCAGGTAAGTCTGCCCACTTGGCCACTTGCCCACTTGCCTATGGACTGCTTCTGAGACTCTCGAAGGGGCAGTCCTAGAAGACTCTAGAGATTCTTACTTTGCCCTTTTGGTACTGTGGGAGCTACGACTAAGGTTGACCTTTCAGACCTACAACAGCTTCGACCAGACATAAGCTACGACTCCTACCCTACAGGTAAGCATCTCGAACCTACTCAACCCTCGTGTGTACAACAGCCTTAGACAGACAACTTTAGGGGCAGGTCATGGGTTCAAGCCTAGATGGGGCAAACTATGTTGTACATGGGTTTGGGGCAGGTCTAGGGGTCGAGCCCTGGGATGTGCATCTGCTACCAGTAAGGTGAAAACCTTTTCACTCCCGCCGGCCTAAATTTAAGGTCCTTCGAGAATACTTCAGTCCAAGGTAGGACCTTTACCTTTCTTATCTCTCTCATAGGCACGGATTACATCAGGAGCAGTCTTTAGAAGCTCGGTTCGTTCTTGATAAGAAAATCTGACTCTGTACTGTTTCTGTGGACGACCTCTACTTCCTCTTTCTGAATACATCCTCACCAACTATGCGATCAATGCCGTACCTTCCATCCATATCCGGAGGGATCATGGACCTCCGCAATGGGAACTGCTGACTCGTACTACAAGGCAACAACTTTGACGCATGAAAAACTGGGTAGGTGTGGAGGTGTGCTGGAATCTCTATTGTGTAGGACGGTCCATCCTCTTTGCCCTTGACTTCTAGGATTGGCCACAGTCCTCTATAAGCAGGTAACAGTTTCTGCGAGGTGTTCTCCTCAGGAGCAAACTGTATAGACTTGACCTAGACTAGGTCGCCTACCTGAAACTGCGACGGCCGACTGTGCTTGTTGGCTTGCTCTATCATCTTAGGCTGGGCCTTCCTGAGGTTCTCTATTACGGTAGCAATCTCTTTCTCGTGCTGTAGTGCGAACTCCCTAATATGGGCGGTAGACCCAGACTAGGTCGCCTACGTGAAACTGCGACGGTCGACAATGCTTGTTGGCTTGCTTTATCATCTTATGTTGGGCCTTCCTGAGGTTCTCTATTACAGTAGCAATCTCTTTCCCGTACTGTAGTGCAAACTCCCTAGTACTGTCTTTGGATCTGATCCCGGTTCAGTCCCTCAAATGGCTTACGCGGTTTAAAGGACTTAAATAGTTCGTTGGGACTGCGACAGGTTGCTAAATGCACGTTGTTGTTATATGCATTGGCTACCTTGGGAAGCTTCTCATCTCAGGTCTAATATACTGAGAACTTGTTACATGATCTTGTTCATCTGTTCGGTCTGACCGTTGGTCTCTCGATGGCGGCCAGACGACATCAACAAGTCGTAGACTCTCATCAGCTCGTGCCAATTCTGACTAGTGAATCTGGTGTCTCTATCACTAACTATGGACAGCTGTAGACCATGATCACTGACCCAATGATCAAAGAACTTCTCTATTACTAAATTTGTGTGTGCCTCTGAAGGCAAAGTGACAAAAACAGCATACTTACGACATCTATCAACTATAACCATGACTTGGCTCTTGCCATGTCTATTCCGGACCCTGGCGTCCATGAAATCTATGGACATTGACTCTCCAGGCCCAGAGGAAATAGGCAAGGGTCTGAGAAGACCTAGAGGGGCTCGCGTACTGGTCTTATTCCTCTGGCATACTTTACAACTACGTAAGTACTCTATGCAGTCAGCCTTCATTGCAGACCATGTATACGCGCGATGTCGGAGGCCCGCAGAGGGCGCGGTGTCCTGACCCTTGGCTGCGAACCAGGCGACTACGTACCTACCTTTGCAGGTACGAGGTATACTCCATTTTTTATCCACACATCACACCAGGCGCTCCGCTTCTCAGTAGTGTACCAAACTTGCCTAGGTCGTTTCTGGAATGATCCAATGGGCGCCCTCATGGCAAAAGGGGTGGGGAGCGCCACAGGATTTTCCATTGGTCCACTCAAGTTTGCCACTCTTTACCGCAGAAACTATCGGCCTGTGGTTGCTGTCGTCCAGGGATACAAGGGTGCGGGGTTGGCGTGGTGTTTTTCTTGTTTTTTTATACTGCGCATCAATCTCATTTTTGCCACAATATGGGTAATGTGCATAGGCCCTGTGGTCACAGTCAAGTGAAAAGAGAAAACAAGGGGAAGAAAAGGAAATATTGAAAGAAAAGAAAAGGAAAAGCGAGAAAAGGGTCACGTAGTGAGTTCGTGCCCTAATTCAAATCTTTAATTTTCATTGGAATTATCTAATGGCGCCAGGCTGCAGCGATGCTACGCTGCTGCTTATTTTCGTTCTTTCCCAACTATTATTATTACTATTGTTATTATTATTGTTATTATCATTATTGTTACTATTTTGTCTATTAAATGGTCTCTCGAGATCTCGCCTCCTGTTTTGTCGCTTTTTGGGGAAACGAACGACTCAATTTCGAACCGCGTTCATGAGATGTGGCTCAGGCCTACTGATCTTCCCCATCCAGCCCCGTCGTGGAAATGATCGTCCAGGAGCCCTGAGGTAGGACCCCAAAAGAGGGGTGACCCGCGGCCGCTTTGGGAGGGAGCGTATCACCCCCCCGTGGAAGTTCATAAGCCCCCTCCTCGCCATTGGAATGCGGGCACCTGTTAATGGTAAGGCCAACGGTCAAATTTGAGGGTTGAAAAGCTTTGGTTGGGATTCCGTTATGGGACCACCGTGTCGAACCTGTGGTCACTTCACGCCAGAGATGAAGGGACTAGCGATTGCCAGCGAAACCTGGCGTTATAACCGTTGGAGTCCGGCCTCTCGTCTTCTTTATTTTGTTTCATTTTATCTTATTTTATTTTTATTATTTTCAGAATTACAGATTACTAATATGTTGAACTCTAAAAAATAATTACTTGAGCTCCCCATTTAGAAGACGGGGATCGTGGTATGAGAAGAACCAATAAAAAAGCGAGAAAGGTTGGTTGTTGGCAGCTAGTTAGCTGGGTGAGCATACGACAGCCCACCTATGTGCACTTGTGCTGAACGCTAAGGCCGGGCTATTTGAGAATCGGCGGTTTGGTACCAGACACGGTCTATTCAAAGGATTCAACTATGGTGCGCAACAGTGGGTTTTATGGCTATAGGCCAAGATACCTCCAGTTCCTCTAGAAGTGGGAGCTGATGACTGGAGACGGGCCTGTGGTGACCACCGTCTTGGATTACAGCCGCTGCAATCAGGAGGCCAAACTAAAAATAAATGTGGAAGGGGGGAAGGAACAAGAGATGAGAGTGGATCAGAGGCTACAGTAGGCCATCATGGAGGCCAAAGATAGGGTCACGAGAACGTGCAGGAGGGACAGGGTCATGAACGAAATGAAAGGGATCGTCTAATACCTAGAAGGAGAGACGTCCACGGATACCGCAGAGCGAGAGCAGGAGCACCTGGACCGGAACACAAAAGCAGAGAGCGATGCGAGCGACTTGGAGGTCGAGACCCAATCCTGGCGTGGGTTGGACCAAGGACGTTGGGCCCACCCGCCCGCAGAACCAGTGGAAGATGGTCAGGAGGCTCGCTCACAACGACGACGAGATTGAGGCCGCTAAGTGGTTACAATGGAGGGAAGAAGAGAGACACAAAAAAGTCATACGTGCTTTGAGGAACGATCGCCCCAACGTTTTTTTGTTGACGTCTTGGGATAATACGCCTCGCTCGGTCACGACCAGGGATATAGGCACTTATACATGGACTGGTTGTGATCATGGTAGTCTTCTCAAAATGAGTGGATAGGGACTCGACATGTGTGCGTTGTGCTGTCTATGTATGATTAGCGTGACACTGTGTTGGCAATCGCAGACGTAGAAACAACAAGGAGGTGAGCATGTTGGAGGAAGTCGTTATTTCAAGAAAGCGGAATGAAAATAGTACCTGCAATGGGAACACTCAGAAGCAGTCACTGGTATCAACAATATTTAGATTGGTCAAGGTCGTGACTATGAAGATTGAGGAGCAAGCCATGCTACGGTCATGGGTGAGTACGGAGTGAGCGAGAAGTGAGAGGGGGCTGACCAGCCGTTCAGACGACGTACAATGATTCGAGCGGTGCGATCAAGCAAGAGGGGAGCTTACTTTGACAGTTAGTGACTTTCGGGGGATGGGCGGCTTGACGATCCATGTAGGGAAGAGTCGACTGATTTCAACCTTCTGGTTTTGGCAATCACGCTGCTAATGAGGGTCAATTCATGAGAGGTTTTCCATTTACTCCACAAGGTTGAAATGCTTTGGCATTGCCCCGCCTCAAGCACCACTCGTTAATGGCTTGCTTCTTCTGGCTCTCGAGCACAATGGAGAAAAAAGAAAGGGAAGACGCGCAATGAAGACAGACGTATGGGAGAGGACGATGCCTCTTCTCTTTGATGATGTTATTGGAGCCTCTGTACAGGCTGCATTATTCTCCAAGGTAAGCACACGTCGTTGGCGGTGGGGAAAATGTAGATGACCAGTTAAGGCACTCGTAGTACGAAAAAAGAAGTACAAAAGCATATACTAGAATGGGGCTAGTCTTGATGATTGAGGGGCTCCAACGAGGTGTATAGTTGTATGCGAGCAAGCGAGAGGATGTGAACGTATGAGATGAGAGGTTGATGACTCGTTTGAGTACCATCATCTGTAATGGTGTTTGTTGTTTTGTGAGTAAAGTCCGCGTGACCGCCGATAGTTGCAGAAGAAAATGATTTGATCACTCATGGTCTTGACCTTGAGTGTGCCGAACTAGCACGGTGTCTTCATATTATAGAGGAGGTAGGCTCTGTAGACGGATCATGTTAACTCTTTTTTCGTTGATGTTACCAGCCGTCAGTCGCGGTCTGGACATCGATTTATACCAGTCGAGAAGGTATCCAAGTTCGAAAGCTCTGAGCAAGGCATTAACTGCATCCAGACACGGGGGAATAAAATTGGCGGGACAGAGGCGTGGAAGCTCCTCACCAATGACATTTCTACTGCATGCATGCCGAAGAGAAGTTGACCGCCACTACTGAACAAACAGTTCCCTCCTTCACTTCTCATTAACTTGGTTTCGTGGTGACCTGTGGTTATTTCAAGGATTTCTAGTCAGACGATAGCAAACTATTTGCTCAGGTAAGGGGTTGTGGAGTGAGTTGCTAACGGGGGAAGGCTCTTTTGAAGTTGTCCAGTATAATCGCAAGTGACTAAGTTCATTGTGAGTGTTAAGTGTCCCTCAAGCTCACGGGATAACAAAGCTGACCCATACACCACTCAGGTACAAGAGAAAAATTCCCACGAGAAATGAAAGTTGAAAAAACATTTAAAAAAAAAAAATCCTTCATATTTATAAATTATCATTCCAATATTCGTCCAATTCTAAAATTTTCAGTTTTATTTGATAAGTTCCCGTTTAAATATGAGTTTTCCGTTTCAACTACATCTATTTGTTCAAGATGGAATGAAAGTCTGGACGAGTTTATGAAATGTTTTAATTAAACTTTTATTCTACTACAACAAATATCTTCTAATTTGAATTAGATTAACCTATTTATGACTGAAATTTTTACTTAAAATGACAGTCCAGTTAAAATACTTCATGAACTCATTCAAACTTTCATTCCATCTCTAGCATGCATTTCAAATCAGAAGGGATACCCCATTCTTGGTAGGAAAGTTTTCAAGTAAGAAGAAAATTTTTTAAATTAGAATGAGATTTTTTAAGATGGAATAAAAATTTGAAATTTAGAATGTAATTTTACTATAGAATGATATTATTTAATTTTGGGAATTTTTTCTGTTGTACTAGTAGGGCAGATGTATCTTTATTACATAATTTTTTACCGATGCGGATGCGAGTCGTGTCAGTCGGGGTCAATCTTTGTGAGCGCATGAGATAACCTAATAATTGAAGTCACATACGACCCCGCACGAGTGATAATCAGTGTTGTGGTTTCCAGGGTGATGGTGCAACTATGAGTGACATGTTGTTGACCTGTTTAACATGGAAATAAGTATTTGGTCACTGGCTGCATGTTCTTTTATTCTCGTGATTGAATCGGAATGCATCAAACTGTGGCCAAATTTTCTCCCCTTTCAGAGAAGGGAGTAAGCGTTATTCTGATTGACTGATTTCTAGACTGGAACTGGAGAGGTAAATCATCATGAGGACTCAGTTAAATGGGCAGGAAATAAGAAGTCCTAAAAACGTTGCTTACTAGCTCAATTCCTGCTTGACGGAGACTAACGCGCCCTCTTGATGGGTTTGACGGGAGAGAGAGTTAAGAGCTCGAGTGTCTTTGATTTGGATATACCCTGACTTGCGACGGGTTACCTTTTCTGTGAACCAATGCCTGTAAGTCGATCATCTGATATAAATCCTGGAAAGGAGTAGAGTAAGGCGTTTTGTGAGAAGACGACAAACCTGTCTGTGTCGTTTGGCCCTTAAACGTATGGTGTAAACCAAAGTCATCCGCATTGTGTAAAAATAGCTGGCTACCGAGTTTTCACGACTTCTCAAATTTAGGCGCTCAACGTCGAATTTATCAACGCACCCTACCTTTGCTCATTGCACTTGGTAATCACTGTTTCTATGAGTGGTACGTCGTCAAGCTTTTTGGCTTGGGTGTATTCGATGCAAAAGTTGTCTTGAGTGATTGTATGAGCTGAGGATGTTTGTTTCAAAAGATACCCTTGTGACTTAAGGGGGTGTCTTCATAAGTACTCTAATACTTTGGTTGGGAGAGGTCTCGGGGACTGTTCTTCACAAAAAATCGACCAGAAAACACTATTGGGACATGTCTCTCGTGTGCGATAAGTAGAACTGGCATAGTGTTCAAGTGATCGCTAAGACTGCGGCAAACGAGGTTGTAACAGATGATACTTTGCGTGGGACATTAGAGGGACCTGAGGTCAACGACTTCCCACGCAGACACAGGTAGAAGCTAGAGCTCCCCGCACCGAGAATGAGCAGGGATGAAGATCAACATTACTTAGTGCCGCACGTAAAACGATAGTAGTGATCAATCCTGCTCATTAAATGGACTCGGCTTGTTGCAAATTATATTTTGTGAATCACTGGAAAAGTTATAAAATTCAACGATGCCCCACTGCAAATTGAGCGAGACTCAGTTTTCATCAGAACCTTGGTCGCCATCGGGTTCTCGTTTCTACGATTTCATGAACCTTTTTGGGTTTGACTCAATGCAAGTGCTACGCTGCAATATCGTCTCGACATGGGACCGTAATCTGTTTCTCCTAGCACAATGTTTGAGTGGGAAAATTTATCCTAGTGTTTACCTGAGTGCTGACTGATCAAGCATGTGATCCCCACTAGAAAAATGACAGTAAAGAAAATGGTTTAGTTTGGTCCTACCTTGATTCATTATCACCCCACCAGGGCATGTAAGATTTGCAGATAAGAAACCAATTTGTTCACTGTACAGACAAAGGTATAACAAACCCTGATAGTGAGTGATCATCAGCGGATGGGGAAGCTAAGGCGTGAACTCGATTATTGTCCATCTATTCTATTTATCAGTGCAAATCTAACAGTCAAGGATAACCGTTTCCTTGACCCTGAGTAAGTTGTTTTCAAATCTGCCCCGATCAGGTTGTGCTTTACTTTACATTCAGAGTTGTCCCAATACCAATATCAGAGCGTTGCTAGAGAGTTAGCCACCACCTGTTTGTGTTAGTTGCTGTCTTGCAGATTAGGCTTCGCTCTGGCGTTTGAACATGTAGTGTCCCATACCCCACGGAAGAAAGTACTTGGAAGCTATTGGATGCCCGGACTAACCCCAATGATCCCAACCTTGAGAACAATTTTCCACTCTGAGTGTGGAACTCACCAAGGCTACCGGCGGCCTGCCCTAGTGTCTGATTGGTTGGAGTGTGGGAGGAACCATGAGAGAAATGGAGGTCTTAGTGTTGAAATATGGGTTATATATAGAGAAAAAAAAAGATGGGAATAGGAGGCGTGTCTGGATATGGAGTCGCATAAGCAAACTCAGAGGGAACGTGCAGTGAGGATGGTGGTTGAAAATAAGTTTATTGAGTATGTAATTTACTTCTATGATTGCAATCGCAAGCTGCACTGAACAAACTCGTTTCAAGAGACGGTGGAGCACGCGAGGGCTAGGCTTAGGTAAACGCAAAGGTGCTAGATTTTTCCCCTGAGTTCCGATCTGTTAGAGAGTGTCAATCTTCAACCTGCGGTTCTCTTAGTGTTCCGACACTAAGTGGTCAACATTCAGTGGCTTGCTATTTCAACGACACTCAACCATTTGTGCCAGAGGATTTCAGTCAAAACTCGAGCATCATTCGGTTATTTTCATTTGCATCAGAGATCAGTATCAATTGGACAGTGCTATCATCCAAAACTTTGAATCGGCTTCAACAGTTACCTCGCACATGAGTACAGTTCAATCGAGGGGTCTGTTTTAGCGAAGTTCAACAGGGTTGCACCCAAAGATGCCTTCTAGTATCAATATGTTAGTGCTTTTGGTTTCAGGCAGGGAAACCTGTCCATCTTTATAGTTCACACCGAGTTTGTAGAAGGCATCATCTATGAATTGAGAGTCTACCTGAAGAAAGTCAAAGAAACGCACAAGCACTTCGACTCTATTTGGATAGCAGCAACCAAGTATCTGAGGACAAAGAGAGAGCGAACTCGATGAGGGTGGTGTCAGATTGGTCCAAAGTTTTGGACCCAAGCTCTATATTGACTATCCTAGACCGCGGTACCTTCTTTTTTAACAGTTGGTTCTTATTGGGGTGGCTTGATTCATCTAGCCAAAAGGTATATTTCACCTGCAATGATTGATTATAAGGCAGTGATCGAACCGTCAGAGTTCCGGCATCTCAGACGAGGGATCTTCTGACCGTCATATCTCTCAGATGGAACTCGCGGGCTTTAGGTGACTCTACATTCATAGGCCACAATCTCATGAGATACATGGACATAGCTTGAGGCACAAGAGACGTACGACCAAGTGAGATAGTGATGAGAAAACTCTAGAGGGACGAGTGAGGATTCTTGACTAGTGCTAGTCGTGTCCATTCACCTGTATTCTCTGATATTATTATGAGTTTTCACTTTTCCCTCATTTATCTTGCCAATGCCCTGTGTCAATCAGTCTTGCTTCGTTCTTGCTTTGCCCTTGCTCGATGATTGTGTGTTTTCAGATGATCCTGTCACAGTTCTTAAAGAAAAATTGACAAAATCGATACATGCATGACACACCAAAATTAGTCATTAGCAATTGCATCATCTTTTCTGTTCCAAATTAGAATAAAAGATTCTTGAGACCGGGGACCGTCGAATACCGTAATTGAACGGTCTCGCTCGAAGTCGGACGCGCGCAACAGGAAGGGATTTGCGTTAATTAATTTAATTTATTTATTGCAAATGACAACCAAAATCCTGCGTAACAGTTTGTTGGCTTTCTGGTCACTTGGAGAGGCCCGACTAGAAAAAGTGTGACATCGAATGAGGTTGACTAATGTGTTTTGCCAACCGAAGTGTCCCTCTGTGTCATGACAATCCCCTAGGATCAAACTACGGATCTCCTCACTGTTGGAAACACATAAACGGTTGGCTATGTTTTATTCTAAACCCATGTGTAGTGCGGTAGTCTGGTTCGGACTCTGGGACTCCTTGAATCGCTTGAGGAGGTCGCTATAAATATGGTTTAGCGCCTACGTCTCTTTGACTTTTTTTTGCAAGTCTCTCCCTATGTCCAGATAGTGTACTATAACCCCAAAGTAATCGGCTCTTCTACTTAGAGCGTCCGCAACTACATTGTACTTTCCTTTGACAGGCCTGAGCTCAAAGTCAAACTGATCTCTCTCTGCGGTCCACCCAGTAAGTTTAGGTGTCATATTGATATGCGTCTTCAACCACCTCAATGTCTTGTGGTCTGAGTAGACTTTGAAGTGTCTCCCAAGCACGTAATGCTTCCAGAGGTCTAACGTTTGTATGAGAGCGTAGAGTGATATCGTTACCTTCTGTAGGCATCCTAGTGGACATAAACTCTATGGGTCTATACCCATTGCCATCATCTTGGTGTAGAACAACACATATACCATACTGTATGACATCAGTAGTGACAACAAAGGGTAAGGATGGATCGGCTACCTTGAGGACTGGGTACTCTATCAAGGCCCGCTTCAACTTTTTTAGGGTCGATGTACAATCTTGGTCTAACTTCCAGAACACTTCTTTCCTTAGCAATCTTTGAAGGGGGGTAACAATGGCAGAGAAGTTCCTCACGAACTTCCTATAGTAATTTGCCAACCATAGGAACGACCGCAACTTTGTCAGTGTGCGGGGAGAAGACCAATCGTTGCTATCGTGCTATCCTCACGCTTTATGCCATCTCCATCTAAAACATGGCCCAAGTACAAGGCCCACTCACACTTCCTTGCATTGATCTTGAAGTTAGCTTCTTCAAGACCTGCCTCAAATGAGCCTCGTGCTCCTGGAGGGTCTTGCTAAACACTAGGATATCATCTAGATATACAATCACAAATCTATTTAACCATAGCCTAAACAAATTGTTCATACAACACTGAAATGTGGTCGGTGCGTTGGTTAGTCCAAAGGGCGTCACTATAAACTCGTAATGCTTGTATCTAGTCATGAACGTCATCTTGTACTGATCATCAGGATAAACCACTATCTGATGATAGCCTGAATTTAAGTATATTTTGGAGAAATACTTGCAAAGCTGCACCCAATCGAATAAATCATCTATGTGGGGCAGTGGTTTTGCATTCTTCACTGTGATGGCGTTAAAACTCTTGTAGTTAATGCACATTTGTAACTCTTCCTATTTCTTGGGACGAACAGGAAAGGCGCTCCAAATGGAGACGAACTGGACCTAATCGAACCTTTTTCGAGGAGCTCGTCTAACTGTTTGCGCAGCTCTTCCAACTCCCTTAGGTGTCCTATACGCAGCTCCCTTAGGTGTCCTATTGCCAGACTCTATCTTACTGTGATGCTAGATTGGCCGCGCTACTACTCGTGTAGGCAGCTCAGACAAATCTGCATATTCCTCCAGCAGCTTGGCAATGCGAGGGTCGATCAACTCTTCCTCCTTAGGCTCAGTAACTGACCTAACATAGGCTACAAAGATTTGTTTTTCTAACTGCTCCTTTTTCACTAACCTTGCACGGGCAGGAGCGTTGAAACAACAATGTGTTAAGGAGTTGTCTACCTATGACACATGAACAACGAACAGTTTTAACTTCACCTAATGGACTACGAAGCCCACACTCGTGCTATCTCAAATGGAGTGTGGCTCCTGCTGCCTCTCCACAGTTCATTCCTAGGACCATATCGAATGAGAGGTTGTCCTCTACAAGAAGAGACAGGGAATGAAGAACTCTCTTTGCCTTCCCATCTTTCTCTAGGCGGAAATATGCCTAGACTCCCTCGACGTAATCCTTGATTCGCATTGTGTGATTGTACTGACTATAAGTTCTTTTAACTTTTGGACTTTCAAGTTTAACTTCAGCTTTTGCAGCGCTTTGCGGCTAATGTAACTGTGGGTGACCCCACTGTCTATAAGGGCCCCTACCCTGCCTCTAAAAACTTCTATATCCACTAAATACACATTTCGTAAAAAATGAACTTTTTGTCAAAAAGTGAACTATTTCGACTGCGAATAAACACTCAGTACATGGCCCAATAGGGCATCATGCGACACTTTAAGTGAGGATAAATGGTCAGTATATGAGTTGTTGACATGACAAATGTTGCGGCGGGGCGTTTTGAGCCCTTTGTACATGAATAGTCGTTATTAAATGCGAATTGACACAGTGTAAAAAAAGGCAGGGGCTCTTTGTATAACACCTTGACAATGTTGTCCTGGCTTGGTGTTGCTGTGATAGACAGTACACGATTCAAAAGGGCATCCTCTTGGGTATGTGGTGCCTGTTTTCCATAAAAGATCAGGGGTCCGGCGCCCGACACCTTGCAAGTTGATAGACCGAACCCGTCAACTGTGGTTGGGCGGAACACCCAGCCTGGTGCACGACATTTGGCAAGTTGAAACCGCAACCCGTCAGTACCCCTGCAATAAATGTGTCCACCATTTATCTCCCCGGAAGGAACTCCTTCTCCGGTTGACAGACAGTAGTTGAACATCGAATAATTCGGGAATTAGTGGTGTTCGACAGAGCACCTAACACAGTGTGGTGTTGCTGTGACAAACAATACACGATTCAAAAGGGCATCCTGTTAGGTATGTGGTGCCTGTTTTCCATAAAAGGTCAGGGGTCCGGCACCCGACACCTTGCAAGTTGATGGACTGAACCCGTCAACTGTGGTCGGGCGAAACACCCAGCCTGATGCACGACATTTGGCAAGTTAAACCCGCAACCCGTCAGTAACCCTGCAACAAATGTGTCCCCATTTATCTTCCGGGAAGGACCTCCTTCTCCGATTGACAGATAACAGTTGAACACCGAATGATTCGGGAGTTAGTGGTGTTCGACAGAACACCTTAAGGAAGTGGCAAACAGTCATTCGCGCTCGATGTCGATTGCCAATAGCACTGTTAGGGAGCCTTGATGCTGGTTCCTGATCTGTTTGGCGATCAAGCAGCTTGAAGAAGTGTGAAACAGTCATTGGTTGTCTGTGTGGATTGCCATTAGCACTCTTAGGAAATCTTGATGCGAGATCTGATTCCGGGTAGAGAGAGAGAGAGAGAGAGAGAGAGAGAGAGAGAGAGAGAGAGAGAGAGAGAGAGAGAGAGCTCCTTGCTTTAACCCGGAAAGACATTGACAGATACTAGTTGAACAACGAATCAATTCGCAGATATCGGTTTGGTGACTGAGCACCTTCAACAAGTGTCAAACAGTCATTGGTTGTCTGTGCGGATGACCACACACTCTAAGGGAACCTTGATGCTGGGTGTGGATTTGCTTGCCGCAGGTTAGCAGTTGCTGGGCAGTCTTGGATACTGAAGTCCGCCACCGGGGCAAGGTTTGATGATCTGTGGTGGGACTTCCTGTTGGATTTGGATCTGTTTCGAGCAGAGTTTCACACTCAAGAAACAAAATTGAACTGCAGATCCCGCACGTTATCAGTTCTTGGACTTTTGCATGGACAACTAGCTGATTGCTCGGGGTACACACCACAAGTCGGAGTGAACTCTTCTTTAGATGGACAACATGAACCCAGACCATCAGCGCATGGACAAATCAATAACATAGATTCGTAACATTCACTCTTGTCATCGCAAACATCGATCCCCTCCTCGACATGAGCATGTTTAGGACTATAAGACATCCATGCATCCCATGGCATAAATATCAGAGATCGAAACACTTGCAAGGTCATCGGCGTGCCATTTCTTTGCATGGACAAGATACATAACATCCATTCAGAACATTTACTCTTTTCACCGCAACGTCGAGATGAAAACACTCGCAACTTGCGTAGTCTTTTCCTAACATTGCACCTTCGTAGATGGAAACACCGCACGCAGAGTTGCGAGAAATGTTCAATAAAAAAAATCATTGAACCGCACATTGCAAAGTAGACTGGGGTTGTTTCCGAAAAAACATTCAAAGCAAAAAATCAGTCAATCACACATTGCCTCTCACACCTATTGCAACTATTGCCTCTCGCACCTCTATCTACTACTTCATATCCACCATTTCAAGGTGCACATGCACGTGCACATCATGTTCCACAAGATTGTATTTTAACACGTTTTCCCTTAAACACAAGGTCTGACCATCGGTCCGTATTTTGTGGCGTACGGGGTTTTCCGCGGACGAGGTCGTGAACGGAAGCCATACATAGCATTCATAGATAATCCATACACATGCATCTGCGGCTCGTTGACTGTTGCATTCTCCGAAAACACGGACATGTATTTCATCATAACAAACCCCCTCTGGTCGTGTTAAGGAATTCCCTATACTGCCTCGTATGTCAGACACTTTCTCTTTCACCTCATGCCACAATGATAAACATTTGACCTGACCTGCTCTCACGAAATCTGACCGCCCATCTACATCGGGGCGAGACATCACCGGCTTGAACATGGATCCCTGAAGTACAATCTCGTTCTGTGACACGAGCATAACTGCATCCACGAGTTTTCTACTTTTGTGTGAAGAAGCCACACATAGCACTCTGGCGAAAGGACATCCGTCATCAGTCAACCGCACACAACAATATGATATAGCTTGTGGAGAAGTCCCTGGGCAACGGGTTGGGTAGTGTTCCGAGAATGAACAATGACGAGCGCAGTCCACCAACTCTTGATTCTGCGAACTTCTCCAAGTTCGTGGCGAAGATGTGATGTACTCGCAGTCGAGGCGACTTCTGAAGCTGGTACGGTAGCGGATCGGTTTACCCTTATCGTCCAGGATCTTTGGTTGGAGGACACCATCAGGCAGTGTAATGAGGCTCCCGAACTCTAACATATTGGCAAACTTATAATGGCTTGCCCAAAGGCAGGCACACTCCATCGCCTTCCGATCATTATCGTTCCATTCGTCGAGATGCCGGTTCATGTACGGGACGACGGTCATCCATGGGTCCTCTTCGAAGTCCTCCTTGGTTGCTTCGTTGATCCACGTTTGACCGTCATGATGCCGCACCGATCTCGCACAAGGTGAAAACGGTCTTGGTAAGCGCATGTGCGTCTCGGGACTCATGCTGACGCTTGTCGAAGGTCTCGACGACATTACGCTCCCTACACATCACTCACACATACATGACACATACGGACGTGTAAACCGTCGTACTATATATTGACAAGCTCCTCACTTATGCAAGTGCGAGTGAACTCGCACTCAGATGGAGAGGCAGGTGCGCACACCATCAGCGTGATGATTAAATATGGACACTGGCTTGTCATTTGTATATTCCCAGATGAAAATGTCATCAAATCTTTGCATGGACGAATTGCAACATAGATTCATGACATTCACTTAAGCGGATTGCTCGGGGTTCAGAGCACAAGTGCGAGTGAACTCGCAGTTAGATGGAGAGCTAGGTGGTCACACCACTGAAGTGGAATGCTCGGGCTGCACACAGCAAGTGCGAGTGAACTCGCACTTAGATGGAGAGATAGGTGCGCACACCATAAGCTTATGTGTTTAATGTATAAGGAAATCGGCATGTCCTTTTTGTATTCCCTGATGAAAATATCGTCATTTTTTTGCATGGACACGATACATAACATCCGTTAAGAACTTTCACTTCTACCGATGACGACAGGCCGGTGTGTACATGCGTTCATTCAAAGTTCGAACAGGCGACCCGAACGTAAGACACTTCGGCGCATCGACTGGAGCATCTTCCGCGAATATAGAAATATATTTCATGCGAACGAACCCGGTCCTTCCGGCCAGAGACCTGCCTATAGCATCCCGTATAGAGGACGCTTGAGCTTGAACCTCACGCCATGCGTCCACATCGTCCACATTACCCCCGATTACCAAATCCCATGTCCCTTCGAATTCTCTTGTGACCAAACCCATCTCGTCTCTCCCGAGGTGCAGCTCATTCCTGGACACGTAGACCACAGCGTCAGTTAAGGTCCTATTCCGATTCGAACACGCGACGCAAAGGACCCTAGATAAGAATAACTTTCCAAGACGCAATCTAACGCAGCAGTAGGAAACTGCTCGAGGCAACAGCCCTGGAGAGCGCAACGGGTACTCATCGAGGAACTCGGAATGTCGTGCACAGGCAAGCAACTCGTGTTTCAGCGCACGGGATCATGTGCGCGGCGAAGCAGTCACAACGTTGCAGGCCAACACATTATGATGACGAGCAATATTCAGCTTTGCACCCAAGCGACGGCACCGAACTGAACCGAGCACAGCTCTAGGCACGGGAATGAAACTCCCAAACTGTCACATGTTAGCGAACTTGTAGTCGTCCACCCACGGGCACTCCCTGAGCATTTTGTCTCATTCATGCTCTTTCCACGAGTCCAGGTGAGCATCAGTAAACCGGACGACTGTCATCCGAGGATCACAGTCGAAGTGGCCTCTTGTCGCACCGTCAATAACAGTGGAGTCTTCACTGCCGGAGACACGCAACGAGCATGGGGGAAAAGGGTATGTCATGCACTCACGCCAAAGACCCGGGGTCATCCACTCCGAGATGGCCATTGCGATCAGCAAACGCCCTGCAGGCCACAACGAAAAAAATCAGCAAATGCATACACCCAGCTCACAGGGAAAGAAAATAACCATGCCCCCCAAGGACGTCCGTCGAAACTCCGATGACGGGCGTCTTGTTGAACACGACCACCAC